>CAJVRC010000872.1:0-176212 GCA_911456345.1 Penicillium egyptiacum | reverse complement strand
AAGAAGAAAACCCCCTTGCACGAGAGTTAAAAAAAAAAAAAAAAAGTAAAAATCGAAAAAAAATACTCCGTACAAAGCGGTAGATCCCCCTGCTGTGGGTAGTCACAAAGTGGGTTTCAACCGAAATCGGGCCTTCTGGTATGTCGGAGGTCTTTGCCGGTTTGCCACTAAGAGCGCTAAGACCAATAAGCGCTTCGCTTTGCCTTTTGATGATAATTTTGAACATGAACATCGCAAACCCTTCACTGTCAATATGGACAGTATTGTATCGCATGCACAATGGGGTATGTTCGTGTAGCCTTTCTCGAGATTTTGGGGTTGAAGCATCCATGATTTCCATAAGAGTTGTAAGAAACCTGCTCTCTGATAGGCCACGTGAGACCGGTGTTCTCCGTATACTAGGGTTTGGACATTCCAAATCATATGGCCCTCTTTCGGTCCGAAAATCACCGGTATTTCAAATCTCGTTGATAGGTCGGCATTCAAGCCGCCATGCTTGTTCCAGGACCCGACGGGATACACCATGAATCCATCTCATGAAACGACATTGTTTTGGTGAGCAGAACCAGATACCACAAGCAGTAAGATTGCCCTAGGGGTTCCTCTCCCTTCAAGGCTCTTGGAAAAACTTGGCGGATCGTTCCTGTGCTTTCAGACTCGGGTAACACGGAAGACTATAATCGGCCGGTCCGGGTCGAGCGTTCAATGCTTTTCGATCAATCATGTCTTCTTCTCGGACTTGCCTCAGTTCGGGTGGGTCGATACTCATTCGTCGTCAAAATGGTAGACCCACTGATGTCTGCATGCCCATCCACACCCCACAGGAGAGCAAGACAATAGACCACCACCCCATTAATGGAAGTGACTTTCGTTGGATTCCGGCTCTCTTGTAACGACGAGTCGACGCGTCATGTGTCATTTCGCGATCAGCTGTGGATGGCAGTCCGCCAGCTGGATGTCTGCAGCACTGCAGAAAAGAGAGCAATCCAGCACCCGGTAGACCTGCGAAAGAAGGTCAGAGGAGACTGATTCTGTGCGTTATCAGCGGTGATAACAATTCTGGCGGCAAAACTGTGGCACGGACTCATAGGATCGGTCCACTGCATAGCTAGATAATGTGCATCAAAGAGTGTTCGCCCGACCCCGGTCTTTTTGGCTCCACTGCTCGAGTTTCTAGTAATGCGCTATAGGCAGCATTCCTAACACGGCCTGTGATCTGTGAGGCATTTTGAGAACCAGAAATCTACAATGAGCATTTAAACCAGGCGAGCCAGGTGACGCCAACGTGAACGACAGCCTCGGTCTTTGCTTGATCTGAAGTCTTGGAAGAAGTGCCGCGACATTGATGTGATATGACCAATGATATGAGCTGCGATATGAAGTGGTGGTTCTCACAGCTCACGGCAAGCTCTGCTCAAAACCGGTGTGACTGAGCCATACAGTCTTGCCAGGCTATGAGAGTGACCCTACGTTGAGAGGGCGAATGTACTGTTGAAGAAAGTTGGCGGTTGATCCATGGACCTCGGGATGTGCCACCCGGTTACATCATCCGAGAGGGCTTAGGAGGGCTGAGGCGCACTAAGCAAGAAACCATTGTGATCAGCAACGACGTCAAAACGGAACGAAAGAGAGGTGCTAGACTCGCGTAAGAAAGAACTGACGATTAATGGCGCTTGGCGGGCGAGTTCAGTTAATCTTTGAGGTGCTTGACTTCAGTTTCCATGATTTCGCCGCACTGCCAGTCCCCGTGACAGTGTATCGGTGCATGGATCTCAGCAGTCTCAACGACCAACTTTGTCCATCGAGTACCAGAAATCTTTGACACGTTCTCAACGGGTACTGGCGGTTATAATTCCGAACGCTCGAGGTGCTTTGGGCGTGAGGATAAGGATCGACTTGGGAACAACGCGCCCGTTGCTCCTGCTTTTCTGTTAGTGCAACACGTGCAACCCCATTCAGTCATCGTTCGGCGTCGTTCCGAGCTTCTTTCAGGCAAATCGCGGAGATGGATTTGAAAAGATCCCTTCAAGCTCAGTGTTGAGGGTAACGAAGAGGTGTTGTTCAGATTGGGTGTAGGAGGCGATGGACAAGACTTAGGGGCAAGCCGGAAATCAACTCCGACTGGCCTCGAACCAATTAGGGAGACAAAGAGACCAACATCATGGGCTTCTCCGCCCTTAATATTTTAGGCGAAATTCGAAATTCCGATCAGAGCTAATCCGTAGCGCCAATTGCTCCGTGGAAAAACCTGTGAATTGGGGAAATTGAGTCACGTCTTTGACCTGCTCAAGGGGGTTACGACCACCTACCCGGGCCCCAGGCCGTCACAATACAAAAGGGCATAGAAAGATCCCAAAAGGCCAAAGAGACAAAGTCTTGCCTCTTCATTGGCCTCAAGGGATTCTTTTGATTCTACAACTGACCATTGTTATGAATCTAGTCCACCCGAGAGACAATCTAGCTGTCGTAGCGCGAGCTACAAAGTCGTGTTCCAATGCTTCGTGTCTACATGTCCAGATAATACATGCCTATCGGCTGGACTAGATCGATCCATGTATACTTTGCATGCAGAGCTGGCTCTAGAAACCTGCGGTTTAGGGCTTAGAACTAGTCTTCCCCCAGAATTCAACCACCTTCGTTGTGGATTCCCATGGGCTCTTGGGATAGGAATCTATTGTCCATCAAGTCAACTGATTCAATTCATATGGTCCTTGGAAATCAACGACTGCTATTGCATGCGCCATAGAGCGAGGTTTATTGTCTGCCTCAGGCATAAACACCATGTGATCATGCTAGTCACGTGACCGTGGTATCTCCCTTTTGCGAAGGCTATCTCTTGCAAGCACTTATGGACGCATTCAGATATTTGAATTAACTAATTGCATTTGAAATGCAAGCATAAAGGCATACAGAAATGTCTTTGCGCGGGCCCATGCGACGGTCGCACCTGAGGCAAGTGAGCGCGGCGAGTTTGGAGAGCAGCTCCACCCACTCACTGGAGGCTTCGAACCGTGACCACGACCTCGACCAAGCCACAAATGGTCGGACTGTCAAGTTGTCCTCAACAAGCTGGACACGGCACCAATGTGCACTTTGGGTGCACGATGAGACGTTTTCGCGTGAAGAGATTTTGTTGAATCCATCGGCCTTCGGCGAAACTGAAGTGCAAATTGGGGATGTCGTCGAGATCCTGCCCGTGCGGGGATCCGGCGATGCTGGTTATTCTACCCTGAAGCCCGAGGCAGCCTTGAAAGCTGCTCGTGAGAGTCATACCGAACTCAACCCGGCGTCTCAAGCGGATAGCACCTCGAAATTCAAGACTCCACTGCAGAGCCGTTGTCTATTCGTGGTGAAGGCCTTGCCACCAGAAACCAAGGCTCGGAATCCTCAATTAGAGATTTCAGTAACCAACAATATTGCCAACATCTTTGGTTTCAAGAATAGAACGCAAGTTCTATTATCGATTGTGGATCGAGACCAATGTGCGGCATCTCACGTTGACATCGCCTTTCGCGATCAATACATGGTCCGATCGGACATGTGGAGACTAGTCATGTCGGAGTTATCAGACAAAATCATATACAAAGGACAAAAGATCATGTTTATGGGGAGCATCAAAGCCACTGTCAAAAACATCTTTATCCGAGAGAAGAAATGCCTTTCGGGATATTTCTCGCCAAAAACGATCCCTATTTTCCGAAGCGAGTCCGCTAAATATGTCCTATTCATCCAAATGTCAAAAGAAATGTGGGACTTCGACTCGGAGGGGACCGGTGACATCCTCTTCAGTCGGGTTATCAATGGTTTTCTGCCGGAGCTCTTCAAGAGATGGGCTAATTCGGACGCAAAGCATTTGGTGACCATTGTGCTGTTCACTCGAGTCGAATACGATAAGCCCAACAATTTAAGCCAGCCTAAACTCAGTGCTGGGAACTTGAACAGCAAATCCGGACCAAACAAACTTCCAACTCGAGATTTCTACCGTGTGGTAGTGAATGATATGGCAAGCGGCCATTGGACAACCATTCTAGACGAGCTGAAAAGGGAATTCAGAACCTTTTTGCGCGATGTGTCAATCCTGAAACCGGACGACATGGATGCTGCATCTGGCAGTGGTATCAAGGGCCCTTCCAAGCCAAACCTGGCGACCATTGCCGGGCACCCAAGTTCAGCTCTACGAGGAAACATCCTAGAGGCCATCCATCTCGCCTCTGCTCACCTGGCTTTCGACCACATCGATCGAGACATGGTCCACACTGGCACCTCAATCATTGTTATCACACCCGGTAGCGGCGTTTTCGAGGTCTCTTACGAGTCCTTGGCTTCTACAACAGAAGCCCTGGCGAACCGAGGTATAGCAATTGACTTGGTCTGTTTGAGTCCGATGCCTCTCCATTCTGTGCCACTTTTCAAATACCGGGAGCCAGTGGAGCGACATTCTAGGGATTCGGAAGGGGTTAGATCCAGCGAAGTTAACAGGGATAGAATGTCTCCTGAGATACATCATTCCCTTTCAAGCGTTGTTAGCAGATCATCGTATCTTTCTCCAAGCTCATACCTGTCTGCAACTAGAATGAGGGAACGGGCAACACCTCAAGCCAAAGACTGGAGCTTTGGTATTCCTCATTGGCTTGACATTTCCTATTGGAACCCTGAAACATACCGAGAGGCCCGGCGAATCTTGAAAAAAGACCCAAATGCACCTATCTCTCTTACCGTCACTCGGCCATCGAAGGCGTTCACGCCCCGAGTGCGTATGTATGAGATCCAAATGATGGGAGTCATGGAGAGTGAACAAGCAAACATCACAATCCCTTACCTTACTGAAGGGCGCGGTGGAACAAGCCCTCGTGGATCTTGGCCGGCTTACAATTCTGGTAATCGTGCTCCCCCTAAGCCCCGTTTCACGAATCCTTCGTCTCTCAAGGCACAACTTAGTGATAGTCTTCGCCCGGGATCCTTCGTTCAGAACGCGGCAGACCAAAATGAACAGACTCGAGATACGCAAAGTTCACGCAAAGAAGTGATGTCTTGGATGGACCAATATGATGAAAATCTTTTCGCTGTCTCTCCGAAACGGCTGCAGGCTAGCAAAGCGCCCAAGGCGAAGCGACCTAGTGAATCAGAAGTACAGGCCGCTGGGGGCGGGTTGCATGAACGGTTATCTGCCCGGTCCATCACGCACCTTCGCCACCATGAAACGAATCCAGCGGACGAGAATGACTCTTTGCACTCTGGGCCTCGAAAAATTGACTCGAATATGACTACACCAAGAAGCCCAAACTCGGCCAAAAGCATGTCTTCCATAAAGCCAGCGTTGAAAAAGACGCCGGCGCCAATGACCTCACGGATTTCTCGAACGATTAGCTTTGCGCTTCGAGGCTTGAGCGCTACTCCCCCGAGAGCCTTGGCGAGCACAGTGGTCAATGTGGAACATGCCAGTGCTATGCCCATGACGAACCAAAGAACTCCTGCCGGGTCAATTTCCGATGCCAGGAGCATCACTTCTTTGAGCCCGTCAGAAACAGCATCGACTACATCAGTCTTCGATGTACTTTCGACATCCTCAACACCCGCGAAGTCTTGCCAGACTCCTGCTAAGCCGATTTCCATCAAAATACCTCCCAAAAATCCACCAAAGGAATCCGAACATCCGGAGGAGGCGGGCCCCCATGGATCACTGCCGGTGGAAATGCCAGCGAATGAAGTCGGTCGGAGCCATGGTGAAGATTCTTTGAACGGTCACAAGATCGAGATCACTCTCAGTCATAGTCCACACGAGCCACATGTGCGGCACTCCCCGAGCAAAGCTTTGTCTCCGTGGGTCCGCTCGGTCAACCCATGCAATACCCCTAAAGACGTGCTGCGAGATACTAGTTGGTTTGGCCGTTGGCAACATGCGTATCCTCGCCCTCCACATGTGGCTGTGGTAAAGTGGAAGAGCTTGAAGTCTCCCGCAGTGCTTCCACTGACGACGGAAGAATTTCCAACAGCTAGTGTGCTTACTTCAGACTATCTACAAACACCATATCGTGTCTTCCCAAATGATGATCCCGAAGGCATTGAAGCACCAAAGACGCGCGAAGTACTTTTACGAGAAATGATCTCGCTGCGGCTGTCTCATGGCTTCCAAATCGTCGTTGGAAGACATGTGGCCGAAGTGTCCTCACAGCCTGGCCTGGAATCATTGAACGTCTTCGATCTCCGAGGTCTAGAGCGCGATGGGCTCACAATGTTTCTCTCCAAGGGCAACACGATTCACCGACTTGTCTGCATCCAAGGGGGTGAAGTTGAAGTGACCCGCTTTACGCATCAAAACTCTGCGGTGATCGCTTCTCCCAAGAAGCCTACCTTTACTCTCTATCAACCGGCGATGAAAACGATATTGAGCGCGGAATATGAAGTGAAGAATATCAAGCTGGATCCGACCTCCGAGGAGTACAACTGGAACTATGCCGATAATTATGTAGCTGGTCATCGAGATTATCTCCAAAACCCGGCCCAGCAGCTACACTTCTGGCGCGTCCGTTACGTCTTGATTCCGCTTCAACTTCATGCCAATTCTCGGCGAAATTTGCAGTTTTCCCATGAGGATAACGAGGAAGAAATTCATTTGCTGGGGATCAGCCAACTGACCCATATCTGGCAACGATACAAATACGTGTCGCCGGAGGAAAAACTTTTCGAGACATCAAACCCCAAGCGAGACCAGAATCCTTTGAACATCATGTACCAAACACGCAATCCGTCAGAAATCGTCGCGGCAGAGCTGGACCGTTTACTACTCACTGATCCAGGGCTCGACAATCCCCCTGCTCAGCTCCTACCCGAGTCAGAACTGTTGGATAGATCCAGTATCAGTCTTATGACATTGGCGCAAATTATCCAAGGCGAAAAGGGCGTCCGGATGATGGACCGGAGGTGGCATTGGAGGTTACACTACAACTGCTTCATCGGGTTTGAATTCACAACCTGGCTGTTGCAAAACATACGTGATATCGATACCCGTGAACAAGCAGTCAAATTCGGCAACGAGTTAATCGATCATGGCTTGTTCCAACATGTGGAGAAGAGACACAATTTCCGAGATGGCAACTATTTCTATCAAGTCTGCGCCGATTATCGTGTCACTCGTCCAGAGTCTCGAGGAAGCTGGTTCCCTCACCTTAGACCAGACAAATCGATGCCGTCGACACCCGCCGTCGGGACTACCAAGGACTCTCCGGCCAGCCTCAAAGCTCGATCAGACAGCATCGACGAGCGCATACCACACACTCCCAATACTCCCTCCAAGTCGAAGAACAAAGTCGCAATCATGCTGTCCAAATCCATGAAATTCGACGTTGATCCGCGCAAGCGGTCGAATCGGCCGGAAGTGGTTGACCTCCACTGGGACCGACTGCATAATCCCGAGAATTGCTTCCATATCGAACTCAGTTGGATGAGCACGACCCCCAAGTTGATTGAAGATACCGTGCTTTCTTGGGCCTCGACTGCCGACAAATTCGGGCTGAAATTGGTCCAGGTGCCGATCGCCGAAGCCTGTGCTATCGACAAGACGCAGCCATTCCGGAAACCCTACAAGATCAAACTCAAGGTCCCGCCACCCAAAGGACCATTGCACACAGTGTTCAACAATGCGTCGTTTGCGCAACCGGGTCCACCGGATCGCCTCTACTACCAGAAGGCCATATTGCGGAAATTCGATTTCGTACTAGACTTCGAAGCCGCCTCTGCATTCCCAGCAGACGTTGAAGTATCCTACTCCTGGGGAAAGCCCGATTATACTTACCCGCAATTTATCCACCGAACCGGAAGCATCCTTGCACAGATCACCGACGAAGGCGATTTCCTCCTCCTTGCGAATCGGTTGGTGAGTACCCGCAGCACCCCGAGTCGAGACGCAGGCCGTTTCGAGAACCACAATCGGTCCGACTTCCGAGGCCGTACAGGGAATCACGATGGACTAGACCGTGTCTCACCCCGACTTTCTCCAATTACCCGGCCCGTTCATGACATTGGCGGCATCGGCAGCCCACTTACCCCATCTGGATCAGCAAGCACCGACTCAGGAAACCTGTACCGCGCTCCGGAACATATTCTTAACGGCCTGGCTGAGTTCTGCAGCGATGCAGCCCAACTAGAGAAGTTCTACTCGGAGTCGCATGCTCGTCCATTATCTACCAAGGTTGAATCGACTACCACAAACCTAATGGACGCATCGATCCCATCGCTCGAGCTTCCTGCCAGCGTAGTCAGTCATCCTGTCTCGCCGCACCAAGGCTTGCCATCGCGGATTTCCCGCGAGTCGCGAGAGGGACTCATGTCACCGGAAGTTACGCGTGCCAGGGCTCGAGGAGAAAGTCTCAGCTACAATGCAAGCCCTAGGAGTGGCAGCTTACGACCCTTGATCTAACCATTCGAAGATACCCATTTGACGCTCTGATGATTCTGTACCCAAATGAAATGCGATGTTAGCTATGTTCTTGCTTTTGTGAATCAAAAGTGGCCGTGAATCGAACTTCATTATATTCAACACCCTATGCTGTATAGCTTTCGAACCACCCCAGCCACACGGTACTTCTATGATCGGCCCCATGTTGATCCCTATATTGATCCGAATACACGCTGATCCGCATCTGGTCTAAATAATAGTCCCTGCCTAGTTGTATGTGAGTCGTATCGTATTGAATTTCATTGTTCAATGAGGGCGTGCTCCCGAGGTCGGCCAGCATTAAATTACTCAGCCTACTCCGCCGTGGTCTGAGCAGCCCTCTGATGTTCCTGTCTATCTAAATCTCAGATACAGGCCTCATCCTGAAGCCGAGTATTTTTGGAAATTCAGTAAAATTCCTCGATGCGTGTTCACGGAGGGGATCACGAAAGCTTTCGTCGAAATTGGTCTCTTCAAGTGCATCCACGGCGAGACCTGCCTGGAAGAACGGTGCAAAGAGCTGGCTTAAAGGCCGATGGAACAGATACTACGCGTTATTTAGTCTTGTTGTCCCCGAAGACAGCAAAGGTTTCTTGTCACATACCGGTGACTCGGTTTCCCCTTCAAAAACCAATTGCCTCGCGGGAGGAACATTCAAATATTTGCGCATGACAATAGAGCGGTCGACAATTCGCTGGCCAGTCTCCGGTTCCTCATGGACTACTATCTGCCGAGCTGCACCGGATGTGAAAAATAGCGGATGAAGCAGAGTAGCAACGAAGCTAGATAGCTATTAGTTTGCACATTCAGAATCATGTTTAACGAAGCACAAAAGCTCAACACTCACCAACCGTTTGGTTTGAGGAGTAGTCTCAGAGATCTTGCCAATGGCCCCAGATCCTGAATGTCCATGAGAGCCATATTCATGGTGACAACATCGAAACCCTCCTACTCAAGAGCTGCGTTAAAACGTGGGAAAGACTCTGTACAACTCTTGTGAACTAACCATAAGACAAGTATCCATGAAAGTATCCCAAGATGACTGCTTTGTGACATCGAGGTGGTGGAAGAAAATCCTATTTCCATATTGGGATTCCGTTCGTGCCTTTGCACGGTCTATCATCGACACTGCGCCGTCGGTTGCGATCACGGAGGCAGCTTTCTGAGCTAACCAGCGAGCCACAAGACCATTTCCCGTTGCAAGGTCGATAGCACGGCACCCTTCTAGTCTACCAATCAGCTTCTCCAAGATGGGAAGTTCTAGAAAGCGGAAATAGTCATTCCCTTCATCCCCCATTCCTGCATCCCAAGAATGGGCGAAAGTCTCCCAGGATGCCAGAAAATCGTTCGAAGCCATATCGAACACAAAGTCGGATATTCGAGCAAAAGAGTGTAGGTCACTTGTATGTTGCTCGATGGTTTACGAGAAACATCCATCTTGGCAAAGATGACTCATATAATAACCTCCAGCCCCGGAGGGCTACCTCTCATTGAGACTCTGAGCCTCATAAAAGTGACTGAGATACGAAAGCCCAGAGGAAATCAAGTACGTATGCCTACATATGTACGTATTCCGTACAGATTTACAAATTTCGATCTCGATTTGAGATCCAAAAATATCCCTTTATCTCAATGTAACCCCTCCGCAGGGATAACGCATTTTAGCCTGATATCATGCAGCTGTTATTTTAGCCTGATATCAGCGATGGAGCCGACATTTTAACCGCATGCTCCGGTTGGTGAGACATCAACGGCATCTTCGAACCTCCGAAGATCTGCCCCTAAGATCTGCCCCATGTGCTACCCCGAACTCTAGAAATAGTGGAGCTCTCTGCTGGCGAATCGCTATTCAGATTCAGGCCATGGCGGACGATACGCCGTGTCGAATGAAGCAGGTTAGCCTTCCCCAAGGTTGTGCCGGCGTCACACAAAAAGACCTCGACCGTCCTCTTGCCTTCACTTTCTTCTTTATTCTACATTTTCATTCTATCCAAAGCTGGAAGATAGCCAGGTATCTCTGGGGTAGCTTGTACAGAACGGATTTCATAAACAAGAATCTCAATCGAGATTCCCTGCCCTTTCTCTCAAGATGAAGTTCACTGCGGGGATGTGGTGCCTGCAGGTAGTTCCACTCAGTTCTTCTGAAGTCGGCATAGAATGAATACTGAACGCAATCGGATCATATAGGATGGCGTCAGCATCGAGTGGATGAGCAACGTAGAGCGACTTTCCATCGAAGACGACTCGGTCAATTTGCTGTTGAACAAGTTCCAGGCACACCGAGGACATACCCTCAATTCGCGTGCGTTTCAATCCTCCCTTAGTATAGAAATCCAGAAGCTAACGAAAGTATACAGCAACTATCTCCGCGCGGATCACCTCGCCAGTGGAAGGAGTCATCGGCGTGAAGCTTGTCCACTGGTAAGTACCTCAAGGGCCCAAACTAGGGCTCTCAATGTTGGTGTTGGCGACCCACTAACAGCATGCAGGGCGGGCCAAAACGACAACGGTCCTCACTACCACCTGAACAAGGCCAGCGGACACACCAAGATCCAGCACGACAAGGCCGAAAAGAAACTCAACTACACAAGCGGGCCCGTCAATCTGGCTGTGAACACCTCCGCCAATGAACTCGGCCTAGAATTTCAGTCTCCAGCTGGTAAGAAACTGACCGGCCAATCGTTCCGTTCTATCGGATACGTGCGCGACCAGCGCACTGAGAAATATCGCTACGAGGACGGTATGTACGCCGAGCGCCAGGGATACATGCTCGCAGAGCTTGACCTCGGCGTTGGCGAGAAGGTCTACGGTCTTGGAGAGCGGTTCGGGCCTCTGGTCAAGAACGGACAGACGGTCGATATCTGGAACGAGGATGGCGGTACCTCGTCCGAGATGGCCTACAAGAATATCCCCTTCTATATCAGTTCTAAGGGATATGGTGTTTTCGTCAATCATCCTGGCAAGGTTAGTCTGGAGGTGCAGTCTGAGCGCACCACTCGCGTCAATATCTCTGTGCCTAGCGAGGAGATTGAGTACTTTGTTGTGTATGGAGCTACGCCAAAGGACATCCTGAATCGCTATACTACTTTGACTGGCAGGCCGGCCTTGGTTCCGTCATGGAGCTATAACCTCTGGCTTACTACCAGTGAGTTCGGGATATAATTTTCTCTGGAAAGCTGAATGAAAGAAGCTGACATTGCTATAAAGGCTTCACGACCAACTACGACGAGGAGACCGTTACTGGTTTCCTTGATGGTTTCCGTGACCGCGACATCCCATTGGGCGTCTTCCATTTCGATTGCTTCTGGATGAAGTCCTATCAGTGGTGTGACTTCGACTTCGACTCGGAGATGTTCCCGGACGCGGCGGGATATCTCAAGCGTCTCAAGGAGCGTGGTCTCCGCATCAGTGTCTGGATCAACCCGTACATCGCCCAGGCCTCGCCACTGTTCGAAGAGGGCAAGAAGAACGGATACTTCATCAAGGTACCTTCCTAGACCATTGGCACACAAGAGAATGACATGTGAAGAAACAACCCCTAACAATTCACAGCGCACCGATGGCTCAGTATGGCAATGGGACATGTGGCAAGCCGGCATGGCAGTCGTGGACTTCACGAATCCCGCCGCCAGCAAGTGGTACAACACACATCTAGAGCGGCTAATGGAGATGGGCGTCGACAGCTTCAAGACCGACTTTGCCGAGCGCATCCCAGTCAAGGGCGTCCAATACCACAACGGCGCCGACCCCGAACGCATGCACAACTACTACGCTCTCCTCTACAACAAAATCGTGTACGAGACACTCAGCAACCGCGTCGGACGCAACCAGGGTCTCCTCTTCGCGCGCAGCACCGCACCAGGCGGACAGGCGTACCCAGTGCACTGGGGCGGCGACTGCGAAAGCACCTTCGAGGCGATGGCCGAGTCACTGCGCGGCGGACTGAGCCTGATGCTGTCTGGATATATATTCTGGGCGTCTGATATCGGTGGATTCGAGGGTACTCCGCCGCCAGCGCTGTACAAGCGGTGGGTGCAGTTTGGACTGCTGTCGACACACTCGCGTCTGCATGGATCGTCTTCGTTCCGTGTGCCGTGGATCTATGGAGAAGATTGCTCGGATGTGCTACGGGACTGCGTTAAGCGCAAGATCTTGCTTACTCCGTATATTCTACAGGAGGCGTTGAAGGGCCATGGAAACGGCACGCCGCTTATGAGGCCGCTGTTCTTGGAGTTCCCTGAGGACCTTAATACGTATGCTATTGATACGCAGTATATGTTTGGGCCGAATTTGCTGGTTGCACCGGTGTTTACGGAGGAGGGTGAGGTTACTTTCTATGTGCCTCAGTCTCCTGATGATGAGGCTGGGAAATGGATCTCGTGGTTTGATCATTCTAAGTCTTATGAGTCTGGTCGTTGGTACACGGAGACTCATGGCTTTGATACCATGCCCATTTTGATCCGTCCCGGCTCTGTTACTGTCACCAATCCCACAATCAAGGCCCCTGAGGATGATGCCTTGTCGGGAATTGAATTGCTGGTCAATGGGCGCCTGCGGGGTGAGACTACGGTCGAAATTATCAACTCGATTCAGTCAGACGAGATCTTGAAGACTGTGCGAGTTTCTCCCACTGGGGATGGAAAGGTTGAAGCAAGTGGTCACAGTGTGAAATTGGTTCATGTTGCATAGGTCCGTATCAAGTAGAGAATGAAATTCAGGGAACTTATGTCATTTGCTTCAAATTGGTCAAGAGTCATATTAAAAACGTAGGGCTTCTTCCCCCACAAGCAGAACTAAACTTCAGTATGAAGTGGGTGGGTATCATATTCAAAACAGGTCGCAATGCAAGAGGCAAAGCCGAAAGCAACAAGAAACGCAAGAAACGCAAGAGAAAGCAAAGAAGAGCAAGATAGTCAAAAGCTCGAAGCCCAAGTCTGGTACCATATCAGACAAGACCGAATGGCTAACTATTGGGCAGGGGGGAGAAAAAGAACAATGTATGGATGCAATAGGCATGCATATGCAATCAGCAAACGTAAAGGAATCAAAGCCTGGTAAAGCAGAATCACCAAACTTCTTCAACGTCAAGGAGCCACTTTCGGATTCCTTCACGCAACGTATTATCGACACCTGATTGTGCTCTTCTCCGCTCGCGATCGGCAAGCCCGAGTGTGCTGTCCACGTCTTCACGGCAGTGTTCGGCGGTGACGATGCGGACGACTTCTTCGAGGGCCCCGAGCACCATCTTGCGGCATTCTCCACGAGGCACTTCAAGGGGAGGGGCTTCATCGCCTCTAGGAGAGGGGCCTTTGTCTTCAGCTTTACGGGCACGGGTAGGGGAAGGGGCACGTGACTGTGCCATCGACGAGTAACCACTCTGTCCCAAGACACGCTCGACCGCATCAACTAGAACTCCGTCGAGGTCCATCACAGGCTCCTCTATAAACCGCTCTTCCACAAAGCTCTGTTCCCGCTCGTCAGTGCCGAGGCCGTGGGTATGTTTATCATGTGCGGAAAAGAAGCTGGTGAATTGCGAGGCCGAGGCAGCTCCAGTAGATCCACGGGGGGTAGCGTTGGCGGGCGAAGAAGGCGTATGAGGAGCCCCAGAGTTGTGACCCACTATGATCTTGCGTCGCAAACGGAGTCGTCTCACGGTAGAAGCCTTGGTGTCTGCAATCAAAGTTGTCGCAACATCTACCCATTTCTCTGATCCGTCCACATCGGATGTGGAGGGGATGTACGGGGAAGGTTCAGCCCGCATTGCCTGTTTGATCTCTGCTTCGAGAGAAGCATAAGGCCGGACCGCTTGGAGCGAGAAATCCTCATGGAAAAATTTCAACCAACCAGCCACATGGGCAGTCGGTCCATCGCTATCCTTCATGGTACCGGGAAATCCGGAGCCACTGCTATGCGTAGAAGCAACTGCATCCATACTGGTGACGGAGGTTCGAGTCTTCTTTGGCGAGGCAATAGTCGAATCGCCGGACGAAGAAAGTGACATGAAACCAGGAAGTGGAAGGTCAACATCCACCACGCCTTCCTCTGCTCGGACTGACAACTTCAAAGGCGACTCCCGGACTTGGCTGTTGACTGATGATGGCTCTGGCGAGGCAGGCTCGGTGTTATGAGGAGCGGCAGCAGAAGCAGTTGGAATTGAGATGTTTCCACTGGGAGCGGTTTCAGGCCGGTGCTCATCCTCATTTTCTGTGACTTCCTTGACCATTTGAGTTAAAGTGGTTGACCCGCGCCTAGCAGGGCCGGATATTGTAGAGACGGACCTTTTGCGAGCTTCGGATGGGAAATATGGCTCGCTACTTTCGGTAGATGAGCCTTGACGGGAGCTCCAAAGACCGGAGAAAATACCGCCCCAGCGGCCTCCAGCTGAGGAAAGACTGCCATTTGTGCTCACTGCAGAGCTGTCACTTCGTTGAAGGCTCTTCAGTAGAGTCTCTGACGCTAGGCTATCGCTGCCTTCAGCTGCGCTGCGCTCTGTCCTAGCCTGCGTGGAATGGCTTGGCTGAGAAGTAAAATGGGGAACAGGGACAGTGCTGCTCTGAGTGATCATAGAAGTAGTTGCTCCGCTTGTATTCATGGCCCGAGCATCCTTCGGATGGATGTTTGCTCCGGGGGGTTTGATGGAGCGAGCATCAGATCCTCTACGGGTGGAGGCCGAGTGTTCCGCTGGTGGGATTATTTCAGCTGCATCTATCGACCGCTGGGCTGTCTCCTGAGAGGAAACGCTCACTGATCGCTGGTGGTGATCATTATCGCCCATGATCATTCGTTGAGCACGAGCTCGTCGTTCAATCGCTCTTCGAAGAGACTCCTGGCGGAGGACAGGCACAGTCGGTGGGCTTTGGGAGATAGCACGCATTGAGGCCGATGTGCCGGGTCTCAGAGGGGAAGGTAACGGTTCCAGTCGTTGCTTCGAGGGCAAGAAAGCGGCCAGTAAGAATACGAGGCGACGAGCAGTCATCTTATCTGGGCATATAATGACTGTTCTGTTTGCAAGAATGAGTTCGCCATCCTGCTGAGCTTTGTGTTGCTGGTTATGGCGGCGACGATACCACTCCGGCCCAAGGCTGTTGAGCCACTCGGTGTGATTTCCCAAAAATGCTGTCAAAACCACTAAGAAGAAGAAGTTCTGCTCTTTGTCACCTAGCCCACGCACAATTGAGCGGCCTTCCTCCCGCCAGACGCCCCAACGACTTTGTCCAGTGACTACATATGGGGTTTGAAGAGCAAGGCTGATACGGCGGGAGCTGCGAATGGCTTCTTCTTTGAGCTTCGAATTGACTGACAGAATGTTGGCAGGTAAATGCACAATCGTCTGATTGGTACGCTGCATATTGGGAGGCTTCGCAGGCTTTGGGTGAGGCCCGGATAAAGAGTCCACCTTCTTCAAAAGAAAGAGAATTTCGTTGCGAACAAGTCTTTCGAGGTGGGAGAGTGTACGAGTGATGACGTCCCAATGATCAACTAATAAGTCCAGACGCTCATCCAGGCTAGCCGGGGGCGAGGCAGAAGATAGGCTATCATCAAAAAATCCACCCGGCCAGCGGTGATCAGAATCCAGCGAGCTTGAAAACCCTGGCCGAGGAGAGTCTGGGCCTGGAGTACTAAATCTTGATACAGGACGTCCAGTATTGCGTGGCAGCAAAGGGATCTGAATCGTAATTGCCACCGCGTACATGGGTGTTTTCTTCTCCTTGATTTTCTTGCGCTTGGAAACATCCGGGAATGGGAACTCCATCTCGGGCAATGACTCTTGGTAAAGAGCACTGGCATAGTCATGACGCTCAGCCGATGCTTCCGCTCCTTCTGGGAGATTCACACTAAACATGCGAGTCAAGAGAACTGTGACTTTGGAAGGTGGCTTGTCGTCCACTCCTCGGGCTACTCCTATCGGAGCGGAGGGACTCCCTGTGGTATAGGCCCGGGAAAGGGGACTGCGGGCAGCGGGTGATGCACTCACCCCAGTTGCCGGACTTTCATCAGCGGAAATGATGTGCATTTTTGTAGACGACCCCCGGTAGCTGAAGGCGCTGCTGCCGAAGATGCAGTTCAAAAGGCCAGTATCATTGGAGTCGGAGCAGTGTCGCGATGGGCCAGGGTCATGCCATGTTCCCGGCGGTGCCAGTGTAGAGCTACGGCCTCGAGCCCGGGAAAAAGCACCCGGGCCGGCTGGTGACGACCTGCGTGCATCTGCAGCTGCGGAGAGGGGGCTCGATTCGATGAGGGAGGATTGGGTGAGAAGGTTGCGACGTGTTCCACGCGAAAGACTGGAGACTGCTCGAGTATGTCTGAGACCGGACTGATCGTTGCCTTGTGGGTCGATTCCAAGACCGGCGGGGGGTGAATCGGACGCACGGGTGTCAAGTAAGACACATGCATCTCGGTCGCCCAATGCATTTTGTGCAACAATCACACGAAAATCTTTGATTGGATCCAATTCCATTCCCCCACGATCATCGTATGCACCAGCCGTCGAGGCATTGGGGGAATTGAAGGTCGTCTGCAACGGGAAGGCATGGGTATTGGAACGTCGAAGGAGGCTGGAGTCGGGGAAAAGAAGACCGGAGGTGTGTTCCTCCTCAGTCACGGACTCAAGAGGCATTCCATTACTTCGTCCAGAGTATGCCGCCGGATTGAGAGTCGACGCAGCGGTACTCAAAAGTCGGCCAAGCATGGTGAATGAGAACGGGGAAACCCGCAGAGAGAACAGGTACTTGGGGACGCAGGGAAGAGAAAACGGGCCGGTCAAATTCAAGCGGTGTAACGATGGGTATCAGGCAGCTAGGAATATCTAGGCCGCATCCACCCATAGCTTAATTCAATGAAGCAAGAATCATCATCAAACGATGAAGGGAATTGAGAATATCCAGAGTTATTAGAGGGGAGGAGTGGAAGGTGGGATGTGGTGCAGCAGTGGGGCTGGGATCAGCAATTAGGGGGTTAGGAATTGGCTTTGCACCCACGAGGACTCCACAGTCTGATCAGGATTGTGTAAAAACCCAGGAAGTCAAATGAAATGATCCCAGAGCTTCTTAAGGGACCCAGTTCCTTGAACAGAGAAACCACCTGGGGAACAGCGGAGAGGGAACGCGAAAGGGCGGTGAAGAAAGTCACATGATCTCAGCCTCATTGTCTACAGCCGAGGGATAGTGACCTTTTAAGTCTTTTCTTATAGATCTGATGCTCTGACTCTGATGAATGCAGTTTTGGAAGCACAACAAGGTACACAATTTAGAGCGTAGGAAGAGCCTATCCTAGCCAGTAACTTCCGACTATCGGAACTGAATCCAATGATACCTAACTTATATCAATCGCTACTACTGGCCACCATGTCGCTATTTCCTACCGTCCTCGTGTCACCGTATAGTCGGCTTTGCAAGGAATAATGTTACTCGGGGGCGCTGATTTGTGTGATTTGAGGCGGATATGAATTTTGGATTGGAGGGAAATGTTTTATCTCCCAAAATATTACTCATGATGGGCACATGCCATCTCTACACCGTCACTCATACCTCGTGTGATACAAGCATCATGCCTGCAACCCCAGATACCACACCCTCGACAGGGCCCTGTAATCGTCTTTGCAAATACCCCGACCCTAGGAGAAAGGGACCCTCTCCATGTTGACCACTAAGCTGTTCCGTCCACGTGGTTCTACCCTTCAGTCGGTCCTTTTTCGTGTTTCCGTCTCCGTTTTCCATCGTAGACTATCAGCTGCATATTCTAGACCGCATGTTACTACTAGTATGCATGTACTTTTCATATTGCCAATGTACATATGTAAAAGAAATCATATTCCACAATTCAATTTCTTTCATTGAACTCCAGTGTATATGAACTTCCGAATCATTTCAGTTCCACTATACTTTCAGTGAGAACGCTTGACTTTTGCCACCAACCGCTTCAACTCCTCAGAACTAGACTCCTTGGAGGACTTCTTCTGCTTCTTCTTGCTATCCCGGCTTTCTGTTGGAGCCTCAGCCTCTGCGTCATCACCGGTACGCCGGCGCTTACGGCCCTCGTCCAACAGGGCCTTCATGCCAGAAGTCGACTTGAACCGGGGATTGGTAGGATCAATAGCGAAATCATGAGTGTCGTACAGACGTGCGAAACGGGGGTCGCTGACGTTGACTTTGAAGTCATCTGCTTGGGCAGGTTCCATCTTCTTGCCCTTCTTGCCCTTGCCCTTCTTCCGGGCCTGTTTCTCAGCCTTTTCAATCTCGTTCATGTCGAAGTGTTTGATGTTGACCTTTTCGTCATCTACCATCAGTAGCTCCAACTCAGCCCGTTGGGCAGCTGAGGCGGCTTCCTCGGCAGCACGTTCCTCACGCTTCTTACGTCTCTCCTCCTTGCGTCGAGAACCTGCCGTAGCCTTTTCATCAGGGTCGTCAAAGAAGGGATCATTGAATCCCATTTCTTCTTGCTCTTGCTGTGGCACCTCGGCTGGACCAGCTTCGTTGTCTCCATTGTCCGCTGCGGCGCCATCCTCTGCAGATGCCTTAGGGGCCTTGAGTTTCTCCTTTCGGCGCTTTTTGCGCTCACGCTCCTTCCGCACGTACTTCTCAATTGTCGTTTCTTCGATCTCCGGTTCATTTTCGAAGACGGTATCTTTGCCATGGCCGCCAGCCAAGCCGGATGTGAAAGTAACCTCCATCTCGCCGACGGGGCGGTCCGCTTTGGTGCGGGTAGGCTCGGCGCTCAGACCCAGCAACGCACGCATGCGCTGTCTCTCGGCCTCTTTCTTAGATAGCTTTGTGGTCGTAGCTTCTCCTGCAGTATTATCCACAACTTCGACGCCTCCGTCCTCGTCATCTGAATCTTCGCTCTCGGAACTATCGCTACCGAGGTAGGCTTTCAGGTCGTTCTCGTCAATGTCCTGGCGTGAGCCCCGGAAGGCACGTGCCTGGGCTTCTTTTCTTGATTTGTCGTCTGCATCCCATGTCAATTTGACCTTGCTGTGCTGCAAAGCATCCGTTACGAATTCAGTAGGCTTGTAACCGTCAGGAATCCGAGAACACTCGTCCCGAGGCTTGTCATCGGAGAAGTCAGTTTCCTCAGGCACGAAGCGAAGATCGAAGAAGTTGGCACTAGAGAGGTATTCGGCACCATCCACCAGGTCGTAGACATGCTTTGCGACGTCTTTTGACGAAAATTCGATAATGGCGTAGTAATACCGCAGTCGGTCGAGCTGGTACCGCCGTAGCTGTGTAGAGTTGAATTCTTCACCGTCGTCAGCCTTCAGCATGGACTTCTTAATTTCCTCCTCCTCCTCGTCAGAGTCAAGTTCCTCCTCTTCGGAATCTTCGCTGGTGTTCTTTTTCTTCCCGGAAGCAAAAATCTCTTTCGGGGGGCCTTCGACCTCCTCCCTCTCCATGCGCTCCTTTCCAAATTCACTGGGGTAGACTGTGGCGTTCAACACCCGCCCCCCAGACGGAAGGAAACTGGAGAACACTGCCATCAAGTCCTCGGCACGAATGTTTTCCCAATCGAGGTTGACGACGGCTATCCGATTCGTCACTTCGCCGAGCGGCACATCAGACCGCTGCTCGTCCGGGAACTCGATCACATCCTCTTGCGCCTCGTCTTCCTCTTCGCTGGAGCTTTCTTCTTCAGATGACGAGGACTCAAAGCCACCATCACGGGAAGGATCATATGAGGCTGTATTGACCCGTTTCAATTCTTTCTGGACTTCTTCGTCGTCGTCGGCACTGTCTTCGTCCTCCTCTTCATCCTCATCCTCATCCACCTGGTAAAATTGCTTCAATTTTTCCTTAGTGTCGTCTTTTCTGAGCTTTCGTCCATAGCGGTCGACGGGAGCGTTGCTGGAGAAATCCTTATCGTCTAGCACATGCGCAAAGCGCTTATCGAGTTTGACATGAGTCTGGCGTTTGCTAGGAAGACGGTAGCGAGGATCGGTCTGGATGTTCGCGAATCGAGGATCCGCTATAGCGATACAAAGAGTCAGTTATCATGGCCATGGGGTTTCCTGAAAACAAGTCTTGAGCTTGGACAGTACGTACTGATCACTGGACCGACTTCGCGTTTGGGCTTGCCAGCCTTGGACTTTTTCTTGTCTGAGCCAGCCATTTCGAGCGCTGCAAATTTCACTTCAGACCACAAGCACGCAAGGAAAATTTTTCAATGGCTGAATATCAATAGAGACCGTCGGATTCAGCAAGTGAAAATAATTGAGATCCATAAATTATTTCTTTTTTCTGCCCGCCGAAGTCAGGGCGGTCAGGCACGTGTATTCTAAAAACGGCAAGTCTACTTTTCTCTACTTTCCCACTGTCATGCAAGACAATCAGACAAGAAAAATTGTGATGGTATTTGCTTAGATTTTATTGAATATGCGACGTATATATAAATATGCTCTTGCTAGGTATAAATCCTAGTGACCCAATGCTTGGCCTCGGAAACAAGTCATAGCGAGCGGATCAACATATATACTTGGGGGGCAACGAACGAATGGAGATTTTAGCATCCGAAGTATCGCTTTTCTATCCAGCGCGGTTCTCCCTCTTCTTCGATACGTCCAACAATCACATGGATCCTGGGGTACACGGCAGTAAGCCTTTTGAGGCCCCGTTCACCTGCTGCGCAAGTTACGAAAACGATGCTTCCTTGTTCCACTCCATGATCAATCAAGACGCGAACAGCCATAAGTGCAGCACCTCCACTGGACATTTGAGAATCAATTAGTATGACAGTTGCATGCTCCTCGATCTGCGCCGGAAGTTTCAAGTAATGCAACTCTGGCTCCTCATTAGTCTCGTTCGTTTGGATGAGCACGCGACCAGTAAGACAGTCAGGAATGGATCGCTTAAGCGCGGTCTCCATGCAAGAGCCACCACGCAAGATAGCCACCGCTGATACGATACCCTTGGGATGTAGACCAAGGTATGTGCTCCCCTGCGGCGTCTCCACATTTGCGGATACATACAATGTCATATCCAAGGCCCTGCGATGGTGATGTCAGTAAAGCAACTAAAGGCGCATTTTGAAATGGAGGTCAGTACTTTTCGATCAAGATCGAAACTAGTCGATCAAAGTAGAAGATGAATTCCTCTTGTTCAGTTTCTGGGTTCTGCAGAATAGTATTCATGCCAATAAACTGCGGTGTCGACGGCAAGACATGCACATTTAAAGGCAGCTCTACTTCTGCTGCAACCAAACCTAGTTTGCGAAGCGCTTCTGTGTGATTTTGAGATTTCTCCTGCAGCTTGCGTTGAATGTGTTTGACCACCATGTCTAGGTCAATTAGTTATAGCTCTCAAGATTAGCAGCTCAAAGGGACTGCATACCGATAGCGGTCGTGTTCTCAATGCCACGTGGGATAATGATGTCTAGGATTCAGAGTCAACAAAAACTCTCAAACGCTTTGCAAAATCATATGATTACCAACCTGAGATAGGGCGTTGGGGCTCCACGTAACGAGTGTAAGAAGGCTTCACGAATTCAAACCATTGTTTGATGATTCCTTCGATGTCACGACCTCGCTCACGGACATCACGTAAGACTATATATCGTCAGTGGGATCAAGGTAGCACAATTGAGGCAACCCACTCCTGCGACCTAAGCACACATCCATATCTGCTTCAACAAAGATCTATACCGTCGAATTAGCATTGATACGCACAAGGATAGTGAAGGAGCTATAACACCTTCACATCCAACATCTCGACGATCCTAGGATCATGGAGTGCCAAAATACCCTCGAGAATGATCACACGAGGGGAGTAGAGAGTGGTCGTATTAGGCTGCCGCTGGTGCTCAGCGAATGAGTAAACTGGGATGTTCGCTTTCTTTCTGTGTCATAACCAGTCAGGTCAAATGGGAACTCTAGGAAGAACAGTAAATTTACCCTTTTTTCAGATCACGGAGGGTGTCCACCAGAATATCAAAGTCGATCGATTCCGGGCAGTCGAAGTCGTACTCATTTGCGTGGGCCTTTTGGTGTTGCTCAGAAGTTAAGGTTTTGTAGAATGAGTCCTGCATGGAAGACATCAGAACAAGAGGGTCTCAATTTAGTTGCACCAGAGTCCACGAGCCGTACCATTACAAGGATCACCACCCACGGCAAGTTCAAAGACTTGACTATCTCCATTGCCACAGAGCTCTTACCGGAGCCAGAGCTGCCAGCGATGCCAATAATGCTCAAGTCCTGCCATGGTGGAGAATAGCGCGCTTCGGTAGACAAAGAATATAAAGGTGAAGCTGATTCCATGTCTATTTGTGCGACATACAACGCAGTAATTTGTAGCTAGCTTGACCCTCTCCACCCCTCTGGTTTTGATTGTGACAAGCCTTGAAAGCTGCCCAGGTTGGCCCGGGGGACCCATGATCATTACCTAATATCCTAGTCCCGAAGCGGGTTAGTCGAGATTTATTTCCTGGAACGTTCCAAGATTGCTGTGGCTGCTCACGTGCTGCTTATTGAAAGTCTTAGTAAGCACTCATTTGGGCTTAGCGCACCACTTTCGCTTAAGCTACTTCTTCCGCCGAGCTTTTCAATTCCTTTTCTCTTTCGCATCCAACCCGGTCTTCTCCCACACAGCGATTTGCCTTTCCCCATGGCCGTCGTCTTTTGGGTTGCCTTCCAGTTTTACGGATAGCTTCAGATCAGATTCAAGACTGGCTATCTAGCTCATAATGTCTGCTAATCTTGTATGCTTCTCGGCTTAACCCATGGTTGCTGGCCTTTTAACACTATGCAGATGTCTCGCACTCCCTCGACTGCGACGCCTACTTGGCATCACTTCGAGCGGAAGCTTGAGGAGGTCAAGCCGTCCAAGACGTGAGTCCCCTATGTTCCACCCCCACCTGCCCACCGCCGTGACATGATGTTCTTTAACTTAAGTTGGGAATCTCTCTGAAAACATGTGAGGAGCAACAAATTGACTTATCCTTCTGATTCACGTCACCACTGCAAAGTTTCACTAGTCCGTTGAATCAATGGTTACTGACAATTAGAATGCAGTGATATCAACTATTTGGTCATGGATTACCTTATTACCAACGGCTATCCCGCTGCTGCGAAGAAATTTGCAGTAGAGGCCAACATCCAACTCAGAACGGATCTTGAAGCCATCCAAGAGCGGGTTGAAATCCGCACTGCCATTCACTCTGGTGATATTCAGTCGGCCGTTGAAAAGATCAACGAGCTGAACCCTCAGGTAAGAAAATTTTCCCCCACTACTTTACTTCACATTCCCTGGCCCCACTCGCTATGATTATACCAAGTTTCATGCACCACTCTTAAACTCCCTTCCGGGACATTTGCAGAAAAACAAACATCTTCAGTCCTCAGTATGAGCAACTACCAAATATTGAATCTTACCAGCATATCACACATTTCATGTCAAGTGGCATGGCTAACAAGACTTCAATAGATCCTTGACGAAGACCCATCGTTGCACTTCTCCCTCCTGCGTCTGCAGCTGGTTGAGTTGATCCGCACCTGCATGGATACCCCCGGCAGCGATATTACTCCTGCCCTGGATTTTGCGACGGCACAACTTGCACCACGCGCCCCTACAAACCCACAGTTCCTGGCAGACCTCGAGCGGACCCTCGCCCTTCTTATTTTCCCCAGTGATAAGCTGGCCCCGTCGCTTGCGTCGCTCCTAGACCCTGCGCTTCGTAAAGAAATCGCAACCCGAGTCAACGAGGCAATTCTGCAGAACCAGGGCGCTCGTAAAGAGGCCCGTTTGCGCAATCTTGTGAAGACCCGGGCATACGCCGAGCAAAAGGCACGGGAGGCCAAAAAAGACATCCCAGATACCCTGGATATTGGCTTGGTCGGCGATTCTCAGGACAACAGTAACAGTAATGACTTTGCTACTAACATTCGTGACACTTTGATGTCGAACAATAGCGACGTTGACCCAATGATCTCTTGATACAACTTTCCTCTCAAGCTGGCCTTGATTGTCAGTCAGATTTCCCCTGTCATGCCACGGCAGGATCTTTTTTTGCCCCCGTCTTTGCTTTTCTAGCGCGGCGTCTTGGATCTACATTTCTAGGTGTTCGGGTGATCTCGCTAGCTCCGATATGGCGGAACGCCCCTCTTGCAATACAAATGGCTTTCTAATATTGACTGGTCTCGTATATCTTTTGGTCCTCGACGTGGCAGTTCTGTAGTGTAATCACTTATTTATACTTGAAAAGGGAATTAGTAGAATGGATACGAACAGTGCATATGTGCAGCGACAACCAGTGGAGTAGTAAAGACAGCTGTCCCACTCAATACCTAGGTAAATCCACCCGCAAATGTAAATCAAGTATGGCTATGAAAACTAATAAAGCAGCAACGACAGTAAGGTCTATGGGCGAGTCTTAAAGCAGTAAAATAGCTCCAGGCTCACTGCCTGCCGAATACCAAAAACAAAATCAATCAAAATGTCTACCTATATATGGATCAACAACCAATGACGGAACACGAGTGAAGGGTAGCGTTGGCTTAGAAGCTCATGAGATCTTGAGAATAAAAGCATTAGCAAAGCACGAATGTAATAAGAAAATAAAAGACATACCTCTTCCAAAGAGCGCTCTCTTGCCCCAATCCATGGCCAGCATACACCGCGTGCGGAAGCTGACACTCTCAGCAAAGTAGATACTACGCCAAAGATACATAGCAATGACACCGCCGCTAAAGCTCATACCACCAAAGTCAAAGACAGCAGCGTTGCTGATGTACGCCAAGCTTCCGAGGTGCTTATACTTGAACGCCTTGTAGACTGCCTCGTCGAGGTCACCGTAGTCGATCTCGTTTGCCTTGAGACCGGGAAGCGCTGAGGCAATCTTGGTCAGTTTACGGCCAAGGTACACGCCCTGCTGGTTAGCGCGCTGCGCAGTGGCAGGCAGGGAGGTGAGCTTGGTGTCAATTTGGTGCAGGAGCTCGGACAGCTCGGCGTAGTCGAGAGTGCCGGAGTGGTCCTTGTCGTACTGCTCGAAGAGCCGATCCAGGCGACGGAGATGGTTCGAGGCTTGTGGGAAGCGTCTCTTAACCCGAGCGGCGAATTCAGTCCATTCGGAAAAAGTGAGGTGCACTTTCTCGGGGTCGCGGCCTTTCTCCCAGGCGACGGTGCGGAGGAACCTGATGATGTTGTCTGCGATGTTGTTCTGGACTGTTGAGCAATCACCGATTGCGTAGACGTCACCCAAGGGAGCGCCAATCACGCGGAGATGGGAGTCGGTCTCGAGGGCGTGTTTGTTGTTTTGGCCTTCCAATTTGTTAGAGAGCGTTTCTGATATCGCGGCTCGAGCTAAAGCGATGTTAGTGGTTGTTGGGCCCAGTACATTGAGTAATGGGGTTAGTGCACTAACCAACTCCAGTGGACCACAAGCAGAATCCAGTAGGGATTTCCTTTACGACGGTCTTGCCGTCTTCCACCTGGGTGAAAAGAACCCGATCGCCACGCACTTCCTTGACACGGGCGTTGGTCAACACCTCAACGCCATCGCGAGTGAATCGACGCTATAACGCGTTAATACCAGAATACTTCGAAGGGAGGTCGAAATCTGGAGGAAACATACCTCGGCATACTTAGAGAGTGCTTCGTCGTAAGTGTTCAAGATGTGGGTTCGACTTTGGATGATATGGACAGAGATCTCGTTTCGTACAATGCGAGGGAAAGAGTGAAGCAGATCTTCATTTAGGAGATCGAACAGCTCGGCAGCGAATTCAACGCCGGTTGGGCCACCTCCACATACAACAAAGGACAGCAGTCGTTTGCGCTCTTCGTCGGAGGTGGTGGGGAGACATGCTAGCTCCATATTCTCTAGAACCTTGTTCTTGATTTGACGAGCATCATCAATCGTCTTCAGGAAGTTACAGTTCTCAAGGCCTTTCACGCCGTGTGGGTTTGTTACACAGCCTAGTACATAGAAATGTCAATATTTTGGAACTCGAACCTGCTTGTTCTTTGGCACAACCTACCGACTCCGACAACAAGCTTGTCGTATGGAAGATAGAAGTTCTTTGTCTGACCGTCTTGGCCAACTTGAGATACTTCCACCAGCTTCGAAGAGAAATCAACATCAACCGCGGAAGCCTTGAGGAAGTGACCGTTAATCTGGTCAATAATGCGCCGAACAGGCTCGACCAGCGATCGAAGACCCAAGGTTCCAACCGTAGCAGAAGGTAACATGGGGGTAAACAGGAAATAGTTAGTAGGTGAAACAACAGTAACATGGTAATCGGCAGGGTTCAAGTTCTTAAGGAGCGCGATGCTACCCCAGCCCGTTCCCAGAATAACCAGACGAGGTTTATCCTTCTGCCGAAGCATATCTTCTGAATCGTAATCGCCAACCAGCACATCGGCGATGGGCAAGTTCTTCGGGCCTCCGACCCTGGGATTGAGAGCCAATTCCGAGACCGGGATATCCATCCCACTGGCACCTTCGCGGTATGTACTAGCATCGTAGATGAAGAAGGCGACCACCACGGCGCCGGCAGTGACGATGAAGAATCCGCAGAATGTAAAGACTTTACGTATAGCAGTAATAGTGCGGGATTGTTTCCAAGATTCGGCTTTAGCTGCGGTCTCTGATTTGAATCGGATCGGCATCAAGACCGGCGCCAAGGCTCGCCATTGGGGGGCCGGTCGCCGACGAGGAGTGTGTAAGGAGCGGGACAGAGTTTGGCGGGGTGTAAATAATGCCTTGGGGGCATGAATCCGGCCTGGTAGTGACCCCATTGACTTCAGCACGGCGCCGTCCGCACGGGTCCGGCGCAGCATCGCGTTCAGCATTGTCATAACAGAAGGGGAGCTTGTGTAGAGGACGTTCAGCGATGGAAAACAGAGATGAAGCAGCTCATTGTCCGTCCCTGTGCACTCAAATAACGAGCGACCTTGAAGCAATCTGAAACAAACAGAAAGGATCTATCAAACAAAAATTATGAACCCAACACAAGCAGCATACGACCATCGGCGACGTCATCCTGGGGCGGTCACGTGCCATAGGCTACTCGGGAACCCGGCATCAAAACTCTGAACTCATACGACAGTTCCGGGCTCCGTTGTAGATTCACCGACAACTATATCTAGATAAGTCACTCTTTTGTGTACCAATGGAAATGAATCCGTGGAATTCTATTATATACCCATAACTAATGGGAGTGGATATCGGGCCGAGCTCTCAGCATGTATGAAAAAGAGCATAAACATAGCAACCGCCCATTTTGGTCTAGAAAATAAAAATGAAAAGGCCATTCTCCGCAGAATGCTTCATGTGCAGAGGAAAATAAACAAACGCCGACCTCGCTTGACATGCAAATAAAAAAAGAAAAAAAAGAAATCCCATGTATGATGGATGAAGTGGATACGCGAAATCAGTCCCAATCCAGGTCCTCGTCCGGCTCAGCGCTGGACTTCTTCTTTCCAGTTGAACTCTTCCGGCCCTTGGGTCGCTTGCTGAGGTTTGAGCTGGAGACGGAGCTCTTGCGCTTCATGGGCCGTGGAGCCGCCGCCTCGTCGATATCTCCGAGAGCGTCCAGGCTGTCCCCTTCTGCGTCCTCGTCTCCGTCCACCCTGAACTCCTCGTCGATGGAGAGTAGGGTTGCAAACTCTCGGCATTTTTGGTGCATCGCTTCTTCACTGTCTAGGGCTGTCATATTTCTGGCTATGGCGTCCCAGAACTTGTCGCCAGTCACACCGTGCACCTTGGTGGCAGTTTTATTGAGCTCCTTTGTTGCAGGTTTCCCTTCTTTGTTCTTGCTGTGGGCATTGATTCCGTAGAGACGACGAAGGTGAGTTCGAGCTTCCCAGAGCATTGACAACGATGCAGCAGCAGTTGCCAACAATCTCAATGTCGCAGGGTTGGCTTGCTGCGGTATCATTGTCGATTGAGGTATCTCAGGCGCAAACCCTGGCACCATGTCATTTGAGGCATCTGACTGAGGCGGACCAATCGGATTGGGGGATATGTCCGTCTCAATCGCGTGTGCAATAATCGTGCCAGTCGAAGAAACGATACGCTCCATACACGCGATGGTGGGCACCAATTCAGCCAATTGACCGTAGTCAAAATAGGCCAGGTTTTGGGAGATGAACCGTGCCAGTAGAAGATGTTCTGGAGGGTTGCCAGTTACATCCAATTTCTTCGGTTCGAAGTTGATTTTGGAGCAAATGTTGGCGAGGAACTTTTTCTGGTACCGACTGTTGCTGATTTTGACGATCTCAAACAACGGTGCGAGCTTCGAGACATAAGGCCGAGCATTAGCGCCGTTGGAGTCGCCCACAATATCACGCTGGTAGTAGAACGCCTCTTGCACAGCGCGCATGTATTCTCGTTCAAACATGGACTCGTACTGTTGGTGGAGCATCTTGTGCGTGTCGAAAGCGATTTTCGCAATTGCAGGGACTGTAGAAGTCTCCAGAGAGACGAGAACACCCGCGCATTCCTTTGGGTGTACTAATCCCTGCCTATTGATACTCGCAATAAGTTCAATGGCAGTTAGTGAATAAGTATCCTGGCGCGATTGTGCCACATGAAGCATGTTTGAGAGGAAGTGTTGGGCGATCAAAGCAGCAGCTCCATCGTTGTCACTAGCTCTTAAAGAACCACCCAACCTGGTGGTGTCTTCCTGAGCGGCAGCTTCTGCAGTTGGCATGACCGCCTTTTCTGACTTGCCTTCATGGATGGCAAAGAAGTCTGCAAACGATCGGAGAACGATGTTTTGTAGGATTGGAGCATCTTCCTTGAAAGCCTGAGCGAAAGTCTGCCGTGTGCGTTCTCTGCCGAATTGACCAGGCCAAGACTGGCATATAGATCCCAGGCTTTCGAGAGCCATGACCCTCAGGTCAAATGGCGAATTTGATGCAGTGAAGGGAATAATGGAGTCAACCATTAGACCCGCAACTGAGCCACCGGCCCAGGTGGGGAATTCACTCTTGAAATGAGACACATACTTCTCAAGATCGCAATGCCGCCCAACGCAACCCGCAATGCGAATGTAACTCTTGGCACGGGCCAAGATTGCAGCATGTGTAGCCGAGGAGAGATCAACACTCTTATATTGCTGTAACGGTTTCAGTACTGAAACTGTCAACTTCACCAGTCTGTTCGTATTCTGCAAAACACTGTTGATGGTCCACAAACAAGCCATGACTTCGTTCAACTCCGAGCGGGCGAGCTTGGCAACACTCTTGAAAAGGTCATTCTGCACTTCCTTCAGAAGGGTGTTGTGGGACGAGGATAAAAATGGCAAGACGCAGCGATAGATAACCACAACTGACCGGAATATGAAGAGATCATCTGCGGTAGAAAGATGTCCAATGTAAGGATGCAGGGCCTCCAGCTGATCCGGGGTAAACAGCTTCGCATTCGACTTGGCAAAGACAGTTATTGTCTGTAAAAGAGCTTGCTGGAATTCTTTGCTGGATCCATCTGAATCCTCCACCAGTCTCTGGAACATGGTAGAGACCATCGCCTTGCAAACTTTGAAGTTCAAGGCCGCGGACTTGGATTTGTCCGAAAGGACCGCTTTCAAGCAGACGCTAAGAGACTCCAGGGCAGTTTCGCTGCGCTCAGTCAAGCCAACGATGAGGCTTACCTGCTCTCCGAGAGCCATTTTCAATTTTGGCCCTTCGGACGAGGAATCAATGGATTCGTGGAATGGAAAGAGCCATATTTCTTCAAAGGTTTGGCGAGCCAAAGATGCCACACTCTCTTCAAGGTCGCCTGTGCGTTGGAGGAAACCGTCGAGAATGGCCAGCTTCAATTCCTTCCGAGATGTTTTGTGGTAAAGTTCCTTCAAAAGCCCGATGCAGCGTTTCCGGACACCAGCCGTTTGATCGGCTGCACAGGCCAAAATGCTTCGACATCCTTCTTCTTCGAGCTTAGGCTTCAGACCAATGCATTGTCCGATCAACTGTAGCGCAGAATCACGAACCATGGGTGATGCATCTGTCGTACATCGGTGTATTACGCGCAAAACCGAAGGGTCTCTGTCAAGAAGGTTCGGGTCTTTCTCGAGCATGTAGATGACACTTTTCAAGCTGCGGCTGCGAACCTTGGCCGAGTCACCAAGGAAAGAGGCCAAAAGAACTTTGAGAATGGTGTCGAATGCTTTTCCAAAGTTGGAGTTCAAGACCGTGAGGATATACGCGAATTTTCCATGCACGTTTGGAATTTTGTCGAACTCTTTATGGGTCTCCAACCAGCGTGGGTCTGAGAAGGATCTTGTTAAAACAGTAACCAAATCATCAGTCACCTCATCGTGTGCAATTTCTTCCTGGTCCTCGGAGTTATAGTATAGGGCGCAGGCTGTTTTGGCCCATTGAGCCAAGTAGTAGCCCCGCGCGCTGGTCAGTTGCCAATTGTCGGAATTCTTGTCTTGCAAAAGGTGCTCGAGCGCAATCCTATACGGACCCGTTGGAGTGATGAGGTCTTGATGATGCAGTGCACCAGAAGAAAATTCTTCGAATTGTTGTTTGAGGTAATCAGTCAATTCACTGTCGGAATCTTCCAGAGCCGGGAGCATGTGCTGAGCGGTTGCTATCAAATCGGAGATAGCAGAACCCATCCAGCCGAGAAGCTCCAGTGCCATGCTCTTCGCAGTCGCCGCGCTTTTATCTTGGTCGGTGATTTGAATCATGCGCAAGGCCAAGATCCGGAGAAGCAGTTCTGCAGCTGGCCAATCAGCGGAGCCCAGTACATTGATCAGATCCTGAGTGAAAAGATCCAGAATATTCCGGTACGGCTGGTCACCAGTTTTCGTCGAGTTCATAGCGCGCTGAACGATGAAGTTCACAATATATTGTGCTGAACGCATGGCATTGTCATAGAGTCGATTGGCTTTGTTCGCTAGGCGTTCCAACGATTCGTCTGACCCGTCATCATCGGACTCACTGTTGGCATGGTCCTCGCCATCGCCCATGAGCTCGTCGTCGTCGTCGTCAGCTTGTGCTTTGATTCGACGTTTGCTCTTTGATCGCGAAGGTGTTTCTAAAGCAGTTGTCTGAACAAGCTGCAGGACTAGCGCAGTGAGCAGTTGGATATTTTTCCCATCTGCAACTTTGAACTGCCGGGCATTCTGACGTGTGGTGGGAAGTTTCTCCAACGAGACCAGAATCTCATCCAGAATGAACGGTCGCTGCTCTGGGTATTTGGAAAATATCTTTGCGAGCACATCCATCGCACCACGTCTCGCAGGCTCGTACTTCTGGTATCCTAGGGCAGAGTCCTTTTCACTGTGCGCATTTTCCACGAATATTAGTTTTGCAGCAAAGAACTCCGCAGCCGTAATCGTCCCCTCGGAGACATCAATGCGAGACAAGAATTCTGCAAAAAGAGTGAGGACTTTTTTGCTCTGGTGAACAAGAGTGCCAATGATCCGTTTCTGGGCCGAGAAGAAGTGGAAGTGCTGGCCGTCTTTGCCACCAGGACGCGATTCCACTGCAGGAATAATGCAATGGTCAAATACTTGATTGAGAACGGTGGGAATGGCCTCGATGAGATCTTCTGGACAAAGATCTCGCTCGGTCTGACGCCCAGACATTGTCTGAAGCAGCGTTCCGATTGCAAATAGTGCGTTCAACACATCCTCGACCTTACCCAGCCACTCCTGGGACTCAAGCTCACTGAATGAATCGCCTAAGCCTATGTCAGGGGATTGTGCAGCAATGATTGGCTTTTCGCACAATTTTTGAACGCGGTTGAGATAGTCAGACGGTATGTCCTGGAGTCGGTCAAACCCTGCAACTTTCCGAAGGGCTTTCTGGAGGCGGGTGTGAGCATCAGATGATAGTATCAACGCATGCACTTCGAAAGATGTTGTGTTCACGAAAATGGGGTTTGGTGTGTCAGAAGTTGGGGCAGTCGAAGTATCGGGTTCGATTTGATCTTCTGCTTCAAAAACCTCGTGAAGAAGATCTTGAAGCTTTTGCAAGGCTGCATCTGCTTCCTCTTTTTGGTCTTTGAGTCGCACTGCCGCCATAGTGTCTTGGCCATGGGCTTTCGATTGGAGCTTCTTCACATTCGCGTAATCGCTGTGTTGAGGCACGGGTTTGATTGGAATAACGACGGACAGTTGGCTCGATGTAGGAGGACGATTCTGCTCAAAATATGCTGAGAAAGATGCCGAGTTCGATTTGTTCGCAGCGTATCCGCGCTGATTTAACGAAGCAGCTGGCTTCGGTGTGATGTCCTTATTTTCAGGTATTGTCTTTGAGGGTGCTTCGGGATCTGCGGCCGGTCAGTTAATGACTATGTACAAATGTCCGTGGCATCTCAGGGCTTACATCTGAATGCAACGTCCGTAGAGTCAAGCATCAACCGTGCAAAGGAACCAAGGCTGTTATGACCGGAAGTAGCACCATCAGGATCGTTTGGGCGCAACTGTTGACTTCGTGTAGGAACTTGAGGAAGCTTGAATTTGCTGAATCCAAATGAGTTAACTGCGCTTCAAAGACTTTGGGTTGGTTCCCTTACAATTCTGTCAGCTGGTCTCCATCCAGCAACTGCTGAATATATTCTCGAGACGTTTCTAAACGACTAGACTCGTCTCGCCCAGATTGCATTTCCGTGTCAAGTTCACCCAGTGTTTTGCGGCCTTCTTGGAGGACATGGTTTATAGAAGTGGTGTTTGAAGGTCGACCAACATCGGGACGTAGGATACAGTCTGTAAATACAAGCCGTCAGTAAATTGAGCAGAATTGAAGACGGAAAGAGAACACACGAACCGAGACCAAAGACAGGCGCGCTGGACATGGATGAGTACTGCAGTGCTTCATCCACAGACAGCGGCCTTTGGTTCTGAAACTGCATATTGGAGCCATATTGTGGCATCCGATCATGGCCGTTGACGACAACCTGAACGGCCGGTCGTCCATTCTGATCCATGGTCGCGGTTAAGTCAAAAGAAGTAGGCGCGAGTCACAAAGTTGACATGCTCCTGGTAGAGACATGGCAAAGAAGGCAGGCGCCTTATGATATCCCTAGATCATTTATGTAATTAAAAGTAAAAAAAACCAGAATCCGAAAGGAAATGACCTGAGCTACGATCAAACGCATTCATGAATTCCGTATGGGTGACGGCACCTTTACTGCCGTCTGTGACCGCCTATGTGGAGGCTCATGTGTCAAAGAAAAAAGGTGCATCTTGGATATGTAGGTTATTCGCTGCATAAGGCCCGATTCGTTGTCACTTTGCTTGCATTCTTGATCTTCTAAACTCTCCGATTGTAAGTTCATTTCAGACTCGTCAACATGTCTGGGTTCCTGGATTTTCTACACAGATTGTGGTAATCTCCTAAGAGACTCTACTGGCAATGCGGATGCGATTCTGCACTATGATACATATATTTGTGCATATCCAACAAATACTAATTATCTCCATAGGGAAATTCCAATAATTAATCTTGGAAACACTGATTATACGGAAGATGCGGGGAAAGGTCTATTTTTAGAGAAGGGCTGTATAACTAGCGGGACAAGAGTATCAAAATCATGACCGTCAGGAGACGAATTTCCTTTTTGCAGAATCGAATCATGCAGGAATGGGTGCAGCGGTATCCGGGATTAGCGCATATTGCGTTTCGCCATTTTTCTCGAACTCTGCCATGTCAAGAGCAACAATGACACTGTCCCTGACCACCTGATCTGGGTCATTCAAGAATTTCTTCAAGGTCTCCTCCACACCCTCCTCCTCGCCCAGACTGCCAAGGGCTTCCGCCGCTTCGTGTCGCACCATTCCTACTTCTGACAGGTCACTCAGCGAGGCTGTGAGACTAGGGATCGAGGCAGGGTGGCAGAGTTGTCCGAACACAAAGGCAACTTCATGGCGGAAGAGAGCAGAGGGGTCCTTGAGGCCCTTAGCCAGCGCATTGACGGCGTCGACTGCTGTGGGAAGATCTGGGGGCGAGGCAAGGTCGCGCAGACCGAACATCGCACGGTATCTTTGGAACAGAGGGAGCTTGGTGTCAAGCAGTGTCTTTTCCAGGTCGGGGATGCAGGGTTCGGCGCTGGCCTCTAGGGGCATGGGGGGAGCAGGGTCAATAGAGGTAAAATCACTGTAAATCAAAGATATCAATGTCAGCATTTCTTGGTATATAATCTCACGCGCAGATCGTACCTAGGCTTCAATTTCTCGGCCTTACGCTCTTCTGAGTTCTCCCACAGGATTCGGTCGACAGCAATGTCGCAAGTCTCCCTGATAATATCCAATTCCTTTGTGTCATCCCTCAATCTCTTAAGGATGTCCAAGCTATCCGCGTATCCGAGAGCGCCCAGCGCCTCGGCAGCCTCATGGCGACACATCGCATCCTCCTCGGTATCCTTCACCACATGCTGCAGGTATGCGACAGATTCGAAGTTCTTGGTTTGGCCAAGGCAGTAGGCAAGCTCATGCTTGAGCAGAGCTGAAGGCGACGCGAAACCTGCGGCGATCGCTTCGATGGCGGGGAGGGTCTGGTCTGTGGTAGGCTGGAGGCAGGCCAAGTGCTTAAGGGAGAAAAGAGCGCGGAAGCGGCGAGCAAGTGGCTCAGATTCAGAGACAAGGACCTTGCGGAGAGTAGGAACGGTATTATCTGTTTCGGAAGCCATTTTGAAGGGTGTAGTCAGAGGGGGAGTATAAAGGTGGAAAAGAAAAGTTGGTTAATCTTTTTGATCTTATCAATTTTTAGAGTGGGGAGTGGCGGGGCCCATTCAGCCTTTAGCTGCGCATGGCTTTTTGCTCGTACGTTATTGTCTTCAATGCTTCCGGTATAAGCCCAAGCCATAATCTATTGGCAATTGCGGATTAAACTACCCAGGCACTTAGGGTTTTTAATCATGTATTGTTGTAGGTTTAATTAAACATGTGGCTTTTCATAGGTGGGAGCGTTGATCGTGGAAGATATATGTATGTAGCTTCTTCTTTTTCTTTTTGCTATACAGACGTTCCATATGCAGTCTATTGAGATCATAGGGCTTCAAAATAAGAATCGGCTGAAGGAATTAAATAAATATTCCGACATTTGCTATACATATACATTGCGAGTCATCTACAGGTCCGTAATGGAAACTTGAATGGATCAGTTCGATGCACCACAGAACTAAAGCTAGCCCCTACTTTGCAGGCTTTAGGGCATTTTTGCCGTATGCTCTATGCTCATGCAATGACCTCAGTGGCTATATGATACTACTATAGGAAGCACGTCGTGATCGGAGCACAGCTATTTTGAGAAATACGGGACAGTTGGAGCTACAAGCACTGGTTGACGGACAGGCTTTCCCGGGCAATTTCTTTTCCAATGTCAGAAAATAAAAATAAAAATTGAGCCAGCAATGTAGACCTTGACTCATCTACGCTCATATCATCAATGCTACTGAGGGGGAATAGATACCCTGACTGGAAGCCCTATATTGTACATCGAGAGACCCCCATTCAAGTCTTATACCCTTACGGACTTGAGATGTGTCGATATTAAATGAAGTTTGAAGATGCTGTGTGATCGATATAATGAGCATACAATTAGGGACGGATCTATGCTGGTTAGTTATATCGAAGACCACCACGTTGATTTGAACATGAGTATTTACCAGAGCCACACGAAGGACCTCGGATATATGTACATGCGCAAACGTTCAACGTCACCGCGTAGAAGCAGTATTGACATCCTTCCCTTTCTTTGCTCCTGGCAATTGAATGGGAGTCGACTGGCAGTTGTCAGCCCTAACTCGTGACGCCCAGAGATGACCTAGGTTAGAATGCGATATATTGAAGTGCTTGAAATTGAATTCGAGTGGTAAACTGGCAAGTATGTACATAATACAGTGCGAGGTCAAATCATTTGGTCTTGATATGTCTGAGCTTCTTGGGCTCGTGAACGAAGTTGTTGGCATAGGACTTGGGCACGAAACGGCGTTCGTTCGGTTCCTGGACAAAGTACTCATAGCCCTGCTTCTGGGCAAAAGCAATGGCGTCCTCCTTCGACTTGAACTGCAGGTTGGTGCCCTGCATGCAATCGGCAGACGACTGCCAGCCCATGAGCGAGTTCTCCCAACGGTGACCCCGCTGCAAGATATCCCAATCCATGCGCCAGTGGTGCTGGTGCCAGGTACCGGACTGTGTCGCAGGCTTGGTAGGGCGGTAGATACTGTAAGAGTCACGGGGTTAGTGTGTGGGAGCTAGGCGATACGGCTCGAAATTTGTATAACGTACCGGACATTGCGGGCCTGGAGATCGGTAGGGGCTCCGGAGAGAACTGCCGCGGGGAGAGTGTCGCCCGGCTCGCTGCCATCCATGACGCGCTTGGGCACAGGGGAAAATTGCCTTAATTGAAGTAAAAGAGTCAGTGAAGGGATTTGCGACGGAGCCAAAGGGGAATGCCATACGAGGTGCCGTGGTCAATGGTGGCCTCATAATCCGGCTGGTGACGGGCCATAGCCTCGGAGGGGGTCTCCTTGTTGATCAAGGAGCTGTCCTTGGGAGGCGTGGTGGGAGCATCCGAGGCGCTGGTCTTCACGGAAGGATCGCCCTTGAGCGCATTGCTGGAGACGAAACGGGCATTGACAGGCACAGCGAGTCGGCTGGCCCGAAGGCTGGCAGCACCCCCGATTCTGAACAGTGACATTGTATCTTTTTGGATGCGGGGAATGGTCGTTGCCAGTGAGGACTCCCTTCAAGTGTGGTTTGGTTGCGAATTACAGGCAGGTCACGACACCACCGAATCGGGGTTAGCCGGGCTTGGCAAGCCGAACACCCGCAGGGCTCGGTTTGTTCCTCCTTCCTCCTCCATCAGCTTTCTTTGGTTCACTTGTGCTGCGAATCAACGTAAGTCCACGTCTCTACCACCCTGCAAGTACTCATTGAGAGCTGCTCTATCCAGGGCGACCGATTTCTGACCCCCTTCAGCCTAGACAAGATGAGCTACATTGCCCGCCGAGGTCTCTCGACCTTGATCCCCCCCAAGGTAAGAGCACCCCCATTGATGACTATTTGTAGTCATTCGACTTCTCAAAAGATACTAATTGTTCCTTTAGGTCGCCTCCCCTAATGTGAGTTACCCACGCGCTGCCATCTTCGACTTGTGCATCCCTTCCACACCCGTCCCGCCCCGAAGCCGTTTTTCGTAAAGCCCGGGATTTGATTAAAATGCCGTCTCTCTTTCGCCAGCATAACTGACATGTTCTCAACCAAGGCCATTGGTGCCGCCCAGGATGCTGCCCGCATGGAGCGTGTTGTGACCTTCTATGCTGGTCTTCCCCGTGGCCCCGCTGCTCCTGTCAAGCCTACCGGCCTCATCGGTCGCTACCAGGCCCGCTATTTCAGCGGCAAGAACGCCTCCGGTGTTCGTACGTATTTATCAATTATCCCCTTGCATTGATGCAAGTACTGATTTTGATGCAGCCCTTGTCCACGCTATTGGCGGTATCCTGATCCTGGGTTACAGCATGGAATACTACTTCCACCTGCGTATGTATTTACCAGCTGCTAAACTGCTTATATACCATTTTCATAGTTGTGATATCACTGACTTGATGTTTTTGACTAGGTCACCACAAGAACCACCCCCACTAAGCTTTCCCTTTCCATCGAATGGGTGGAGGATTGATGTATATACTGGATCCTCTGTCCTAGTGCAAGGGAGCTGTGGTTTTAGCGAGAATCTTAGAATCTCACTGTGTTTCAATATTCAGATTTACTATCCTTTGTCATTTTTTGGTAGTTGCAGTAGATTTGCAAGTATACACATTACGTAGAAGCTTGAGTGACGGGCTCTTTCCACATGTAGTTTTCCATCACCATATGAACTTCACGCAAGATATCAAGAAATTCTCGGGAATTTACCATTTGCAAGCAACGGCAGCATCCAACAAATTCACTTTTTAAACTGATCAAATCGTCAGGAAATTAGGGCTTTTGAAAGGAATCCAAGGTGTGTGGGCAGACCTAACAACTTTCGTACGGGCCACGCTAAACCGAAAACAGCGACCCTCAGCTTCAACCCGAGTTGACTCTTGAATCTCGTATCATCCTCACTATCTCTGTACCATCAACCGTCCTTACGCATACTCCCTCCCTCTTTGCCCTAATCCCTTCTGGGACCTCTTGGGCTGCGGATTTCCCCGAGACACGCGCCTATCGATTCCGCGATCGTGCTCTCCACATCGAGCCCAACCTGACACGGGCTTTCTCATCAATATCCGAGAGAGTTGGCCGATACCATCTCTGGTTGTGATAACCCATATATTCAGGGTGCAACCAGTCAAGGAACCAGTGCAACTGTGGCGATCCTTGGTATCTGACGATAGGTATGTCTTGGGAACCTGGCATGTTTGATCTGCAGCTGCCTATTACGTCCCCGGATCTATCTCCCCACTGCCATGGCACTTGGCTTACATGGTCGCAATTATTGTATGGAATAGAATCGAGTATTGTTATGGCAGAGCAGAAAAACCGCGATGTGGTAGATCAGACCCTGTCGGGCGGCGAGGCTTCGCCTTCCGACGTTCCTGCGAGCACCAACGACAATCTATCTGCTGGAGGGGACGCAGGGAAGACCGAGCGTATCGCAACGACTACCACTACATCGAACAACTCAAACTTGAATGATCAGCAAAACCATGAGAAGACGAACACTCTTGATTCACGGGTAGAAAAAGCTGCCGGCGACAAGGATGCTGGAGGCTCGACGACGGTGAGCATCGCTTCTGGATGCGCTCCAAAGTACTTGCTAATATGGGCGCAGGATACTTCTAAACAAGGCGCCGGAGTTGTTGCGACTCGAGTTCTTGAGCTCAATGGACTGGCCTCGGCATCGGACGGCGGAGAGGATACAGCATCACAAGGTGGCTCGGAATCGGATGCGAGCCGACCAGATAGCAGGAATCAGACTCACAGTGGCTCAGTCAAAAAGCCATCTGGATTCAAGCCAGTTTCTTTTGCCAAGTTTTCGGTAAACAAGGTTCCGGGGGCTCCAACACCACCTAAGGTGCCTGAGAAAGGTATGTTCTTTGTCAAACATTTCTCAGAAGTCGGTTCTAACTGGTTCAGCGCCAACGTCTACAACACCACTTGGCACCCCACAGCCAAGCTCCCGACCGCGCTTGGTTGCGAAGACTACACTCGGCATGCGTGATTCCTTTTCGAAGGCTGGAGCAGGCGGAGGCAAGCCTGGTGGATCAGGGCCAGATCCGAATCAAGTGTGGAATAAGAACCGACGTATGTATTTGTCATGCGATGCAATGCGATCACCTGAACTGACATTGATATCCGTGTAGCTGTTGCGCCCGCTCCTCCGAAACACTTGACTGATGAAGAATTGAAACAACAATACGGAATTCATATGACTTCTCGTATCCAAGAAGATGGGGCTGTTAGCTCCGAAGCGAAGTGGGCCGATATTGATGACGATGAAGATGATTGGGCCCCTGAGACGATCGAGTGGACAGATGGAACCAAGGTCAATCTCACTCAACCTCACACTGAACCCCCGCCGGCTCCCAGTAACCGGGAGCCCAAAGAGCTGCCGCCTGTAGAGCCAAGCGTTCCGAAAGAGCCTGTCAAGGTTGCGCCGAAGCCAGCCGCATCAATGGGGTCCCGTGCTATGGTACTCAAAGTTGGAGCTAATGCTGAACGACAAGCAAGAACTGCGAGTGCTTCCTCTAACGGCACAAATGACAAAGTTCCATCTAGCTCCACCAGCCCAGCGCCGCCATCCAAGTCTCCTTGGGCCGCTCTGCCTCCCGTCGAAAGAGTGTCTCCTGTCAATGCCCCGGTTCAGCCTCACCAACAACGCATGCCCTCGAGATACCCCCAGAGAGATGACGGCCACCATGCCCCAATGGCAATGCCACCCAAGGAGATTGCAGCGGATGATTTCAACCGTGCATGGAAAGATCAGTCAGATTTGCCCCAGCTTTTCAATCCTCGATCTTCCCAGTACGAACCGGTGGGTGAAACCAGGAGAGGATCTTGGCGTCATGACCAACACTCCCGTGCTCCTGCGGTTTTGCAGAGGCCAAACGATCATTCAAGTGGACCGGCAGAGCCATCTGCTGCATTCCAGACACACAGGTCTAGTCATCAGGATGGCATGAGTTGGGGTCGTCGTCGCACATCATCAAACGTGAGCGGAGGAAGCGGAGGATTTGGCCGTAGGATGTCAGTTTCCCGATTTGATGCCCCTCCGAGATACAATGATGCTCGCAGAGGCTCTCAAGTGAACGGTCTGGGCGATTCAGCGGTAGTGGGTCACGAACAGCATCATGGCAAAGAAGAAATTGCCCCGTCCGGTCCAAATGGTACAGCACGCGCAGCTGTTGATGTAGGTATGTCTCCTGTGGAAACACAGGCGGTTCCTCAAGTTCCGCAAGAACCTCAGGAGGACCCTGTTGCTTTGCAAGAGCGTATTATGAAGGAGAAACGTCTAGAGGCGAGGCAACGAAGGATCGAGCAGGAGGAGAAAGAGGAAGCGGCTAAAAAGGAAAGGATTAGGCAACGTCTCGCGGCGATGGGTCCTGCGCCAGAGAAGAAAGCTCCGGAAACGCGCAACCCCCCCTCCTCTCTTCAACCTCAACCTCAGTCTCACACTCTTCATCCTCCCCAAACCCCTTCTCAACTTCCTGTTCAACCCATCCACTCTATTTCTTCACCCCCCAAACCTCCTGTGCCAGAGCCCAATCGGGAACCCAAACAGTATGGTATGATGAAAGTGCATCATCCCGACTCTGTCAAGAAACTCGTTGGTGCGCATGAGCGGACATCTGAGAGCAAACATCTCAACCGACGTGTCTCATCACCCCACCAAGAATCCCATCGTGACTCCGCACCTCCATCTGCCTCACACTTCAAAACTGAACCTCATTCACCTGTCCAGAGCAAGACATCTGATCCAAAGATCGAGGAGCAAGGTACTCAGTGGCAAGGGAATTTGACTTCTACTTCGCCCTGGTCCCATCCTAACATTGCTGTACCATCTACATCTGCCAAAAATTTGTGGAAACCGTTTGGCAGTGACCGCACTCCAACTCTCGGTAACGGCATCTTTGACCAACCTTTGGGGACTTTCGCATCGCGCGAAAACCCTCTAGGCCAACTCGGCTTAGATTCGTCAAATATGTCTACCCCTCCCAATTTCTCTGCTCCTAACGAGCCAACCGACTCTTTGCCGCCACCTGAGGCACGTCGCCCCTCGTTTGGACCCCTCAATCCAATTGGACGCCCCGGCCCAATCGGACCGCCGAGCACACGGAATCGTGCCGTTAACGACTGGAATAACTTCCATGAGAACGCCTTGGAGAAGGAATCAGAGAACGCTAAGGAATTCCTGAAGCGACTTGATGAGAGACGAAAGGGAGCCCCAGCCCCGCCACCCGCGCCCGTGGTTTTCGCTGAGACTTGGAAGAAGACCCGTGCCACTGAAGACGGCAGACGCGTCGTCACGCGAGTCACCGAAAGAGTTGTCAACAACGAAGAAGACATCGCCAAGGCCAAGGCGGCCGCGAACCAGCAACCCAACCCTCTTACGAGTCTTGATACTCCTATGGATGGCCTCAGCATGTCTGACATCGGTGTTCGTCCAGCCGGCAATGTTTCTACCCGGAGCTCTCGATTCTTCCCTTCGGCATCTGAACAGTCGAAACGCCAGATCGCCGAGAAGGAGCGCAGCAGTCCTTCGCCTCCTCCTCCCGAGGAGGTTAGCCACCCTGCCTATTATGGAGACGCCAAGCGCCCCAATGTTAATCTTCCGGCCCCTAAACCTCCCAAGCCCGTCGTTAAACTCCCTCCGAAGGCCATTGGTGCCCCGGCGCCCCCGCCAACATTTGCTTCTATGGCAGCTGCGCCGCCGCGTAACACGGTGCCTCCTTCTTCCACTGCGCTGTCGTGGCAGGACAAGATCAACGGCCTCTTCGGCAAGACCACTCCTACGCCGAAGAAGAGTGTCTTAGCTGTGACATCAGCTACAAAGGAGCCTCTTCCTGTCCACGCTAGCGCTGTGTCTGTCTCTATCCCTCAGACCAAGATTGGATCTCAGGCTGGCGATGGCGATTTCGCCGTTCGACAAGTCAATGAACAGGATGAGATGTTTGAAGACCGTGAACCCGGCTCTTTGCCTGCCGTTCGTGTGCCGAATATGGCGCCCCAGAATTCTTGGAGCGCAACTCGTCCATCAGAACGACCCCGTGGGAAGAACTTCAAGCCGGTGCAAGCGCAGAGCATTCAGCCGTTCCTGGTTGGACAAAATGATCGGGATGGTCATGGTAATATTTGCGCTTCGGTTTTCCTTCCAGGTGGCTCTGAACCCAAAACCGTTCTCATCCAACGCAAGGCTGGTCCGCCCCGAGGCCGCAATACCAATACCAATGTCAGACCCCGCAAGGGAATCAACAACAAGTCCAATGAAGTTTCCGGTGGCAACAAGAAGCCTACCTCAAACACTGTCCCGCGACAGCAACCCCGTCAGCGGACGGGCTGGACCCCGGAAAGCCCCACTTCTCGTTAAGAAGTTTCGGTCTTCCAAGCATATGGCTTATGCCAAAGCGTTTCGATATTTTTTTCTTGCTGATTCATCTTGCCTGGGAGGCGAGAACTTGGGGGTCATTCTCGCCGACTCCTACTCGACATTTGTTTCCGACTCCTGTTGTCATTACCCACTTCGTTACTCTTTTCTGAAGTTAGGCCCACGATTCAGATCCTTCCTCTACCCCCTTCACGCATCCGCGTTCCTCATGTACTTGTGATTTTCAATTTCTCGCCTATTGTGTCCCTCCCCTGACCGATTCAGGACCGCAGCCTCTCTTTTGGCTTTTCATGTGTGGATGACCATCGTCTTCCGATCCAGCGTCCTGCTTGTGCAGTCATTGCCCGAGTGGTGCATGCTTGTTCCGACCTAGCAGTATCACATTGCCTCATGTTGCCGAGTATTCAGTGAAACCAGCACGGATACTTACCAAGAGAATTCCATTGTTACACAATTCCATGTTCTGTTTTAGTGTAAACGTAACCTCCAACTCTCAAGATAGGTAAAGAGGGTTTGGCATTTCAAGCAGATACATGCAGGAAGCGACAGCGTTGTCCATATCGCACTCTCACCCGTCAAACTCCCACCATCCTGCTCTCTAGGTATTGTGAGATGAGCACTAAGGTTTATTCCAGCGATACTGCCCAACTGAATGCGATGGGTCAGGTCACGACCAAAAGCTCGATGAACCGCTCGTTCTGAATCGCTCGTTCAGCTATGGGCTAACTGTATACTACAGGTTACAGGGGACAAAGCACGCAGTCGAGACCTCAGCGAGAACATATGACCTGAAACCGCCACAGAGCCTGCATTCCGGCTGGTCTATTCATTCAGACCCTCCGATCCATACCACCAAACTGCGTACCATGCCCATGAAGCCACCGGACTCCTGACCTGGATCACGCTCTTGCGCCGATTCCTACAAATAAATACACCGAACTCGAAAGACAGGAAGTTGTCTCTTTAGAGCCAGCAGGTATGTAGCCCGGCTACAATCAATGACAGGGGGATCCTCGGACTCTCTGTCAAGTATTGCTGGCTATGGGCATATCTATGGGGGCAGCCACATCCCAAAGCCGCCTGATGGGCGATGGATAATGACCAGTGACTCTGGTGCTTTTATTTGGGCGTTGGGTTAGGAGCAAATGTATACTATTGCTAAGACGGGATACTCGGCCTTGGTACGGGACTATCGCGCGTGATTTCGGCGGTGGTATGGGGTGTCGCACGCTTTATGCCCGAGCTAAGTGTGGGAATATGGGATTCTTTGGTTGTAGGAGGTTAGTCTCAAGCGTTCTGCGTCTTATTGGGCTGTTTTATATGTCTTGGATCGCATACTCGGTGTTGTTGAGATGGATATGGAGACCTGGGAGCTCTTTGTACTTTATGAGAATTTAAGTAGATAATTTGAGTACGTTGTCAGTTTATAATCAGGATTGGCTTTATTTGATTCACGTTCACATCGATAGAAGTGAGAGAAAGGTCGCTGTCTATGACGATTTCATATTCCGAGTAGTGAAAGGCTTTTAATTAAAGACAGGCTCAGAAGCATGAGCAGAAAATAGTCGAATAATTTACACATATGATAGGTATCAACCAAGGAAAGCCCCTATAAGGCTCAAGATAAACGCCCTGTCCCTCGAATACGCCGCCCACCAACCATAATGTCAAAACAGCCGATCAACACAGACGTGGTGCATCTGCGATGCCACAAGTCCGAAGATGACCAGAGTTTTGACGTCCATAACGCCCCCAAACCAAGCCCGAATATCCATTAGATAACCACGCATATTAAAAAGCCAGCTCACATGAAATTGAAAAAAGGAAAGTGAGCAGGACCTTCCCTCACCAGTTCCAGGTCCGGCTGGAAGCAGCAAAGACAGGAGGCTTCCACTGGAGACGGGCAGGATCGATTTTGCGCGCGCCCTTGATCTCCTCCTTCTTGAGACGCTTTTCGTGCTCCTCCACGACCTGGTCTGTGAGTACAATGACCCAATTACCCTTCTGCAAAGAGAGTTAGTAAACGACATGGTATTGTATGTACTGCAGTGCAGTGCACACTTGGAAATGAGACTTACGTGGTATCGAAGCATGTTGAATACAACCAGAGTCTCGTGGACATCCTTCTCGGTCATGGAAGTGAGCACCGCGAGCTCGTTCTCGCTTATAGCTTCTCGGTTTGGCTCAATCAGCAATTCCACTAGAGTCTCACGCCAGTACTGTCGATAACCAAGTAGACCGAGATCACTGAGTGGCTTCTCAGGAGAGCCGAGCTTGCCTTCCCGCTTGCTGAGCTCGTAGCTGAACGAGATGAGCAGACGGCCGAAGCCGCGGCGCTGGTATTGCGGCAAAGTCATAATACACGCCAAATTATACCCTTCAGCAGAGTCCTTCTCCTTAGAGAAGTAGCCGACGAAATGGCAGCCGGTTTCGTCGCGCGTGGTCATGCAGTAGAACAAGAACGGGTCGACGTCGTAGTAAAGCGTCTTGTGGTCGAGGAAGAGCTTACTCAGGAGACACAGATTCCGGCACCAGGTGCGCTGGCGACGGCCGTCGACTTCAAAGAAGGAGATGTAGTCGTCACGGTATATCTCATTACCGGGTGGGTGGGTCAAGGTGCATTTTGCGCGATGGCGCTCAAAGGCACGCTGGTTGTCGAAGTAGCTGAGGCAGAACTCGTCGATATAGACTAGGTCGACGTCCGAGAAGGAATCCGGATACGGGGAGAAGTACCACGGCTCGACGTCGTACTTGCCCATCTGGAGGCGGGTCAAGTTTCGTACGCGATGAATCTCTGTCGGGTTCTGTGTCATACTACCACCTGTGCGGAGTCGCTCGATTTCCTCCCCGCGTGTAATCACCTCGCCCGTTGCCATTTGGACATGATCTTCTTTTACCGATTTGCTTTCCGCTGGAGCATCTGCCATCTCAAAGTCCTCTGACTCGGTGGCCTTTGGCGTGGCGACTGCTGACGCAGCCTCGGATGGGAACATCGAGGTGTCTCCTCCAGGTGTATCAGCACCGAGGTTCTCTTTCCCTCCAGCCTTCGAGGGCCGAGCCAACTTGCCAACATTCACGTTCTTGCCGCCCAGGATATCGGGTGTTTGTGACATATCGCGGCTGTCAGCCCGGGAACGCTTAGTCGCGCCCACATTCTTGCTGGGCGCCGCTTTGCTGGCAGCGGCGGTCTTCTTCTTATCAGCCTTGTCTGGCTGGGGCCATTCAACTTCTTGGGAGAGATCGATGCGAGAAGACGCAACCCATTCTGGAAAAGAGTCAGAACAAGTTCAATGTGACCCAGTGCACTTGCTGCGGTGGGAACTTACCATCAAGACGCTTGTTGAAATCAACATAGTGTACACTGGGATCTATGTCAGCACCAATTCAAAAAAGCAGACATACATGATATGAACAGAGGCAAACGTACTAAAAAGAAGGACCATCCTTCCGCTGTCTAATCGATAGAATCTCAGCTTTTCGCAGTTCTCCATCCTAAGCAGAATAGTCAGTATCAAAGCCCATACTGGGGGTTGACCACGCTGATTGATAATCACGTGACGTGATCACCAAAATCTGCGACCACAGGATCAAAACGAACCTTCTGCACCATGGCCTTCACACCTATTCTATGAGGGTGGTTAACATCTGCGACCGATAAATGTAGGCATAAAGCCGCCAAGGCTAGTTATTCCAGACATAAAAAGCGACATACCTGATGGTGTTGAGTGTGGCGAACCCCTTGTCAACGGGGTCGGGCGTCCCCGTCGTCTCCCCGTGGGAATCTCGGACGCCCATTGTTGAACTGGCAGTAGGGACTGAAGCAATACCAGAGATGAAAATGATGGAATCAAGCAGATACTGTGGTCATTCGATGATGGGGAAATGGTGGCGGGAAAGGGAGCAAACTGGGAGGTTCTTATGTAAGCTGTTCCGCATCAGGGTTCCCCCCGAGTCTATACAGGGCTTGATATACATTTTCGTGAAGATTTAGAAGACTAGACAAGAGGCAAGTTGAATTTCTTCATTGCTTGAACCATCCAAATGATAATGCCGTAAACACCGTCTCCTTTTTTTCGAAATTTGCATCCCCTTCCATGTTGCCATGCCATGATCTTGTAGACAAAACACAAGCCCAAACCAACGCCAAGCGCCTTGCAATGAATTAGAGACGAAGAGCAGCGAGAAAGAAGTCATATATCCCAGCCAAAAGGCTATATAAGTCTTTCTAATCACCCTTCGTATTTCCGCTTGATACCATTCGTATTTGCGGATGGCGGCATAGCCTGGGCTCTCCGTTTTTTCTCCTCGTCCCCGGCAGCCATGTTGTGCTGGCGCTGCTTCCAAGCTGTTTTGATGATGGGAGCGAGGCGGATAAGATCCTCTTCGGTGACGCGGTCCTCAATACTTTCAAGAACCTTTTCAACAGTGGAGATGTGGTTTGCATCGTTCTTGTCATCACGAATACGATAGAAGCGCCAGCGTCCTTCCGCATCTTTGGCACACTCAACGATAGTGTCATCGAGAGGAACGCGCAGGGCTTTGAGATCTTCCCATTCCTTCGGCTCAACGAACATTTCTCCAAAATGACGGTACTCGCCAGCATTGAGCATGACGAACAGGTGGCATATCGGGATAGCGTCGTAGTCCACATAGGGCTGGGTGATACCATCAGCCTCATCTTCGGTATCTGGCTCAAGCGTCGGAAACTCGAGGCGCATACGGAAATCAATGGTGTTCTCTTGGGGTGGCTTCCACTTGAGGATGTGCTCGTCGGTGCCGATGCGGTACGGAGTACTGCGGCAAGTAAAGATGAGACCGTCGTTACCGTGAATGCGCTTGACCTTGGGGATAATTTCGCGGAACATCATCTCAATGCCGTAACTGAATTGCGTGGATTTGTCCTCGACTGCGAAGGGGCGGTGGTTTTTCTCCTCCGGGAATTTGCGGTACATGGCATTGTATGGCCTGAGCACCTTTTCCTTGAAGTACGCCAACCGCTTGTCCAGGGTACGGTGCATCAGGCTTTGTCCGTCCAGCACCAGACAGTCGAAGACCAGATATTTCAGCTGGGTAGTTCCATCCTCGTAGGTATCGTTGACAAGCTCGCCGTCCACCAGGGTGTCGACGTGGTATCCCTGGAAACTTTCGTCGTTCGGCAGGGGGAAGTGTAGACCGGGTACGTAGCGGTAGTCGTTCTTGCGATCGATCAGGTAGTGAATCTCCGGCATGTCAGAGTCGGGATCTCCGCGCGCAAAGTACATCAGGCAGCGGATGCCGTCGGTCTTTTCGCAGACAAAGTAGTCCTCCCGTTGCAGCTCGCCTAGGTGCCGTGACGAGAAGCTGACGGGTTGCGCTCCAGGAAAGTTGAGATTGCTGCGTCCGAGCAGTTGTGCGACTTCGCGGCGAAATTGATCAGCTAGGTCATGGTCGGCTTTGATGCCTATCGAGTCTAGATCGGGGACAGCGTGGCTCATTGTGAATGATCGAAGGTTAAGAGGGGCGGGTTCTATTGCACGAGAAGCGCAAGAATGAGTCTGGAAGGCTCGGAGTTCCCTCAAGAGTTGAGAGGGGGGCCAAGTTGCGATCAATAAGACTCGGAGAGCTCGGTGGTGGAGTGATAGCAAATGCGAAGGGCGCGTGCCCGCAATCGCAACAAGATAAACCAGACCTTTTTCAGCTGCAGGTGGCTTTGAAGCAAGCGAATAAAGAAGATCACTCAAGGGTCAGAGGGCTCGCTTTGCTCATGCTGTCAGGTTTCAAAGACAATGGATGATCGGCGAACAGAACGAGCTGAGAGATATCCCGATGCCTCAGGCAGACATCACGTAATCTTAGCTCCGAATAGCTTCACTATGTAGGTAGGGCTGCTAGGCTACAGGGCTAGATGATCCTGCGTAGTACATTCATCGTAATGTCCTACATGACTACTCCATATATAAAGTACGTATGCTTACAGATATATCAGTCGGAACTCAATAAGGTGGAAAGTATTCAATTGCAACTACTTTCGAAACTTCAAATGCACACATCACGCCAGCCGGGGTATCATATCGTCACGTTTCAAAGCAGACAGAACCAGCCTGTACCCATGTCCTATCAAGGGAAATCGAAGAGCGAAAAATATGCAAGAAATCGAAGAAGAATGATGCGATAGTCAGGTTCTCCTGCACCCATGAACGCCAGCATCCAGTATCCAGTACAGGCAGTAAAAGCTCAAACCGAACCGCAAACAAAAAGAGAGTCGTCATAAGTCATCGCCTGATACGCGGGAGCCACTGCCATGCCAATCAAGAGGCTGCAGTGACAGGAGTTTTGCGGTTACCTGGAACAGCGGATCTTTTGCCTGCATCCATTACGCCAGCGGAGACATCAGCCTCCCCATTGGCGTCTTCAACAGATGATTCCAAATCGGCTGCGACAGTCGAGAAAAGAATCCCACCGAAGAGGGGTTGGCTATCGTCGTTGGAGAAAAGTCCACCGCCATTCCGAACTCCCATGGCATGCGACATCTGCTCCTTGATGCGGACATATCGGTACTTCGACTTGGTGGTGATGATGGGGTGGCGAACAAGGGGCTGGGGCGCAGAACGGGCAATGGCGGCCATGACGGCGTCTCTTTCTTCGTCTGAGTCAATAGGACCGGTGTTCTCGATATCTTCCTGCAGAGGAGCGTTGGCATCGATAGCAGCCTCTGTAGTTCGAACGGGTTAGTCATCTCGTGAGCTATAGTGAGCATGAACAAGACAATAGTAAACTTACTCTGCTGGCGAGCCTGGTTCTTCTTCTGATACTGCTGGAGAAGCATATCATATGGCAATGTCCGGCCAGGAACCGAGCGCTTGGCACCCATTGAATGGCTCTTGCAGGTCAAGGAACGAGCGCACTGCGCGCCGTTGGGAAGAGTAACACCACACTGTTTCTCGACATCGACAGGGCCCTTGGGCTTGGCCGTCTTTTGCTTGGGCTCGTCCTTCTTTTTCTTTTTCTTTGACTCCTTGCCGTCGTCCTCATCGGCCTTGCGCTTCTTGCCCTTCCTGTTGCCGTCCTCAGTACCCTTTGTAGCGCTCTTCTTGGCGCTCTTCTGGCCCATGTTGGGGTTGTCTCCGTCTGCCTTTTCGGGGCCGTCATCGTCTCTATCGTCGCCGGCCTTTAGGCGATTGGCTGCGTCGCGGGCTTCCTTCTTCTTGCGCGCCTTCTCTTGCTTGGCCTTCAAGCAGCCGCGGACATGCTCCGCTGCTGTTTGCTTGAGAGTGGGACGCTTGCAATGCTTGCAGATTATGGTTTCGAGGAGGTCATCTTCGCGCGGCTTGCCGGTCGGGAACACGGCAACGACTTTGCTGTCGAGGACAGGGAGGGGAGAGGCGGTTGGAGAGGTATCGGTGGGGCCATCTTTGGCCTCTATGCGTTAGTTAGTACATCAACGCCTGTAGAAACATGTCCTGGGAGCTGTACCATCTGCCTTTTTCTTGGTGGACGCCTTGGACGTCTTCTTCACCTTAATCTTGCCGGGTTTGGTATCCTTGTCCGTGAAGGTGTACCCGGACGCATCGACCAGACTTCCCCGTCCTGTAACAAACATAGGATTAGCTCAGGCCATTTATAAACTTTAGATACGCCGAGCTTGATGTTTAAAGTATCCCAGGTGTTTTGCGCTTTTGACAGGAACCAGGTATTGCGTACCTTGACCGGGGTCACCATTGTTCGCCATGGTGAGCGCAAATTGAAAGGGCACCAAGAGACAGAACGCTTTCTTATCACTCAAAGAGCCTTTGAAATGGCGGAGGGGGTGGTTATCAAGGAATGAGTTCAGTCTCCGGAGTCAAGGTCGGGCTGGGGCTCCGCATTAGGAACGGTCACGTGCTATCTAATGTTCTATTGAATAGGCATTTTGGCCTCTACAGCGCTTTGAGCGTAACATTTTCATCCATCATTTAGAATGGCCAATGAGTGGGGAATCGATGTTATTTGAACCAATCTCTTAAAATAATACATTATTGGTTGGTCAGATCAATCAGGCAGCGATTCCTCCTAGGCAAATAAGTACCTGCCAAGCTTCTGGCCCCAAAATAGCCACATAGTGGTAGTTGACACAAAAATATCGAAATATCGTACAATATTGCATGCTAGAATCAAAGATCATGAATAATTTGCAAAGCAAAGGCTACTGTTTGTGCCACCAAAGCCAAAGCTATTCGTTAAGGCAACATCAATCTGTCGTGACTGAGGATCTTTCGGCGCATAGTTGCAATTAAACCCATCAGCCATGCGGTCTAGGTTGATGGTAGGCGGCATGGTGTTCTGTTCCTTGTTAGCACGAGACCTAGCACAGTATGTCTGGTGCATAACTGCAACTCACCTCATGGATTGCAAGTACACTGATCAAAGCTTCTATAGCGCCAGCACCGCCAAGCAGATGACCAAGGGCACCCTTTGTGCTGCTAACGTTCACATCACCAGCCTTATCTTTACCATCGGGGCCAAGCAGCAGCGCCTTGATAGCAGCGTTCTCAGCAGCGTCGCCGACAATGGTCGAAGTCGCATGTGCATTGACGTAGTCAACCGCGGCAGGGCGTAACTGGGCTTGCTTAAGCGCCTTTTTCATAGCCATGAATGCGCCTTCGCCATTTTCCTTAGGCGATGTCATATGGTGCGCGTCACTGGAGCAGCCATATCCTTTGAGTTCTGCATAGATCCGCGCCCCTCTTGCGAGGGCATGTTCAAGTTCCTACATTTCATACATCAGTATCAGGTTGTAGTATTCGCATAAGAGGCAGGACACGTACCTCAAGAATCATCACGGCTGCGCCTTCTCCAACCACAAAGCCCGCACGGTCGGCATCGAACGGCCTTGACGCCTTCTCTGGGGTGTCGTTGAATCCTGTCGCTAGACTTCTTGCGCGCGCAAAGCCGCCAATGGCCAAAGGATGGATACAGGACTCGGCGCCACCGGCGACCATCACATTTGCGTCACCGCAGGCAATAAACCGAGCTGCGTCGCCAATGGAATGGGCACCAGTCGTGCAAGCCGTCGTTGCGGAATGGCTGGGGCCCATGAACCCGTACTTCATGGAAATATGCCCAGCGCCAAGGTTGATCAACAGCTTTGGCACGAATAGCGGATTGACCTTCTTGTAGCCCTGTCCAACAAGTTAGTTGTAGGCTTCCCTAGAGCATGTATGATAGAAGAAACTTACCCCCTTGTCATAGACAATAACTGTGTTGTAGATTTCATCAAAGTTCCCAATGCCTGATCCCAGGCAGACTCCCTATCAAAATGGTTAGTATGGCCGTCAAACCAGTACATATTCCCACACATACCGTCGCCTCCCTCTGTTCAAAGGGCTGGGGCTTCCAGTCCGCATCTTGAAGGGCCTCTTCCGTCGCCGCCATGGCATACTGCGCGAATTTGGCCATCTTCCGCTCCTCCTATCCGCCCCCAAAGTATCAGTATTGCAAGCAAAACACAAATCACCAAAAGTAAGGTAGTTGGAAAAAAAGCTTACAACCCGACTCAACCATTCCGATGCAGTCCACCCCCCATTCTTGCGACTGCCCTGTGGAACAACAGCAGCAACCTGACAGGGCTGTTCAGCATAGCGCTCATCGCGATCTTTCACATTAACCACGCCACAATCGCCATCTAGCAAACGTTTCCAAGTACGCCGAATCCCTACAGCCAAGCATGATGTTAGTCACAGTAGCATCCACAGATTGTAAACACCAAAGCCCGGTCAACCACGTATAGTGAAACCCAGTATGAAGACGGCAGGTACTGCCTCTTATCTCTGAGTCCCGCACTAATCTGCATGCCCTCCGTCATTGGCTGTCACAACCTTCCCCTTCCGGAGTGGGAAGTGGGGAACGTAGAGGAGCTCGAAAGTCCGGAGTCCGGGGATATCGGATATCATGCAATGGGCTCCCGGATAACCAAAGATGGATAGAGCGTGCTCCCGAGGATTGATTTCTGACAGACAGAATTGCGGTATTGCGTAATTGCATGCATTTTGTCCCCGATAACATGCCTTGATACTCCAAGGACGACCTTGGAGCTATCAATGCCAACGAAACGACAACAACGTAAAAGAAGAAGCAACTCACCTACACCTAGCGGTGTCACCGCCCCAAGACCGGTTACAACAACTCGCCGCATTGCATTGTCAATAGCTTTGTATAACAGCTATCGGAGGAGTTGTCAAAAGAAAGAAAACCGAAAAGCGGGCCAAAGCCAAGAAGGGAAAGTCTGCACGATCGGGACAACCCCATCTGTTCGTCTTTCCCTTCACACGACCTGCTGCTTCAGGAAACTCGACGAGATAAGAGAGATATGTAGGACAATAAATATCTTCGTTTCCAATTTTACTTTTACTTCATCACAATAACTCCAGTCATGCCTGCTTGGAAGACCTTCCTCACACTGGCTTTAGCCGGCTCCGCGGCCTCCTGCGCGCACCACGATAACGGCGAGGTAGTGCCCGAACATGAGCGGGCGGAATTACTCAAGAAGTGGGATCAGGAGGTATGATGATACCACAATATCGAAGAAACGAGGTTCGATTGCTAACATGTAACTATCCAGTGGTCCTTCTCCGGCATTGCCAGCTTCGCCCACCTGAAGCCAGTCAAGTGTCTGATCGAGCCCGATGAGCACTACGACATTGCCATTATTGGCGCTCCATTTGATACAGCCGTCAGCTACCGACCAGGTACGAAAGCAAAAGCACTCCCAATACATCCCGCATACAAACCAACCCCGGAACCCCAAATTAACAAAACCCCCCAGGAGCCCGCTTCGGACCACGCGCAATCCGCGCCGCGAGCGCGCGCCAAATGGCCGCAACAAGCTACAACACGCGCGCCGGACTGAACCCATACCAATCGTGGGCGAAGATCACCGACTGCGGCGACATCCCGATTACACCGTTCGACAACGGGCTCGCGGAGCGACAGATGTACGAGGCGTTCCTGGAGCTAGGGTCACGCAGCATCGTGAACAAGGCACCGAAGGCAAACGGGATCGGCGCCAAGCACCCCAAGCTCGTAACGCTGGGTGGAGACCACAGCGTTGCGCTGCCAGCGCTGCGCGCTCTGCACCAGATCTACCAGAAGCCGATAACAGTCGTGCACTTCGACGCGCACCTCGACACGTGGAATCCCGTGCGGTACAGCGCGTACTGGCAGTCTGAGCAGACGCAGTTTAACCACGGTTCGTTCTTCCACAAGGCGAGTCGCGAGGGACTGATTTGTAACTCTACGTCTGCGCATGCGGGGTTGCGGACTCGGCTTACTGGTGTTGATGCCGGGGATTATACGAATCCTGGGCCTGAGCAGGGCTTTATTCGGGTTCATGCGGATGATATTGATGAGCTTGGGCCTATGGGGGTTGTTGAGACGATTATTGCGCGGACAGGAATTGACCCTGAGCAGCCTGTTTATCTTTCTGTTGATATTGATGTTCTGGATCCATCGACGGCGCCGGGGACTGGAACGCCTGAGCCTGGTGGTTGGACTACGCGTGAGTTTATTCGGATTCTGCGTGGGTTGGAGAAGTTGAACATTGTTGGGGCGGATATTGTGGAGGTTTCGCCGGCGTATGATAACAAGGGCGAGACTACTGCTCTTGCTGCGGCGCAGGTTGCTTTCGAGATTATTACTAGTCTTGTTAAGTCTGGTGTCGATGAGGATCTTGGTGGATGGTATGGGTGGATGGAGCAGGAGGGAGCTCAGGAGAAGAAGGAGGCTAAGGATGAGCTTTGAATCTGGACAGATCTACGAGATGAATGTGGAATGAAGTTGAAGAATGAATGAATGAATGACATTGAATGATTTCTTCTTGTAGACTGGAGTGATGTCATGGCACAGTAGAGACCAGGTGAGCTCATTAGCCTATGATATCACTCTCGGACCTCAGGAGGCGACTTTGGAAGTACAGTATCAAAATGCTACAAGCAGATACATTTTCAACCAAACTATTTCATAGAAGTTGAATTGGAGTCTGCGACTTTCTACGACACAGAAATAACGTTTCTCTTCAGTGAAACATAACTTGAAAGACTGCAAGAGATCGCAGCAACGAACATGAACGGAGAAGCTTGTATCAAGAGCACGCGCATAGCAGTAACGGCGATTGTAGATCAGATTGGAATAAACGGCGAGATCACACAGAGGCAAAAAAAGACGCAGAGAAGAAGCCGGATCTGCAAGAGAAGGGTACAGCAAGCTCAAATTCATAGTCCGGGGATTGGTCGCAAAGCTGGAGGTACATAAATAGCACGGAAGCAAAAAAAGGACAGGGGGATATGGGGATATCGGGTTATGGGACAAGTGTGACGGAAACCATCCAGCCAAAACACGACGCCCTGACGTCCAACGCCGAGAGAGACGATCAAAAGAGGTGCAAGCGCCGGGTGCGGAGAAGGTAATATGTAGGATGCGGGAAGTGTAGCTGACGTGACAAAAAGGAGGAGGAGAAGGTCAAGATTGCTGTCGCTGTAGTTCGTAAAGGAGAGGAATGAGGTGGAGGAGGTGAGAATAGAGAACTGAGGGTAACTCCAGACCAGGTCGTTGAAGACGGCAGATAGACGCAGCCAGGCGCAGCAAGAAGAAAAGAAGCAGAGAGAGAGAGAGAGAGAGAGAGAGCTAGAGCAGAAAAAGGGAGACAGCAAATTAGAGAGGCTAGATCTCAAACCGGGATATGCGAACAGAGACAAAATAAGAGAAAAGGGGATCAAGAAAAAGCACAGAAGCCATTTTCAACTGGAAAACGTAGATATGGAACGCTTCAGATAGCATCGCTAGCCATAATACAAGACCACACTCCCCCTTTTTTTTTGTCGCCGAATTTGGATATCCCAGAAAACCCAGTCCAGCCAGAAATATTTGCCGCCCAATAGAACGTGAAAGAGTAGAAAAAGAGAAATAAACAGGTTCATTCCATCGTAGCTGCTTCGAGGCGCGCGTCAACCAGGCATCAACCCAAGTGCAACATATCCGTCGCACTCGGACCAACCTGTTGCGATAAATCCGTGAAGGGTGAGCTCACAGCAAGCGACAACCCCGTGACTTCTTCTTGGGCGCGGGCTCGAGTGCCGCGACAATAGCCTAGAAAGTAGAAACAAAACATGTTAGTGGCGGTGTGGAGACATCAGGCAGCAAAATGGAATATTCGGTGTACCTCGTCAAAGACGTCCTTCAGCTTATACTGTGTCAGGGCAGAACACTCGACGTATTTAACAGCGCCGAGTTCCTTAGCCATCCGGTCACCGTCTTCCTTGCGGATGGGCGACATCTTCTGGCGGGCAAGCTTGTCCCGCACTCCAGCATCGTCGCGTAAATCGGTCTGGGTGCCGACAATCAGGCAGGGAACACCCGGACAGTGATGGTGGACTTCCGGGAACCACTTTTCGCGGACGTTCTCGAATGAAGCAGGTGAGGTGACGGAGAAGCAGACCAAGAACACGTCAGTCTGCGGGTAAGAGAGCGGGCGCAGGCGGTCATAATCCTCTTGACCGGCGGTATCGAACAGTCCAAGAGTGTAAGGCTCATCGCCGATCCTGAATTCGTAGAGCGATCGGTTAGAAGTGTTCCTTTGATGCTGGACTGGGGTATAATTTTTTTTCTCGGGGAGGGGGGGGGGGGTTCGGAGGATGACTTACATCACGGTCACGGCGTAGTTGTCAAAGACGGTGGGAACATATTCCGAAGGGAACTTGTTCGTTGTGTATGAGATGAGCAGACAGGTCTTTCCCACTGCACCGTCCCCCACCACGACACATCTGGGTTGGGGTTAGCCATGAGATCTGGGGGGAGGGGTCGCCTCGGCAAGGGGATGAAGAGGAAATAGGATAGCGTACTTGATGGTAGCGACGACCATTTTGAATGAGAATTATTGATGCAAGAGTGATAGAGAGAAGGAGAGTATGGGAGGACAAAAAGGGAGGAAGAAGCTGTGGTCTGGATTGAATGGGGCAACCCGCAGAGTATGGAGTCTAGACACGGTGCTAGTCTCGATACACGGTCTGTACAGCTCTCTCGCTTGATTTCTGCCTATATGTATTTATTGGATGTTAGGATAATTTTGATAATTTTATATCTACTTTTTATATCTATAAATTTTATCTGATATTAATATCCAGATCAATTATGATATTTTCTGTTAACGATGTCATTCATTACTGCCAAGAGAAACGGTATCATCTCATCTCCCCTCGACTCCTATAAATACTAAATACTATATCAACGGCCAGCCGCTGTCGGCTAAGCACTGTGATTATCTCCATTTTCTAGACTCGAATTTAAGGCTTCTGGGGGATCACATTCTTAAATCAGAGAACCCAATACATCCAAGTACTCAGCGCCTATAACCCCCATAATACCAACGTATAAGTCTCATTCTAAGATAAGCCCGGTCTTTATAAAGCACCCTCGAACAAAAGGAGACCCGGAGTATTTCCCCCCTTTTTCCTTCGAGTCGCTTTTTCTTTCACCCTTTTCTCGTGACCCGAAGGAAAAGAAAAGAAAAAAAAGCAAGTTAATAAAAAGGAAAGTCCCCAATTTCAATCCCGTTTCACCATTCACGGGTTCCCGGGCTCCCGTCTCCCCTCGGCCCCAAATCTCCCCTTTTTTACAAACCCGCCGTTTTATGTGTGAGAGATCTAAGGACCTAGACGGATAGAAATAAAATACAATCCATACATAGCTTCATACAGTCGAATCCAATCCACCATACTCTAATTCTCACTCCATTATCCGTAAGTGGCTTGTTCCTGTCACAGCTTGGCAGCTCGATCCAGATCCAGTCTCTCCACAACTATCGCCTTCACTGCGTTGGCTGAGGTCATTGCCCAGGTGGGTGAGTCACATTACTAACAAAGTATATCTATGGATAGCTAAGGACTGCTGGCTGACAGTGGCTGACATGATATCCGTATATTGCAGCATGCGTCCTCCATACGGAGACCCTCCATCTAGGTACAATATACATTTACAGTAAGCACATGCACATGCCAGGGGTGCCAAGCAGATCAAATCCGTATCTCATGTACTCCGTATTCTCAAGCCCTTCCGTCGCGGTATCTGGTATGCATGCATGCATATATGCAGGTACATGCACGGGTAATATACGTGGAATAGACGTGGTGCGTATGAGGCCTGGGCTACTAGCTGAATAAGGGCCCGGCATGGGCTTGGGGGGAGGAGAAAAGGAAAAGAAAGGACAATACCAGAGCCGATTCAATAACTATGTGCAGGTCTAGTTAGGATCTCGAGATTTCAAATAAAATCAAATCCAAATCCAAATCCTTCCCGCAATGGCGGATAGCAGTGGACATAAGGCCGCGATGCGTGAAGTTTAGGCTGAACTAGACCGGGATATTCGACTCTGGTATAAGCCGATGCAAAGTACCTTGTCTAGTGTGCGAAACCAGGGGACCTAACCCTATTTCCGACTGCTGCAGAGGAAACCCACCGGGCCGTAACTGCAGGAAAATGAGAGAGACATGTTACAGCTTGAGGGTTTTAGAGCGGCAAGCCGGCCGGATTGGAATAATTGCTTGGTTTCGGTGTTAGAGGTCTGCTATCGTGTGGATTAAAACCGCCGAGTGCTTTGGTGTATCAACCATGCTTGGCCAGGTTATGGGTTCTGGCCCGGAGTCGACGTGGACTTATTATCTTTGTCGACGATACATACTACAGTGTGTAGTGCAATGCAGAGTAGTAGGGCAAGTCTTCTGCTATCGCTTGGGTACTCAATTTCGGGATTGACACCTATCCAGGTCTATTGAACTGTTCCAGTCTTGGAAAGACAGATGCATGTGTACTTCTAAACCCATGAATACATAAAAACAGTAACGCCGAATGCAACTGATGGACTGACTCATCGTCCAGTCCTGGTGAATAGAATATATCGAGGATGTGTTGCACCTTGCTTGAACCCAAAACGCCGCTTGCTGGTTTGTATCGAGATGCAAAATTAAGCCATGAAAAAGCCACGCAAAAAGGTTCAATTCGTAAGATCGTGATCGTCGTGTGCGGTGAAATACGCACAGAAATGCTGGGGTTTAGGTTCGTTTGGAGTGTCCGTCATCTGAGTTGGGCTCTGCCTCTGCCTCAACTGGAGCCGGGTCGCCCCGTCGTTCGGGACCACCGTAGCCCATCTAGAATAAAGTCAGAGGAGATCATCATAAAGCACGGTTTTGCGATTGTACCTTGTCAAGTTTGTAGTTGACCATGAGAAGACTCAGCGGAATGAGGGGGAGGGTGGCGATGACAGCCAGCGTCAACAGCCTGTTCATGGTCTCTTGGTACGCACGGTTGATGGCAATGCGAGTTGGCGATCCCATTGGGAATGAGAGAGCGGTGGTCAGCTTGCCGAAGATCTCAGCAGCTTGGCCTTTGGTTTCTTCGGGGAGGTAGCGGAGAAGCTTGTGTGGGATGGCAGAGGACCAAACGGCTCCTGAGACAGCGGCGCCAACTGCACCGCCCATCTCCATGGAAGTCAGGAACATCGCAGTGGCTGCTGCGACTTCCTGGTGGCTGGCGGAGGCTTGGACGCCCAGTTGGACGGGTACGTTAATTAGACCGCCACCGATGCCGACTATGACTTGCGTGCCGAGGACTTGGAAATGTGAGGCTCCTTCTCCTCGGCATAAGAGCATCAGGGCTAGGCCGGTCATGTACACAACACATCCGACGGTAATGTAGATGCGGTATCGTCGGGTGTACTTGATAAGCAGTGATACGCTGAATGCAGCAATGGTTGAGGTGAAAGAAAAGGTTTGGGTAACACGCCCAGCAGTAGCAACGTCGTACCCTTGTACAACCTGCAGGTAGGAATAGAGATAAGGCTGAACAGAAAAATAGAAGGCCACTAGGTAAGGTTAGTAACGGCACTCGAAAGTCGAGAGAATATACAACTTACTAAAATACCAGAACGCCAATGCACACCCCGCAAGAGCAGTCCTCTGCTTGAGGAGGTGTAGAGAGAGCAGGGGTTTGGGGGCCAATTTCCGAGAAGACTCCCAGAGGGGTAGCAGACATAGGCAAACAACGCCAAGCGCGATCATGACCAAAATACTGACATTCTTCCACCCGTTCTTTGCGTTGGCGGCAAGAGTCAGAGGCACCAAAATCAATGTGACGGCAGCGGACAAAAGGACCAGTCCACCCACGTCCAGATCGTACCAGGTCCGGCGCATGACGTTGGCCAAGTCCGTCCGTCTTCTGGTCCGCTTTTTGATCAAATTCAATCTCTGGGCCTTGCGTTGGTTGAAGAGGAGCGTGAGGGCGAGTGGCAGGAAGGATGCAGGCAAGATAATAGCCCACATTCCATAACCCCACCGCCATGAGGAAGTACGTAGCACCGCCCCCGCAATGGTCGGCCCAAGCCAGACCGTAACCAAGAATGGGAATTCGGGCAGGAGAGCGAGGAAGGCACGGTTCAGCAAGTCACTGCTGTCAGCGATAAAGACTTGTTGGAGGATCTGCAAGCCCGTCGAGCCGGCGGAGTAAAAGATCTGGGCAGAGGCGTAGGTCTGGACGTTGGTAGATGCGGCCATTTGGATGTATCCCAGGACGTATATAAGGATGCTCAAACAGAAAGCCTCGAAGCGACCGAACACGTCGGCAATTTTAGCCATAGGGGGTTTGATGACAGCTAGAGATCGATTAACGATTAGCAGCCGCTCATTGCCTCAAGCGGAGTCGTAAACTCTCACCATTGACCACATTCTGGACAACGAGGACGGTCGAGATCAACGAATGTTTACTGAATGAACTCGTCGCATATGCAGACAGCGACATTACAGTCTGACCTTCCAGCGACGTGCAGAATGCCATGAGGAATATACTTCGCGCTAAGTCAGTAGGGATTCAGCCAAAAGCACGGGACTGCAAGCCACACGAACCTGACGTAGGCTACCATTAAAGACTTAGTTGTCCAAGTCAGATTGATGGCTTCAATCTTTTGGACTCCCTCCTGCATTTCATCCGGTGTGGACAGCCCACTAGACTGGCCCTCGACTTCGCAGTCATCCTGCAACAGTTGATCCCTTTCGTCCTCCATTCTGGCGTTTTCGTGTTCGATAGTGCCGTAGGACGGTCCTGAGCGTGGATCGAGAATTGGCATCTCGTGATTGATGCACCGTTACCACAAGATCGTTCAACGGAAGTATTCTCTAATGGAAAGCGTCCATATAAGAATAACCGGCAAGAGAGTTCGGTCTGGGATTGGTCGAAACCATATACAAAAGACGACGACCTTAAAAGCGGCGATTAAGCGGGAAACAGATCATCAAAAGAAAAAGAGTTCATGCGGCATCAGACGTAAAATAGCGGAAGGTGTATCACATAAAGGGAAACGAAACCCTGCTCTAATGAGTAAGTACTTTCGCTCTTCAGCCAGGTAGCCCGAGCCAGTTAGGTCCACAGGGAAAAAGAAACAACAACACGAGATGCCAACAACGAATCGGAGACCGGATTAGGACAGGAAAAGAAGAAAACAAATATGGGGCGCGATATGTAAAAACTTGTGGAAGCGCGCTTGCCTCGGGGGTCGACCCATGAAGGGCTATTTTACTTTGTAAGTAAGAAGCAGGATCCAGTACGCAGCTATGGGGCAGATTGGCAGATGGGCAGATCCGCCGTGCTTCGGAGGGAGACGCCCGAGTGTAAGGGGAAGCAGGCCTTCAAGAGTTTAGCCCGGCAAGTCGTGGGTTTTCTGGGCAAAGCGACACCAAGGCCGATCGTCGGTCGCACTTATGCACGTTGATGGGGTCGGTGGTGGCAGAGAGGTGAGGTGAGAGGCTGAGGTCCGATCTCAGCTCATTTCTAGCATTCCAGGATGCTGCACCAAGACACTTTAAGAGACAGTATCACAGTGACGGTTGTAGTCCAGTCGTCATTCTGGGATGTTGAAATGCCCAGGTGTTTCCCTGCGTATTTTCTCCAAAGATATGGAAAGATGTGTCAAAGAGGAAAATTAAAAAAGGGTGGAGTTTGGCGGGAATGTTACGATAGGAGGGGTACCTGCGGAATACATCGGTTCACTAAGTGGCATGGGCTGGGTCTGTGGTACTGCGTTGGTACTGCCAAGTCACTCCTTTCCCTGGTTCACATCATCAGATAAGATGGAAGTTTGATTTCCCTTTTGATATTTGTTTCTACGGAGTAGTTATATTATATGTGTTCTGAAGTTCTTTCTTTTATTTCTAGCAAAGAGGGAATTTCAGAACTACATAATATATACGAAATGGCTCCACTATCTGGCACCAACATGCATTGCTACCCCGTCAATTAACTCCGATCTAGGGAAACATCATGTCACTGCCGGAATAACGGAGCCGGTCACTTGACCTGGGGCTATATCATCTTCCCCCCTACATTCAATGTACAATACTTTATAGTGAAAGGAAATTCGCAAAAGGGACGGAAGAACGGAAGGGACCGAAGGAATCTCTACAACATACTTTTCTCCACTCGTGTCATATTAACACGCGACTGGTGTGACCTCGGCATCCGAAATAGGGCTTGTGCGGCGCATACACCCGATTGTCGGGATTACACCGCACTAGGCATAGTAGGATCAGATAACTCCAATTGGGAAGGAGTAGTATTTTGTCTCCCGAAATAGTGTACAAATATAGGATAGCATTGCATTAATATGAAAATGAGAACATGAATAAAAAGTGGACCCGAAGTCTATATAATCCGCATATACAACATAGGGAAAGGCCCAGAAGCACAATGTAGACAGACATCCGACACATTACCCAAGTCCCACCTGACAACGTTAAAGTTACAAGGAACTTAACATGCGCCCGTGGACAGTGTACTTGTAGTGTTTGTACAAATTAGCATTAATCGCTCCGCCCATGCACCTGGTAACCGCAACGTGCGGCAACATGGCTGATCTCCCGCCATGACAAAGATCGAACAAAAAATCTGGGAAGAAACCAGTCCTATTGACTGGAACCTATCCGTATATCGGCTGATCTGCGCCATGCCAGTCATCTTTGGGACATGCACAGGTGGACCTCGAACTCTGTGGAGCCATAGTATATCTGCAGTAAACAGATATCTTTATTTCTACCTGGATAGACCATGAAGGTTCTGCCTTTCTCCATTACAAGATATGGTCAAAAGTAGTCTTGCTGTATTCGTTTCCATTATCCTATTCGTCATATATAATGCTGGTTGTTCGCAGTGACCATCTCCATCTACTTATTGCGACATATAACTAACAACATCCCGCCAACCTATTCCTGGTCTATAACCAAATGACCAAAATTGACAGGAAAGTCCCCACCCTCGCTTGATGGCCGGGCAGCATAGACACCAACCCAGAAGTCCTTCACATTCTCCTCGTCAAAGACCCAAGTGACTTCCCGGATAGGGGACTTCTGCAAGCCCTCGACAAGATAGATCCACAGACTGTTGTCCTTTTCCTTGATCAACTCAAGAGTTGCCGCACCACCGCCCGAGGGCACTGGAAGCAAGCTCCAGTCTGCCCAGTTGTCTTTGGCGACGACGCTGAGGTGGGGTCTGCCGTGTGTGAGTTCAATGCCGCTCTTCACCCATTTCTGGCCACCGTCGGCGGTATTCAGGACGAGGATAACGCCGCCCTGGTCATATTTCTTCTCCCAAAGGGCATTGAAGGCGACGCGGATCCGCTTGAATGACTTCAGCGGCACAGACTTGTACAAGATCGGGGCTGAGAAGCGGATGGTGGAGGGTGGCTTGGCCCATATATCTGTGGAAGCTGGTGCTTTGATGGTAAACTCTGGGGGAGGAGTACCGTTGCCTGGCAGTTTGGCATCTGAGTTGGCGAATTTGAATTGCGATTGCGACATGGTGGGGTGTGAAATGCGGGGAAGCGGTGCAGGTGGTATAATCACAGATGAAGTATGTTCAGTCACCACGCTGTCTGCTAGATATTTTTGGACAAGTGCGTGGCTGAAGTGAAAGATTGACGATTTCGAAGTAAGTGGACGCAGGAATTGAGCAGAAAGATAAATGATCTCACCTATGCGAGCAAAACAGGCAGTGCTCCGACTACAGCTACGTCACTACATACCGGACTTTTATCGGGAAATCATGTTGCGCATTTGGTTTCTATGTACTACATTTATCCGAAAGTCAAGATAGACAGAGCCATTCTCAATTTAACACTTTTGCTCTATATTTTATTTCCCTATTTCAGTCATATTCCTTGAAGCCCAGAAACTTTTGAGCACCACGATGTACATCATACTGGCCCGATAACACGTGACCATATTGATGACGTAAGTTCTCCGTGGGGCCCCAGAGTTGCTTTTTGGCTATCATCAATCATGGCTGCAGCGTGCCAGCTTATTGGACCAATTTTGCAGTTGAAGATAGCCCCAAGGGTGTATACCCCTTTGGTGACACAGTCCACCATGACTGCACGACTACTTCATCCCGATGAATGGGAGCTTGCCTCACGATCCTCAATTGACTCGCAGGGGACGTTCAACCTCGATGATGCTGATTTTGAAGCCCAAGTCCCTTCTTCATCCAAATTTGGCGAACGCCAACTTCCCTGGCTCTCTCGGATATTCTCCTCGGCGGCAGCGGGTTATCGCCGTCTGAACAGCACTTCCAGACCGGCCCTCGCAGGCACACCACGACCGAGCTGTTCTCGACGTTTCTGTATTCGCCGCTGTTGCTACCTCCATGTCGTCGCCGGCATCGTTTTTGTCCTCGCACTTTTCACATCGATACTCTTCCCGTCATATACCCATCTGCCCGCGCATTATTCTACACTCCGAAAGTCAGTACTCGAGAGCTCATATCCCGGACGAGGCAATCCCCGCCACGAGAAGGTCTTTATTGCAGCAAGTCTGTATGATAGGGGTGGCGAGCTTGCGCAGGGCCAGTGGGGAACACAACTCCTGGAATTGATTGATCTGCTTGGGCCTGACAATGTGTTCCTGAGTATCTACGAGAATGACAGCGGTGAGGAGGGAGAGCGCGCATTGCGCGCGTTAGCGGAGCAAGTGCAGTGCCAGAAATCCATTGTCTCTGAAAAGCACCTGGACCCGAAGACTATACCGACTGTGACCATTCCCGGTGGATCAAAGCGAATCAAGCGCATCGAATATTTGGCCCAGGTTCGGAACCGAGCACTACAACCATTGACCGACCACCCGGATATGAAACTCGATAAGCTACTCTATCTGAACGATATTCTCTTCCACCCCGCCGATGTCCCCCAGCTCTTATTCTCAACAAATGCCAATGAAGACGGCATCGCCCAATACCGTGCAGCCTGCGCCGTAGACTTCGACAACCCCATCAAATTCTACGACACATACGCCACCCGCGATCTTGAAGGTTACAGCATGGGTCTCCCCTTCTACCCGTGGTTCACATCATCCGGCAAAGGCGAGAGCCGAAGCGATGTGCTGGCCGGCAAAGACGCAGTGCGAGTGCGCAGCTGCTGGGGCGGAATGGTGGCATTTGATGCTAAATACTTCCAAACCGGCTCACCGCCTACAACCCCCAACCCAGCACGCTTCCGCTCCGGGCACGATCTCTTCTGGGAGGCGTCTGAATGCTGCCTCATCCACGCGGACGTCCAAGACCCGCAGACCAATGTCGACGAGATCACCGATACGGGCATCTACATGAACCCGTTCGTGCGGACCGCTTATGACCACCGTACTCTCTCTTGGCTGGGAATCACCCGCCGCTTTGAGGGGCTGTACTCGTTCCTTCACAACCTTGGCAATCACCTTGTCGGTCTGCCTTGGCATAATCCCCGTCGTGCGGAAGTCCCCGGTCAAATTGTGCAGGAGACTGTGTGGGTTCCGGATGCTGCGCAGGATGGTGGCGGCTCTTTCCAGGTCGTTGATCGGGTTGCGGGCAATGATGGCTATTGTGGTCGTCGTGGCCTTCAAGTTATTGTTGAAGACCGTAAGCCCGGCCAAAAAGGATTCGAGAATATTCCTGTCCCGTTGTAAAAGCTCTAATGTTCTGGAACCGATACCCATTCTACCCACTCTTGTCATATAGATTTGCTCATTTTCGGTGTCTTTGGTGCATTGATATTTTTGTTGGAGAAGCCTTTAGGAGCATTAAATAAACGAATAATATACCTCTTACTCTACCTAAGACTATCTGGAGTATTAAAGCAAGGCACGCGGAACCGGGACTGCCTGCATTCTCCTCTAGGAGACCTATCGCCTTCAGCATTGGTAGCCCATAGAGGTAATCGCCGCGTTGTTAAGCTGCTGCTTAACTGCAATGCCGACTTGCATGGCCACAAGAAACCGGCGAAGGAAAGAGCAGTAAAAGGCCGAGGCATATAAAAGTGAGCACGTGCGACCGCTTTTACTCCGTTTCTATTGGCGAAGTATCCAAATGTACCGAATGAAGACTAAAGACGAGGCCCGTTCTGCTATAAGAGCGGAATTCTCCACGCGAACTCCCATTTCCCGCATTTTCCTCTACATGGAGTATTACTAGGTATAACAGCCACGAGGAGACAATAGCTGTCGAGTTCACCATGGCCATCACCTCAGAAGCATTGATCTCAGTCTGGTCACATCTACCAGCTATCCTTGTCGCCCTTGCCTTATTTCACTTCACCGCAATTATCCCAAACCAGGAGTAGCCTCAATCCCCGGACCCTTACTGGCTAAGATAACGAACCTTTGGAGATTCATCGATGTCGCCAATGGCCGTGTACAGGTGATGCTTCATAACCTCCACCAAAAGCACGGAGACTATGTTCGACTGGGACCCAACGTGGCCAGTGTGCGGAATTTGGATGCCTTGAAAACTATATATGGCATTAATAAGGGATACCAAAAGGTGTGTTCGAATTACAAGAAACTGATTGAACCTTCCGCTAACATTCGCAACACAAATTTCTATTCTGTTCAGCAGCAGCTTGCCAAAGGCAGACCGACGCCTACACTATTTACTACAATGGATGAAAATTTCCATGCTGCTATTAAAAGGCCTGTCTCATCAGCTTACTCGATGAGTACTCTGACCGAGTTCGAGCCTTTTGTCGATAGGACTATCCATACTTTATTTGGGAAACTGGATGGGTTCGTAGCTGAAGCAAAAGTATGCGATATTGCTGCTTGGCTACAATACTGTAAGTATTCTATTTCTCCCCGTGAGACATGAGAGTAGGAGCTAATGTAACTCGAAAAGATGCATCTGATGTCATCGGAGAATTGACATTCAGTAAGCCACTTGGGTTCCTCGAGAAAGGGAATGATATCGACGGAATCATCGTCGCATTGGAGCATATGCTCGACTATGCCGGAAAAGTTGGCATTACGAATCAGGCAATTGACAAAGCTAATTAGATTCGTTAGATTGGGCAGATGCCATGGCTTGACTGTCTTTTCATCAAGAACCCCTCTCAAGAAGCTTTCCGGAGGGGGGTCGACCGGAGCTGTGGCTCGCTTTGCTCGCACACGACTAGACGAACGATTGAACCAGAAAAGGACGTCACCAGTGGCCGACACACATAAGGACTTTCTCGATCGGTTTTTGGAAGCGAAAAAGGAGCACCCGGCTATTGTAAACGATAATCAAGTCTTCTCATATACGATCAGCAATATGAATGCTGGCTCAGACACGACGGCGATTTCCCTCCGAGCAATACTTTATTACACCCTTAAGAACCGCCGAGCAAGTATGAGACTATGCCAAGAGCTCACCGTCGCCTTGGAAGATAATCGGATCTCTTTACCTGTCTCGTGGAAGCAAAGCCAAGAGCAACTGCCTTACCTCGACGCAGTGATTAAAGAAGCACTACGACTTCACCTGGCCGTGGGATTGATGCTTGAGCGGGTCGTGCCCGCTGAGGGACTTCAGCTTCCTGATGGCCCTTTTCTACCGGCTGGGACGATAGTTGGTGCTAATCCGTGGATAATACATCGTCAGCTGGTCTTTGGGGAGGATGTGGGGTCATTTGTTCCCGGACGGCGGTTCAAGATGGATACTGAGTCTGAGACTGATTTCCAGGACAGAAAGCAGAAGATGCTTCGTGCGACATTTACTTTCGGCGCTGGACCAAGGACTTGCATTGGCAAGAATATCAGTCTGCTAGAGATCTATAAGCTGATTCCATCGCTACTTCTAAGATACAAGGTGAGAATATGGTTCCAAAATGAGATTTGACTCTAACCTGGGGTCCGTCAGATTGAATTCGATGATCCTAGTGCAGAATGGGAGATTGTTAATGCGTGGTTCGTGAGGCAAAAGAATATGGACGTGAGGTCGAGACATAACACCATAGCATAAGCCTCGAAAGGGGACAAGGAGGCAAAACTAACTCGAGGGGCGATTCACTCTCCCTTTACATTAGACCCAGAAGGTCTTATATTGCAGATACCAGTTACCCGAGACTAGAATAGCCGAAGCTCCCTTGCTAGCTTGGAAGAGCTATTAGTAGAAGACTAAAGAAGATCATGGTTAGCAGTAACCACAACCCCCCTCCTTCGATCAGTGTCCGCGTAGTAGCTGATGAACATGATATTGCCTATAACACCTATAACATAATGAGATTGATAGAAGTACAAGCGGTCTCTAGCAGAGCAATAAAAGAGCACTATTTATTCAGTAGGAGATTTCTTTGTTTGGTATGCTCAGAACAGTGGGATGTCTTTCCAGAGACCTGTTCCAAGTGAACATATTACAGGTATGATATGTGCCTTATAGGTATGACTGTGGTTTATAATATCCTAGAATCTCTACTCATAAACAGAAAGATTAATATCCAAAGGAACTTATTAACATATGTAGCTATACATTGCTCCTTCCCGCAGTTACTGTTGTGCTCACAAAAAGGAAGAGCCAGTCAACTTGTCAGTCGTGTCTTCCCAAGTCGAACACAACCACCTCAACACGTCCTACACGCTTCCGTCAAATAAATTGTTTTGATTTCTCCTTCTTCTTTTCCTTTTCCCCCTTCCCATCTGGATACTATTTTCTATCATGGGGAAAGCCAAAGTCATCGGACCTAACGGTCTTGTTCCAATTAGTCTCCAGAGACAGGCAGACATTCGCATCACGACCGAGGTGATCTACGACGTGATCACCAATAGCAACATGATTAGCCTGGAGGAGAGCGCTCATGCTCCTGTCACTGTTCGCAACAAGGCTCGTGCTGATCGTCTCGCCGGTGTGCAGACAGTGTCTGCTCGCCTTAACGGCCGTCGCTTCACCCAGGTGGATGTCAACGAGCCGCGTAAGCTATATGACGCCTCCGAGGACATCGAGAAGACAATGAAGCTTGCAAATGTGTGTCGCACCCTTCTCCCCTCTACACCCTCATCCACGCCCCCATCCAACCTTGACATTTCCCACATGCTCATGTGCTCCTGTATTTGACGCGCTTCTGTTCTCTGTTCTTGTTTCCTTTTTATTCATATATCCCTTCGATTCCCATCACTGCTGAGAATACCACTCATCTTTCTTCATTACTCCTGTCTCACACTGATCTTTCATAGGACAAGCAAGCTGCTGCTTCTAGTGCCACAGCCTCGCATGCCTCCCCCCCTCCAAAGAATTCTGGCATTGATCCGCGCGCCAAGCCGTTTGTTCCTGCTGGACCCAAGGATGAAGTGGCTCATACGCCTCTGAAGAGTGCCCCCCGCAAGGCAACTCCTGTCGAAAGCAAGGACGCCGACAACGACTCCACCGCCGGTTCCAAGACGTCCCAGAAGGCCGAGTCCACCGGGGATGGGGAGTCTGCTGCCTGTCCCAAGAGGCCCAGAGGTGTTACTGCACCTGCCGATTTCATGAAGCAGGTCCGTTTGCTCCACTTGCAGAAGCAGATCGCACCCAAGATTGTCCCGACTGGTCCTCCTCGTCGGATTGTCTTCGGAGATCTTCCTGAGTGGGCGGACATACCCAACGTCCTGCAGCTTGTCTACGGCGGTGCTATAGAACGTGCTTGGAGCGAGAATGGCGGAGTCATCGTGCAGTTCGTCGATCAAGACGACTGCGTCAAGTACTACGAGAACCACTCGGACGGTATCAAGTTGAAGGATGGCGATGACGACGTCACCATCTCTGTTGCTATGCCCGAGGAGGGTCTGCACGATAACGCCGAGCTGTGGAAGCGTGTCGAAGGGGGTGCTTCCCGCGTCGTTTGTCTCTCTGGTCTTCCAGCTAGCTTCAAGACTACCGACAATGAAAACGTCTTGGGTATTGCCGCTGACCCTGTCTGGGGTACGAAGAGCTTCGAGCGCATTCTGATCAAGCAGGCCGAGGTAAGTTTGCATGCCAGTAGTTTTATGTTTTCTGTCCCTACTAACTTGTGCTTCCAAGTCTGGTGTTGATGTCTACATCTCCTTCTACGACCTCCATGACGGTTGGGACTTCTTGCAAAGCATCAAGGAGGGAGCGTACGACTGCATTGCTGCCTTTGAAGTTGACCCGTAAGTTGCCTGTTTACAACTTCCTCGCACGATTTCTTTACTGACTGGTTATTCCACCAGATGCGCTCTTGCTCAGGGATTCCATTTCATGGATGAGCCCAACCTGATGTTCTCTGGAATTCTCGCCGTGGACTAGTTGGATATGAACTTCATATCCATCGATAGCTATGGTGGCTATTTGAATGGAGATATGGGAATCAAAAACGAACATTTCTGATTGAGATCTTGCAATTTGTTTCGATGGGGTTTTCAGTTGATTCTTCCTCTTGTTAGGACATGATGATTTACCGTAGCCCACTGAATGAAACATAAGTCAACGTTGAATTGAGAATCCATGGGAACACAGGAGCCACAGATTCTAGAAGCCCTACAGTACATAGCAGCTGCTACAGTAGGAGAAATCCAACATAGACATGCAGGTCAATCATGACAATGCCCGACACACACACAACCTTACCCGTACAACCCAGATCCCTACACGCTCACCTCGCACAACCTTGATGCCGTCTCGAAAAAAAATCCGACGTCACAATCTAAAGAAGCGACAACATTGCAGACGATTCCATAATAATTAGCCCTGTCTAGTTGGCCAATTTTAAATTAAATCAGCCACGAACCATATCGGCATTTGCAGCGCCCCTCCTGCCCTTTTCATATTAGTGCTGATGAGATTCGACAGCACCGAAGAGGGACAGTGGCCAATTGGAGCTTATTGTGGAGTCTAGGAATTTAGTGTGAACTGTAGCGCCGGGGATGCTGAACCGATGTGGATAGCTTTCGGTTGTCTAAATTTTTAGTTTTTTAGACGAATTGGTATTGTTATATTAGTACAATATACGGAGTACAATATACAATATGCACGACTTTGCAGTACTAAAATGCCAGTCCAAGCAAATCCTACCTTTGAAACATACATACATGCATGCAAGTTGCCCCATATGCAGTATTACTGCGTTCGACTTTCAGTGCAGACTCGGCTTGGAATCAAGATTGGTCCCTGTATCGCAGCGCTGTGGCACAATAGGCTGCGCCATTTCTATATTGCAGAGCCCAGCCTCTTGTTCTACACTTTATGTTACCTATATCGTACACCGGGGGTTGTTGACTTGCAATAGAATGTGAAATATGCATAGATTCACACAATTCCCTTGATACAACTAGATCCTGTATTATACAAAACATACAATGGGCCCAGAGTATGTACGTACATATGTACATTTACTGAAATTTCCCCTGGAAACGAAACACCTCGGGCTATATCACATGTGTACCCTATAATATCCTATGCTCTGAAGATCGAAGCCTCGGCAATATCGAATTCTTCGTCGCGGCTGACATATTTGTATTTTATATGGCGCATTTACAGCATACTCAACACACTTAAACCCCTTATTACGCTCATAGCGCCACAGCCGAAAGGACACACAATCGAACAATGCCCCATACAACATAGAAACAATGACATAGAAACAATGACATAGAAACAATGAGGCTGAGACATCGAATCGGCATTTATCTTTCTGTCAGGTAAGAAAACGGACTCACCATGGAGCCCCGGGGATGAACACCCGAACCCCGGCACGCTAGGACTTGGCAGGATTGCCCCATTTGCATTCATGTTTTCTTTTATTTTCGACGATCTCTATTTCGTACTTTGTACTCTCACCGAATTGGTACAATAGGTACTCCGTAGATAAGATCAAAAAGGAAACAATACAAACAAAAGCAAAGAAAGCAAATGCCGAAACACAACATGTCAATTCCTTTTTGTCTTATACAGCTGGAACTCGTCAATCTAGAATACCCTAACTGTTAAGTACTTCGTACACATATGTGCATCGTACTCCGTATATACCGTAGGTAGAATCCCTTAGAGGCATCTATCTATTAATTAATTAACAAATTACCATATATTAAAAAGAGACCACTCCCTATCTGATTGAAAACCACGGCAATTGGCCTCAAACTATATTGTACGCACGGCACAACATACATAAGTACCATGAGCCAACAATGCGATCCTCCAGCCTAAGCCCCTAACATGCCCATCGTCTCTGTCTTGGGAAGCTCTAGTGGGGAGTATTAATCCATGCAGGTACTTTGGTTCGCTATTCTTGTATAGCGACCTCGACACAACGGAGAATGATCGGGGAAAGGGAAATAAGGAGAGGTGGCGAAAACTACAACCTTTATAGGGAGTCCTTAGTACGAATATGGAGTAGTTAAACGAAATACGAGGTATGGCACTCGTCTTGGCGTGAAGGTTGAGACCCATGATCGACGGATCCGAGGGATTGACCGGGCTGTGGATAGGTTCGTTCCTTAGCACGGTCTGGCCAGCTGTGCTGAGTAACGGGCTGTACGGAGTGACTACAATGTGAGTAATGTTTTCTTATCTACTCCGTAGTGTAAGGGAATAACACAATGGCTGTGGTTGACGGTGCTGCATATACATGTACAAGACATATGCTTGTCTGCCTGAAACGGGTCGAATCCAACGGTTTTCCGGCTATCCTTCCTGTACTGGGTTGGGCGAGGCCGGAACTTGTGCCGAACATATAAGGCGAGGAAGGACCATGTGCGTCGGGATTTGGAATGCGTAAGTCAGGAAGGATAAAAGCAAGGGGATTCGTGTGAGGACGTTCTTGGATATGCAGAGATTATGTGTGATTCGTCATACAACATACCGGATAATAGTTCTGGAAAGAAATGATTTTAATTCAAATTCAACCTCGACTCTTTATAGTAATGTCTTGATCTAAATCCGAATGGTTTCGAACTCTCACAGTATGGATTGCTCCATACGACATATTGTAGACATTATATACCAAGAAACAAGCTTGGAAAGTGTAAGAGAAGGTGTAGAAAGACGAAAGGACAGGAATCCTGGTGGAAGATTTGGGTAAAGAGAGAACATCCAAAAGACAACAGACCTCCCACGCTGAACAGAGGTATCTTAAATAAAGACGAAGACCGACCCACGCAAAAACGAAAGACAGACAAGTTGGCCTCCCAACGAAAACCCAAAAAAAAGAACGAAAATCACATCCGTCGCAACGCAACATCCCCATCCTTCATCCAAGGATACCAAACATTAGTATATTCCCTAACGCCAAACTTCGGCGCAGCCCCATGATCCCCCATGGAAGCAGAAGCACCCTCCCTCAGGAACTCGCCATCCCGCATGCGCCTCTGCTCCCGCAGAGTGGGACACTTCTTCTCCTTGATGAAGCGGTAAAACTTGCACTGGATACCCTGGAATCCGCGTCTCTGGCGGTTAGGGAATTGACGATTGAAAGCCTCGCGGACCTCCTTCCACTCCTGACACAGATCGACGCGGTGGTACCAGATGAAGTACATTTCCTCTTCCTCGTACTTTGGCCGAGGAGGACGGCGACGGTCGCCGTTAGTCGAGGAGGAGCTTGAGACGCTTGAGTAGCGCTCGCGGGGATGGTAGGGGTCTGGCGAGGAGGGGGCGGACAGCGAGCTTTGGTTTGTGCTTGCGCTGGCGCGGTTGGTGCCCGAGGGCCGGTAGCTGAAAAACATTTGGGATGGGCCCGGGTTTACGTGGCTGTTGGTGCTGCTGCTCTGGGTTGTTGCTGTGACATTGGATAGTGCGCCTGGACTGGTGTCGTGGTAGCTTCGGTTGTACCAGTAGTTTGGGCTTGGGGGGAAGGTTGGTGAGGGTTGATGGTAGCTGTGGCGGTTTGGGATTGAGGCGTGCTGGGAGCGTGGAGAGATGTCTCCGTCGCCTGGGTTCAGTAAGGCATCGATTTTCATTTTGCTTTGTCGTGCTGATGGTAGTGTTGCGTATGATTCTGTGTGGGTTGCCATTTTGGATATGGATTTTGTGTTGTACGTGTATGAGTTGGCTTTGAAGATGAGATTGATAGAGGACCAAGCTTTGGAACTCCTCAGAATGCTCAGACCAGGTCTGATAGTAGAAGTGGGGATATAGAGGTCTATATCAGAGAGCCAATGGACGATGTGAAGTATGAAGTACAGAAAAGAAGTATAACATGCCCTTGGGGGTAACGGGCAAGGTTTATAGATCTCGGAACTCTAGAAAAAGAAGGGAAGATCTTGGAGCACAACTCGGTCTTAAATGGTAAAAAAGGGATCAGAAAATGGAAAAATAGTTCTCAGACTAAAAAGCGCTGTTGGGTGCACTGGACCGACTGCCTGGGCCTGGTTGTGTTCCTTTTGGCCCCCCCTGTATAGCTGTGTACCGCGGATACACAAGGCTCGTTGGGCTAACAGGGGTCCTTTTTTCTAGAGGTTCGGTTCCACCCCCAGAGAGACACATTTCTATTCAAAATAATAAAATAATTAAAATGGAAAATAATTTTTTTTAAAAAAGGATTTAATAGACCGGTGAACCGGACAGTTGCTCCGTGTTCGGTGTAGTGGAGAGACCGTATGGACGTTTTTTTTATTCCAATTAATTTGATATCTTTTGAAGATGTGGCAATGGCTTCGGTTTTCTCCGTTCCTTAACTTTTTCGAATCCTTCCTTGGAAAGTTTCGCGGCAATTTTGTCTATACCGTTGATTATGTTGGTATGTTGGTAGCTTCATGACACAATCTGGCTGATCTTCTAAATTTTTTCCTTTTCTTTTGGTATTGTACATATGCAGTTACGAAAAAACGGGGGCCACGCGGTAACCAAAATTACAATTTACCCTTAGCCTTTTACAATTTTAGCGCCAAGGCGAAGTTTATGAATGACAAATCCCGAGTTTTGATGTACAGAATATCAAAAAGCAGTTACCCGAGAACATTTTGTAGATTCGAGATGTAACAGACGAACGATTTCCCAAAAGATCAAAAGGGAATTCATTTGTCTCTGTACAGCACATCTGCAGCATTGCATGAGCGGTTAGGTGACAGGCTCGATTGAGATTCAGCTTGGACACATATGAGTTAATATAAAAGAAAATAAATAATAAAGAGATGAAGAAATGAAGAATCGAAGAAATCGCGTGCATTTTCTATTTTAGTGTCAGTGTTTCATTTGTACTGTCCAACACCACCCGTTCATGTGAGAAGTGGATAACGGACTAATAGATACAGTCAGGTGTTGAGCGTTACTTTTTCTTCCGTTTCTTTTTTTTCTCGCGGTCATGGTCATGGATGTGGGAAGGGAAAAGAGTGCAGAAATTAGAGAGGGCAGAAAAGGAAAACCAACACAAACGCGCGGCGTCTATTGGTAGACGCAAAAGTCATCTGTTGCGACGTACGCCATGGTCCTGGGATACCGGGACGAATGAGCGGGAGGAGCTAATGCAAGCTCAATTTGGCATTGCCAACACATCTCAAGGCGCATTATGAGGTAAGAGGGGGGAGATGCTTGAAGAGAGTGGCACACAGTCTCCTCTATCCTCTTCAGGGCTTTTTTGGAGCTTCCGATATTCTATATCCTATAGAAGTAATACGATACTATCTCAAACCCCGATAATATAGCGAACCACGGTTAATTTTTTTTTGTCCCAGACATCGGACGCGGGGGAATTGGGGAGATCCAACAGCGTCAACTCGGCAGCAGCCGATACAGAAAGCGGATTTCCCGCGCAGTCAACTTGCATATTTTAAAAATATCAAAGCTGTGATACATGTCCACTTACGGATCCTCTTAACTGTGATGTTACTCGCGTGATAATAATTATCCTCTGCGCCATTTTTCCCTCGATCTGCGCCTTGACCAAGCCGATCGTCAGTCATCTGCAGTGCAGCCGCCAACGGTTTTTCTTGGATTTTCGTCAAGGTTTGAACCGTTTTGTTTGGACCATTCTATTTGATAAAAAAAAGTACACAATATAGGCAGGTATATGCAGGTATACGCAGTATTCCCAGGGTATCAGGTCTATAAACCTGTTCTGAATCGCTCGGAGACATTGATCCATGCAATCAATCTCCTCAATTGTCCAGAAACAGAAAAAGAACCAGGGCAAAAGAAAAGGCAGAAACGTTGTGATCCTATCTCTGCGGCGCAGTCAACTTGCGCAAGCGTGAAATTCATACTTAATTAGGGCGCCGTCTGCCACTTCTGTATGGCCCGTTGCTTCCGAGACCCCCCTTGGCAAGCCTCTCCACACAGGCCATCCTAGTCCCTAAGGCCCCGATTCCGTGCAGATCGGATCAACATGGCTCCCCCAGGGCTAAAACCAGCCTTTCCCCCTCTCCACTCCGTTTTCTTTGTCCGCCGCTCTCCACCAAGTCCAATCAGGATACTTCTGGCGTTCGTCAGTCGCGTAGCCGCAGCCCGTTTCAATCACGTGAGATTATAGTGGTATTATAGTCTGTTTTAGTTTACAATACTTGCCCCGAGTGTCTTGCATTTTTCTATACGTTTTGCTTTTTGTGACTCTGGACAATATAGCAAGTACACACTAAGAGAGTAGATGCAGATAATATGCATCGCGCTTGACCCCCCGCTGCGACACGAAGATCGATTCCTTCCTGAATAGACATATCGCCGTGCTCATACATGCTTGCATGCAAAAAAGAAAGTAATTTCCCAAGTTTAATTATCGTCACATTGCGCGAGTCATGCTGTGCATATTGGGCATACCCTAGCCACTCTAACGGCCAACCATCAGCTAGGCGTCAAAAAAACAAAAGAAAATGAGAAATGAGAAATGATATTCAATTTTAATTCATTTAATTTCAGAACGTGGGTAGATTGGTCCAAAATTCATCTATATCTATCCAATCATCTTTTCCTATCGTTTAACGTCTGATTTCTTTTCTTTTTCCCTTCGTCTGAACGTAGATCGGTTAGATGTGTCGAAATTCCCCTTTTTTTGTACTTTCTTTCTCCTTGTAATATTAGTTTTCTTTGTTTGTTCTTAATTATGAGAATCCAGAATATGCAGGGTTGAATTCCAAATCCTTTTCTCCAGCTTCTGCAGCCGTCCCAAGTCAGCAGCCAAGAACGCTATGTCCTGTTGCTAGACGTTAGCGATAGCCGCCGACTGCCCCACGGAAGCACGCAATTAACTGGGTAACATTATGCTATCCTAGATTGCTTACGCATACTCTGTCCTGTTGCGGAGTACGGAGTATAGATATGAGCTTTGTCCTTAAAACTGAAGCTAAAGTCGGGGGCTTTCCGACCTCGATCTAGAATTCCATTTAGATGTGGACTCTTCGTCTCTCAACATCCTGAAATCTCCTCTCCCGTATTTGAAACGGGAAGGTCCCGTCAACAGGGGGGAAATGACTCGTTTGGTGCGCAAATTTCCGAGAATGCAGCATGGATACTACATTGTAGGGATATCAGGATCCAACATGTCTTGGATGGGCACTAGACCGGAGACGCGCAGTCACTGCGCAACAGGGGAACCCACAGTTTTAGAGAACCGTTGCCTAACGGAGAGGAAGCGATGGATTCCTCTCCACAACGGCACGGAAACCTCGCCAATCTGTAAATCTATGTTTAAGTAGGTAATTTCTTGATGTAAAAAGGCGGTTTACAATAATATCTATATTGAGTGGTAAACACTTCCGACGTTGGGAGAAATAATACCTAATAACCGATGTTTTCAAACTTTCAAGGGTTGGTTCCCTTCATCCCTTAACCATGGGCCGGGCATTTGAGGCTCAGATAGTTTTCGAGTGAACCTAGGATCCCAGTCGATCCTCCGAACTACGCCGAACTGTCAGATCCAGGAATCTAAGAACTTATGGCATGATACTCTTACCGGACTCCAGCGTTTGGAAACCGCAGAATAGTGCTTGATTTGGATTAGTGGAGCACGTTGTCAACTGGTCATGCCGGTGGCTCTACCAACTAGTCAAGCTACCAACGGAATTAAAAAGCGCATTGAGCATCCTGCATTGGCGCGAGAGCACCTGACGGTAGCCTCCTGCATGCAAGAGTGAACATCCAGGAGACCCCCGGTAATTCCGCAAAATGTTGGCTATGGTTGGTGTTGGCTGTTGGCTGTTGGACCCGCTAAAGGCGCAAAAGCCGGGCGCCAGTGTTGCAACATCAGATCATGGGTCCCACAGGTAATCTCCAACGAACTATCTCTTGGCTATTATTGAACGATCCTTCAATAAAAAATTTGTGGGAACTTGCAACGAAAAATTTATAATTTATAATGAACTAGATCCAACATGGACACCCCGTAACTCCTCTCGGCCTTCCGCTTCGGCTCCGAGTCCCCTATCTAGCTATGGGGCGCCAAATTCAGCCATCTGGCTTTCGCCCTCCAAGACTCGGTGTATATTTCAGCCGCATGGTGGCAGGGACGCGGACACTTTCTCGCACTAGCCACGACGCCTACATTAGCAGGAGCAGTAGCTCTGCTGTACGTCCGTTGGTATGTAGGTGGGTTTACCAAATGTAGTATAGAGCATGTAGTATCGCAGTGTACTCCGCATCTGTACACAGTGTAGGTAGCCTAGACGGAGTACTAAGACCACAGAGTATGGTTGATGTGCAATGTTAGTCTCAGGACTTAAATCCGTGTATCTCCGCTTTTTGGACCCCACCCCAGCATTTCCTCTAAACGATAAACGGTGGCCCAATCCTGCACGGTTCGATCCAGTGCAGCTCACCCGCAATGAAATTAGACATGATTATCTTCCTGTCCTTGATTTTGACTCTAAAATAATACCTATCTCGGCACTCTGGCATAGATTTTCCTATATCGTCATGCTAGCATCATACTAGCATTTTTACCCCCTGTACATAGTACTATTGGACCAGGCACGAATATCCGCCTCACGAATCGAATTGTGCCAAGCGAGCTCAATATACAGTATCTACTAGTGCCTCCGACTTCTTTTGCCATATCCAGTCTAGGGCGAGGTACGGAGTCTGTCACCTTTGTCTGAAGGAGATCTAACTTTGCGGCAAGTCATGAAGAGGGTAATTTTTGTCGAAAGTAAAAAGAAATGCAAGAACAAAGAGAAAACGTGGACTTTCCCAATTTCCTTTTTAAAAACCAAAAGTTACCGTAACAGTTTCAATTCAAGAACTTGCAAAACGACTAGACTCCGGATTCCGCCACATTTCTGGAATCGATCGACGCGCAAATCACAAAAAGATGATAAGCGAAGCAGCGAATGAGAATCCCCAGCTGACATTTCAGAAATACACCGCTAGCCCTTTCTTGTACAAAGCTGTCTTAGACATTGCTGTATTTTATAGTTATTTCCATTACGTTAATTACTGCTGACCAAATCCCGACTTGCGCTAACACACGTTCGGGTAATGATGGCGGGGCTATGGATACTCATATTGGATGATATTGCCCTGGAAATATCAACCAGCTTGACTTACGGAGTACTCCATACTCCTTATATGGCACATTGTTCAGCCGCGTGGATAACATCAGTCATGATATTAACATTAATGTACAAAATGGTCGAAACGCACCAATCCGCTGCGCGATCCACAGAAACCCTCTATTGAATTCTCGAATCAAAAGAATAAATAATACTCCGTACCTATTGCATGATTCCTTGACATCCTTTGACGAAAATGCTATAATCACCTTACCACTACTGGATGCCCGTTTTCCTCCCTTGCCGATCTCCTTCACGACCCAGGCCAAGTGGGTATAGCTTCGGATTCTGTATCGAGGCTATTCGCTTCTCTCTTCGCTTTCTCTTCCTCTGCTGTCAAGATAGAATAACATGTATATTGTGCACCTAATTCTGCATCATCCCGATGCTGTTGTCATAGCCACCATTGTCCGCCCCCAAGCCAAGAAGCCGCCTGATCCTGGCTGTGGAGAGGAATGGAGTATATATAAGCACTAGTGACACGTGGGATTTCGTGACGAACTAACGGAGGCTGTGCTTATTTCTCATTTTTGATGATCTATTCCTTCTTTTCGGCTTACGTTGTCGTTAGCTTAATCCTGCGTATTGTTCTAGAATTCGATTATTGTATAGGGGGCTTGTTTATCTCAGGCCTCCTAGGTTTCCAAGGTTGGATAACTCCGGAGATCCATGAATATATATGTAGTAGATGGTTACACCGCATACAATATGTTGCAGAATGTACGTAGAAGCTGATTTCTATTTATTTTGTTTTTCCGTTCTGATCTGCAGACGACTCTTCAGCACTAAAGAACACCCGATCTGACCGGCTCAACTCTGGTCTGTGCAGCACGGTCAGATGAGCATACATATACATATTGTACTCCATACTATGTAGGCCAGTCTCCAGACCTTAAATTAATTAGGCCCACTAACTACGGGTTGAACACACCCGTCGCATCTTGTGGTTTGATAGGGCAGCGTATATGCAACTTCACACTTCACCCGAGTATATGTGGGGAACAATGTCATTGTCAGATGTACTTCTGGCCTATCGTCTCTTTTTCTCTGGAAGATTACTCTCGTACAACCACTGTAAAAGTGTCAGCATGGCCACTCTGAATACATGTCGGATCCTGCAGAATATTAAATTTCCCACTGTGGATTCCGATCAGCCCTGGCGGCCTGATCTGGCAGTCTGTTACACAGCAGCCGATCGAACGATATGCAGTGAAACATAGATGGCGCCATACCTAGATGCACTACAGCCTATGATTTAGCAAAACAGGGATTTTCACTGCGAGTTTAGGAACAGTGCTTGGATTGAATGTGATGCAGGTTAGGAAAAAAGGGGGTGACCGGGGTGTTGCGTATGGGGAGATGGGACAGAATCCTTCGGAAAAAAAAGTAAAAAAGTCCAAGAACCAACAGTTAGAATCGTCTCCTATTCGTCAGAACGGACAAGACTACCAACGGCAATAGCATCACCTCTATTGACTTATGATCATGAGCGACCGCGGCGATCATGAGTCAAATGCACGCGCGTTGACATCCCAACGTTGTAAACCTTCTTAGGCCACCCACGATACCTTAATCAGTAAACAGTCAAATGCTCGGCGTCCTCTGTAAATATCGGTGACAACACCGATCAGGTCTATGCCCGCACGTGCATATTATTTCCTGTCCCAGCTACACCAATCAGACCCTGGGCATTGACGACAAGGCGAAGCACTAATGCTGCCATCATCACACCGAAGCCAGAGACCCGGGTCATTAGCTCCGGGATCGGGCCTTCTGGCGTGAGCTATTTCTGCACTTCGATGTTTCAGCTGACGGAGAATTCGCTGGCCTGTTAGATGTTGGATATTAGATGTCGGAATGTGTCGCTTCGGGATTTGTCGCCTGTGGACAGTAAATGGTGAGTGGTTCGAAAGGAGGGGGTGGGGGCACTATGATTTTGGTGTGTGGTGTTCGTCTGAGCTTGAGCTTGAGGTCGTATTTGCGTTGTTTTGTTCTCTTGGTAGATATCATACACTGCATCAAGGACTATGCCTAGTTTAGTAGGTCGTTAAGTCGATAGTCTTCATGGCTTTGTGAATTTCTCCGAATTCTGGATCAGAGTCAATAATCCCGAGCTTGAAGTATAAGCAAAGTACAAAGTACGGACTACTCCGTACACAGTATCCATTCGACTCCATGCACCCACTTCGGCAGGTCGTTTTACCTTCAAATATTATTATTAGCACCTGCAAAGTATAATTCGGGCACTATCGTATAGCAGACTTGGCGTTGATCTTCAGGTATCCAGTAGATACGAGTCTTCAAAGACCGCATCAAAGACATTATCATCATATGGAAAGTGTATCCCAGTTAATATGGCGAATTGTTTCCGATGTTCCTCCGACCGCTGCAAGATATTCCAGCCCGACTAATAGCGGATACTCAAAAGACTCCCTGAGCACATGAACCTGACGACAACTCGCATATCTTGACTCCGTTTGGCAACAGCCTTTCTTCATTTAATGTTCCCATTGGACCATTGCAGGTGCACAGGCTTGAATAGAGCGGATTCATTTCGGAGGTGACGTCGGCCTTTCTCACACGTATGTAGATATTTTTGCGAGTCAGAACTTTGCACGGTTATTTCGTGTTTGGAGACGTGCAGACGGAGTACAGGATGTGCGTATCTCAGTGAATCAGCGAAGGGGCTGAAGGATTGGGGGGTAAAAGCATCTGTGCTTCATGTTGTATTTTATATTGGGTAATTGCTTTACTGTAACTGTTTCAGTGGAAGGGTAAATTACCTCTAGCGTGACGGCTTTTTATATATTATATTTTTATTTCCTTTTGCAGAGCCTCACCCACCTCTTCACACGGACTCTCGCTTGTTATATCCGACCAACCAGCATCGAGCGTTAGATTGCAAGAAGGAAAGATCAACCATGGAACCAAATGGAGCTATAATATAGTTCCACACTTCGGGGTAGCCGAATGATCTCAATGTGGGTTTCGGAGAACACGGAGGAGGCGGAGGTGCAAGTATTCTTCAGGAGGTGATCTTCCCATTCTTCTAAAGGTAAAATGTAAAAAAGGTAAAATGTGGAAGGTAAAACCGTGAAGATTACGAGATATCTGACATCGTGCACGGGATCTGCCCGGTTTCATGCCAAATCCTATATTTTTGTGATCTTCGAGACTTTGCATGTGTTATGTCGCATTTCCTGGTAGGCATGGGGCTATTTCTGCAGGACGTAGTGGGGTATGGAGTAGCCTTGTCTTGAATATTCTGATGCACAGTGTACTCCTTACGGAGTAGAGCTGCGGAGTCGAGTGATATCCAGCTTGCCTTAATCAAAGGCTATTATGCATTCATCCCCCGCCGTTGGAACGCGCGTGCAATTACCTATAATGTATAATATATTGTTTGAATCATATTTGATGTCAAATAGAAGCCGTTCGCCGTACATGTTGGGTTGGCGACTAGCTTATAGCGCTACACTAGTGACCGCTATAGGATAGATCGCCTGCAGCATGCAGGGTTTACTGTTTCGGGCCATGCAGGCAGAAATTCGTACAGCGAATAACAGCTCAGCTTCTGGACTACACCAAATACCGGTCTGTAGAGATGTACACTACCATATATACAATATAGATCACCATAAATAGCCACAAACCACTCGCGAAATGAACTACAGTAAAAATATTCTCCATCCCATAGACAGCTATAAGTAGTACCTGAATACAAGATCGACAACACCAACATGCATACCTGAATAACTCACCCAACAACATCATCACCAACACAATCCAAGCAATAAATATCTCGCAAACCAACACCAGCACCAACACTCATTACATCGCCTCCTCTACTCCGTACCCGCCCGCAAACCCCGAAAATGACTTCATCCGCATATTTACCCCGCATTACGCCGTTCCCGGGCTATCCCTAAATCTCATCACATCTTAGGATGACTGCATCGCACCAGAAACCCAAACCACGTGGCACGATAACTAACTCCTTCCTATCTCGATGTTAAACAAGCGAAAAGCCGCACCCCAACATAACCCGTCCCCTCTGGTTGATTCGTCCGGGGTAGAACGGAGAATTGAACGTTAGCCCACACCCCCCCATGCTTTTTAACTTCGATTGCCTGATCACTTTCCTTGCACGGAGTTCTTCCGATTACGCTTGTCCGAGGGTATTTCAATGTTGCGGATATGCTTTTTCGGATTTGGGAGGGGTGGGCTCAGCTGAAACGGATTTCGGGGGTAGGTATGGAATTGGTAAATGGAGACGATGGTGGGGGGCACGGGGTTTGAATTCGGGGGCTTGACACCGTTGGCTGTTGCTTTTGATGTTACTGGTTGTAAACAGCCTACCTTATACGTATGCATCCCTACGCGGGCTAGGAATACTCGGATAGAAAGGTGGTATAGTATAGTCGTATAGGATGTGGTAGTTTCGTTTCAGATTCCAATTTCAATGCAGGATGGTGGGGGGAGGGGCTTTCTTTCAGCCTGGTTGTCTGGTCTCAGGGATAATTCCTTATCCCATCGACAGTGCATGGATGTAGCCAGGAGTTGGTAGATTAATGGTTTAAGACGCATCTGGTATGGACCATAGGTATATGGCAGGTCTAATCTAGGGACCGTATCCTGTTAAGCATCGATGCAGCGCTCTTTTGCCTGCTTTCCTACTTGACATACCAGTTGCCCATATCACTAGCTAGAGCAAGTAAGAAAGTTACAAACGAAGCTTTTGTTGATTTCATCAAAATATGCACTGAAATTTGAGGTATCAGGGGTAAATTAAAGTAAACGCCCGATCAACGGAGCCTTGCTAAAACCATAACAGAGATAGAGGCGGGGAAAAAGCAGTGTCGCATAGCGGGCTAGATGCTAGCCATGAACAAATCAGGAATCAGTAGTCTTCATCCGAGTCTACGTGCCGGTGGTAGCGAGACATGTACCCAGTCCCGCCATCCTCGCTGGCTGAATCATCAAAGTCAAAGTCATCGTCGTCGGACGACGCTTCTTCATCTGGGTAATCGTTGGCTGGGTTGTTTTCGGCTTTGGTCGAAGAGGGTCAGCGGAAGTCTATGGGTTGGGGATGAAGAGGGCAAGCGAAAGGCAAAGAAAGGGCAAAAGAAGGGAAAGAATCACATACCGTTAGAGTCCGCATCCTCACTATCCCACTCCTCCTCGTCATCTTCAACAAACTCCTCCCAGTACTCCTCATCCTCCGCCGTGATGACAATGACACCTACTCCAGGTTGAGACTTGGCAATATCCTTTTGCTGCTGGTCGGATTCATATTCGGCGAGCGGATTCTTCAGCATCTCAGCTTCAGATAGCGGACGCCGGACGTAAACGTCGTAGACATAGTCGCCTTCGTCATCCTCCTCCACAGCCTGTTCAATCTGCTCCGAAGACTGCAGTGGCGTAGGTGCAACTCTCGGTTCCTTGGGCTGCCGGGGCTGGTGTTTCAACGGGGGTTTAGGAGCCGCACTAAAAGCATGCTGTGAAAATGTAGGCGGGGGAGGAGCCGGTTTTCCAGCGACCCGCACATCGATGTCCATGGAATGGTCTTGGTCACCCTCTCGCTCTAGTTCCAGCGCGACCTGCTCGAGATCATGGACCAGGCGTTCAGACTCCTGATCCCAGCTCCTCTGCTGTATCTGGGCAGATTTCTCCAAGGTATCAGACAGATGCTGCTTCGCAGCCGAGATGGCACCCTTGCGCTCCTCGCGCCACCGTTTCTCGGCCTGGTTAACGACAGGCCGTTTGCGTGGCTTAACTGGTGACGGGGGCGTGCTGTCCTGGACAAGTTCCTTGGGCTTTAACGAGAGTGCCCGGGCCTCAGCCACCAGGTCCGAGAGCATGGATGCCTTGCGCGAGTGCGCATTTCGCTGCAGCTGCTCGACCAGCACAGCCACACCAGGTGCAGGTCCACCAGCGCGTCGCTTGTGGATTCCGCCAGGGGAACTTCTTGCGGAGTCGAGATTTGAGCGAGAGATCTGGAAGCGGCGCAGATCCTGCGAGCGGCTGGAGGATGTCTCCACTGATGCCGGGCTGCTGTCACGTACTGCGGCTTGGTAAGAGACATCAGAGGTAACCGCAGAGCCGGGCTGCAGGTCGGTGAAAGGAGAAGGGCCCCCATAAACAGCACGCTTGTGCTTTTCTTCTGCTTCTTTGCGTGCAGCTGTAATGCGCTGCGCTTCGCGGAATTCTGCTCCCGGCGAGGTGGCCCGCACCCTGGGCACGCCCATGGAGGATGCTGGTGCGCGCCGGTTCACATAAAGACTGCTTACTGAGCGTGGGCTGCGCAGGAGCCGCTGCACAGCTGGCGTTGCTGGTGGGCTTGGAGATGCATCTGCACTCCCGCTCTCGCTGGCTTTCAGAGTGACTCTGTGGAAGACAAAGTCGGTGAAGCGCCGCTTGGTTTGGTGGAGTGCGGATTGAATGACTGCGGGGTGGATTAGTTTCTGTTGTCAATTTGTGGATCGAATTTTCATCTCTGAGGGAACCCATTTCCATGGTATTATGTATCTTTAAAGGGGTCTAGATAGCGGGGCAAAAACAAGGGGATTGTTGTCGTACATAGAGTCTCAACGGGCTCTTCCTCGCGCCGACGCTTGATATTGATTTGCTCCGGTGGAAGCGCCATGGTGTAAAGTTTGCGCAGATTTTGCGACAGCTCGTTTGGGTTGTGGAGGAGATGAATGGATGAGGCGGCTTGAAGCACCTAATTTGATGTGTCCGATCTTTGCCCGATTTGGTTTCATTGATCACGTGATATGGATATTGTAGATGTCAGCAGATGCATGAGAACAAAATGAGGCAAGATGAATCCTAACTAAGACTACTTGCGATTGTAGTCTTTTTGGAATAATTAGCCATAGACTATAGAAGCGCCTAGTGAAAACAAGCTATAAAACGACTTTTCCATGTATAACATGTGACTTGGTGCATTCTCCTGGTTTTCATGTACAAAATCTGCTGATTTCTATTATAGATGGATGATCATTTACATTTCTAACTAACGTTTCAAGTTGATGGGTAGATGGCCATTTTTCTGCTAGCAATTAAAAAGCCAATAGGACCAAAAAGTCCAAAGCGGTCGCTATGCAATGCGATAATCGCCGCCACGACTCGTTCCTCTCCATGGTCATCATCCAGTGAAACATGCGGCGTACTCACAGCCCCAAAGCAAAATAAAGAGATAGAAAAAGTCAAAAAAGAAGGAAGAGACTCAAGGCCAGCTAGCAATACAACGTTGTAAAAGAAGGGAAGATGGCATGAAAAGGATTAATAGGGGAATAGAAAATCATTACGAACGGAATATGTCTGGACGAAGAAAGGGGGAAATCCAAAAAAGCCAAAAAGTAAAGAAAAGACAAGGGTGGAAAATGAATGGCGAAGAGTCCGAAGTGAGGAGAAAGAAGATATTATGACCAATACAAGAAACGAATCAGATCAAAATGGGGGGAGGAAAGACATGACAACCAAGAAGGGACTATATGTAAGAACAGAGAATAATGTGGCATTAGGTTCACCGAGGACGATGAGTCGAAGGTTGCATCCTGAGCGTGCGCAGAGAATCATTTGGCTCCGATCTCCTCTTCAGCCCAGCCGGGCAGCGAGTTTTCGTTTTGAATAGCCAGGCCAAATCCTGAGTGGTTCAGTCCACCGAGCGCAGAGAAGCTGGAGAAGCTGCTCTGAGGCTGGTGGGCTGCACCTGCGCGAGAGTGGCCGGGTTGACCAGAGACAGGTCCAAAGGGCTCCTGGGAGAATGAGGGCAAGCTGACAGCCCGTGAGTGTGAAGCACGGGGCACGCTAAGGCTGCTGGTGCTTGCGTGGTGACCGTGTCCCGATCCGTTTGCCACACTCAGGTAGCTGTTGGAGGACTTGTGCTGGTGCATAGGCGGGTCCATGTGTCCATTTGATATGTCGCCATTGCTAACGCCATTGTACAACGACTGTTGTGGTTGGGACTGTGCCTGTAAGCTAGACAGGGCCATAGAGTCGCTGAGATGGTTCTCCTGATCCTGTGCCTGATGAGCAGATATCTGGTTCAGGTACATTGTCAGCGGGTTGCTCGAGCCGACATTCAGAGCACCAGAGGAGGACACGTTCTGCAGCGGGTGGCGGTGCTGTCCATTTTGGGAGCCGGTGGATCCCGACGCCGGGGAAAGGGCAGGGCGAGTCGGGCTAGACTGGGAGCCAGAATGGCTGAGGTTCTGAGGGAATCCGTTGAGAACGGACGGAGGTGACTGGCCTTCAACGCCGGCTCCGTTGCGGCTCTGCTGTCCGTTCTGGTTGTTTCCAGCTTGACGCGGTGGGTTTCCGCAGCGGTCCTTGCCAAAGTTGATCTTGAAGCGCCGGTAGTCCTCCCGATTGCGCATCCCCTCAATAGCCTTGATAGCATTGGCGATGTTTGTGAAGTTGACAAAGGCGCAGCTCTTCTCGCGCAGTGTGTTCACCAACTCGATCTCACCGTACTCCGAGAAGTCCTGGCGAAGGCGTTCCTCCGTCCAGGTCTCGTCCAAGTTACCAATATAGACATTGCGTGATGCACCGCCGCTGACTGCTAACGCAATGGCCGGCGGGAGAGGGCCGGAGTGTTTGCCCCATCCAATCTTCAGGCGTCGGTTATGGATCATCAGCCCCTGCAGATTGCTCAGGGCGTAGAAGGAGGCGGCCGAGGTGGGGTCGATGAATGTAACGAAGCAAATGTGCTTATCTGGGATATATCGAACATGGTGCAGCAAGCCTCCGCGGACGACATTGCAGATTTCTTCAATAGTAGTTTCGGGGTGGATGTTTCCAAGGTAAATGGTGCGGTTTCCGAGATTATTAACACCGCCCGCTGTGGTTGCCACGGCGGCCGCGGCAACAGACTGTTGCGCAAGCGCATTAGAAATCAGATCACGATCCGCGGTGTTCAGCACGTGCGCATATCCAGGCGCGATTCCAAGGAACTGCGCAGCATTTTGCTGCTGAGTTTTGGACACATAAGCACAACGGTCCTTGCCGTAGAACACCCGCTTTGGTGCTTGCCATTGCTGCTCCTGGGGGAGCTGGGTGACCGCCTTCATGGCATTACTGATCGACAAGAAATGGACGAATCCAATTGCCTTCTCCTTAACGATCTTGACGGTATCAATGGGCCCAAATTTGCCCAGATCCTCCCGCAGATCATCCTCGGATGTCTCCTCGGGCAAATTTCCAAGGTAAACGTTACGCGACGCACCCGACTGCTGAACAGCCAGCGCGACTGAGGTGGGGACCTGTGAAGGCTTACCCCAGCCGATCTTGATGTCATTTCCCTTGATGGCCAACTTCTTCAAGATGGCATCTGAATGGAAATGAGTGGCAGAGCTGCTATCCAAAAAGGAGATGAAGGCGCAGTTCTTATCAGGGAGCAGGCGCACCGACTCAATTTGACCGCTACGCACATGGTTTAAGATCTCCTCGGCAGATGTTTCAGCCGGGATGTTTCCAAGATACACGGTGCGGCTTGTCCCTGACAGCATGCCCGGGGCCACGGAAGCCTGGGGGCTGCCCAGAGCCGCATTCCCCATACCCCCAAGACCATTAATTGGCGATTGAGGCCCCATCATTTGGGAGGTACCCATGCCATCAGCTGACATCATTCCATACAAACCGTGGTTCTGCATTCCTTGCGTTGGGCTCTGGATATGGTTCTGGTTGTTTTGGGCGTGTCCGTTGCCATTGGCCTGTGGGAAGCCACCGAAATTGGCAAACTGGGGAGAAGCAAAAGCCGAGGGAGTTCCTGGTTGGAAGGGACTGCCTACTAGCAGCTGGGAGGGGAGAAGGGGGGTGTAGTTCATATCGAAGCCGGATGCCATATCGGAGTGTTGACCGGCGGCAGTGTTTATGGCGGGGATATTGGCGCGACGAGTATTCCGGTCTGAGAATCCTTGGATAGGGTTGGGGTGGTTGTTGTTGTAAGCTCCGTGGGAAAAGCCAGTGTCACCGTTCAGCGCGTATTTAGACCCGGGAGGGATTAGACGCGAATTATTCGGGATGCTCGATACATCCGAGGCTTGCATGGCGAGATAAATCCAACACTTGTCCTAAGACAAGAACCTAGTCTTAGTCGGGGATGAGAAGCCCTGACTACCAGACTGAGAGGCTCTGAGGGGAAGAAAGGGAAAAAAAAAAAATAAAGGGAGGATTATCAGATCACCATTCAGGAGATGTCTCCACAGCCAATCCCGCAGGGAAAAATAGGGAGGATTTCGGGTGGAGAAGAAAAGAATAATATCAACAAAAAGAAGCTCGTTCAAATGAAAGACGTGTCTAAATGGAAGTTCAATAGTCAATTGGAATGTTTCAATCCGGGTGAAATTGGGGAATGAGGATGGAGACAAACCTGTCCTTTCTTTTGGTTTCTCTTAGAGAATGCCACTTATATATATGTCAATCCCCCCATGCAGAACAAGTATATCAAGCTTCCTGAGAGAGGAAGAGAAGAAGAATTCAAGTCAAAGACTACAAACAAAAGCCATTAGCTTAAAGAGGTTAGGAAGCCCAAAAGAGCAAAAACACCTGAAGGGGAAAAAAAGGGGGTAAGACTGGGGGAAATTGGGGAAGAGTTTACAAGTTGACAGGTTTTGGAGTAGCTTTTTTTTAAAAAAAAAAAATAGAAAATAATCTTTAGAAATTAAAAGAAGCGATAAAACGAGAAACAGAAACAAAAAGGGTTAAAAAAGAGCGTGGAGAGAAAAGGAATGAAAGGCAAGGAAGTGAATCCAGGTAAGGTATGGAGAGGGAAAAAAAACATTAAAAGGGGGAGAGAATAGGAGTGGGTTAAAGGGGGCCGGACTAACTTCTTATATATGATATTACTGATTTATAGGAAGCTATATGCAGTTATCCTCGATTGGATTGTATATTGTATGAATTAATAAAGATTAGAATAATACAAAATTGCAACATACAAAGAATATCAAATATAAAACTCTTGGTTTCCCCAAACTTCGAGTTCCCGTGGTTCCTGCAGAACTGGATCAGGACCCAATTTACCCCTGACAGGTTCATGAGACTAATACTGTATAACTTGTCTGGAGTACGGAGTACGAGTACTACCTAAGGGATGCCTTTTAAATCCTTTACTTTTAATCTCCGTAGGCTCTCCGGGACAACAGAGCTGGGTCCCGTGACCTCCTTTATAGATCTATCCATGACAACTGCAATATCCCGAACATGTCAGCTATGTCATTAGTACAGACTAGATAGGGCAAAGGTGCCTAGGTAGGGTCCTGACTCAACTCGTGGATGAGTTTTAAGACGTTGACCTGCTTCGAATGCTACCTAGGTATATCCCTTGATATACTATAAACACAGATATACTGTACATCTTGTGGACGAGATAGCAATAGAATGATGTAGATGAATAGATACGCTGATTGGAATCCATCTTCAACATCTGATACTTGTGAACAAATCAATCAGCATCGTAACCCCAAAAATATACTCCGAAAGATATCCGAGAGATATAATTTGATGGCTGCCTCAGGCATCCATAGGGAATCCCGCATCTATCGGAAATTTACCCCTCCACCGCAATGTGCGATTCCTCCCTTGGACAACTTGCAATTGGGAAGAGATAAGAGTTCATTCTCTGTGTATCAGGTGAGTCTACTCTTGTCACATTCTAATCTGTCCTGCCTGGATTCTTTCAGCCTTACGGTGTATGACTCACAGATTAGACCCAATATTAATTATTTCTCCCACAGAGCTCTCCCGCAACTCGATCAATCAACGGGCTGCAAGGACTAGACCAAACGCCATGGCGTCTACCAACATTTACATCGACGAAGACGTCGGTAGAGACGAGTCCCCCGCCAACGGCACCGAGACCGCCCCATACAAGACCCTCGTCCACGCCTACGTGGAGCACCCCCCCACCACTGAAGGCATCCAGTACCTCACACGCAAGTCCCAGACCGACGCCGCCGGTGAGGATGTTGATCCCGCAGCCAAATTGGAGTGGAAGCCCGCCACCAAGTCGGCAATGAAGAAGGCCAACAACCTCTGGGAGCAGCGCAAGAAGAAGGCCGCCAAGGAACACGACTTGGCCATCCGCGAGAAGGCCGAGGCCGACAAGCGCCAGAAGGTCCTTGAGGAAGCCAAGAAGGTCGTTATCAAGGAGGATACCTCCCTGCCCAAGCCGGTGCGCGTTCGCCTGGACGTCACTGACCCAGCCATCATTAAGCTGCGCACCCCCGAGTCCGATGAGGCCGGCACACGGGTCCGCGTTCTGGGCCGAGTTCACCGTGCCCGCGCCCAGAAGGATGTCGTTTTTATCACCGTCACCGACGGCTATGGATACCTGCAGTGCGTTCTGACCGGTGACATGGTCAAGACCTACGACATGTTGACCCTCACCCTCGAAACCTCTATGTCCATCCACGGTGAGATGCGCGCAGTGCCTCCCAAGCAGCATGCGCCCAACGACCGCGAGCTGCACGCCGACTTCTTCGAGATCATCGGCAAGGCCGCTGGCGACAAGGAGGCTATTACCACGCGTGTGGCGCCGGACGCCGACCCGCAGACTCTCTACGACAACCGCCACTTGGTTCTCCGCGGTGAGACCTCCTCCTCCGTTATGAAGGTGCGCGCCGCTACCCTGCGTGCTTTCCGCAAGGCCTTCGAGGAGACCCGTATGCTGGAGGTGACCCCTCCCGCCATGGTGCAGACCCAGGTCGAGGGTGGCAGCACTCTGTTCGGATTCGACTACTACGGCGAGAACGCCTATCTGACCCAGTCCTCGCAGCTGTACCTCGAGACATGTCTCCCCTCCCTGGGCGATGTGTACTGTGTGTGCCCATCTTTCCGTGCCGAGAAGTCGTTGACCCGCCGGCACCTGTCGGAGTATACGCACATCGAAGCCGAGTTGGACTTCATTACCTTCACTGATCTGCTCGACCATCTCGAGGATGTGATCTGCCGCGTGATTGACTACATTCTGGCTGAGCCCGAGATCGCCGGATATATCAAGCAGCTCAACCCGGATTTCAAGCCCCCGTCCCGTCCCTTCCTTCGCATGAAGTACGACGATGCTATCCAGTGGCTGATCGAGCACGAAATCCCCAACGAGGAGGGCCAGCCGCACAAGTTCGGTGACGATATTGCCGAGGCTGCTGAGCGTCGCATGACCGATATCATCAATCAGCCCATCTTCCTGACCCACTTCCCCGCCCATATCAAGGCCTTCTACATGAAGAAGGCTCCCGAGGACCGCCGTGTCACCGAGAGTGTCGATGTGCTCATGCCCGGTGTTGGCGAGATTGTCGGAGGCAGTATGAGAATGGACGACTGGGATGAGCTGATGGCCGCCTACAAGCACGAGGGCATGGACCCCTCGCCCTACTACTGGTACACTGACCAGCGCAAGTAAGTTTTGATATCTCTTATTGTTCCTATTTTATATTTTCTTCCATGCTAACATTTGAACAATAGGTATGGTACCTCCCCTCACGGTGGCTACGGTCTCGGCCTCGAGCGTTTCTTGGCCTGGCTGTGCGCTCGTTATACCGTCCGTGACTGCTCACTGTACCCCCGGTACACTGGCCGTTGCACCCCTTAGATATCCATGGATGTCAAAAGAAAATTAAATGTAAGCATGATCACGATGGGTACGGGAATGTGGCATGGGTTCTACAATGGACGAAGAATGAGATTTCCTTCAAAGATCAATTACGATTCTGTTTCTATGTCCTCTGTAGATTTGGCTTGCCTCCTTGAAGACACGGATATCGACTTAGGCATGCCATACCTGAAAGCTTGTTTAAACTGATGCCTACTGATGCCCACTGATACTATACGCACACACTGCACACACTACAGCCCCCAGACAACGCCAAGTCCCGAGGTTTTGGATACTGTCCTCTGAATACATGTACAGTCCACCCATAAGCAATCTTCGACATATAGGATCTCCCATATTATAGACTCCAAACCCAAGGGTCCCAAACTCCCAGGATCCCAAATCCCAAAACCGTTGCCGCTGCCGTCGCCATTGAAACCCAGCCCGAGACCCTGGCACCTGGGATTACAGAACCAACCAAAACGGAAGCATGCATGTGCACACGGCCTCAAACCGAGTCTCGTCTGCATAGAAGTCTGCCTAGGTTCAGAACGCGGCTGTTCAGCGCGGCGTGACACGATCTGTCGTGCGTTTTGCGTCTCCATCGCCCCCTGACTAGTGAAGGGAAGGTGGGTTTGATGTTTTCTTTGGCTTTGGCTTTGGACGTTGGCTCTGGGCGTTGCTGTTGGCGTTGTCGTTGGCTTTGGCGTTCTCGTGGTTGTGGTCGTCGTCGTTCGCGTTGACTTTGGCGTTGTCATGGTTGTTTTTGGCTTTGGATTTGGCTTCCAGCTATGACAACTAAAGCCATCGATGGGATCCGTTCGTCTGGTCTGGTGATGCTGGCCTGCTGTGAATCAGGTTTGCGATCAGTAGGGAACGGGTATGTTACGACATGGCTGTGATCAGGATGGGAGATGGGATTTGTCGTTTGCGTATAGAAAAGATCGGAATCGAGATCGAGTCGGACGAAGTCTGGTGATGGTCACGGGGGATCGAATCGGCGTGGTGTACTACTGTAATCGTCTCGGGTCGCCGGGAGACCCTGTCCCTGGTTCACCTCCTCTCAACATCTCATCATCTCCCACGGCCAACGATGGGAGATAGGTTAGTACGGACTTTTCTTCCGAAAGAAATTGACAGACACTTGGGAATCCGGAGAGGGAGAGAGAGCAAGAGTGTTCTCCGTCTCTAGCCGTCTACAGTGCGAGGATGGATTCTCATCGATCTCTGACCTAGGTTAGTACATCCTCTTTTCAAAACAGACCAGCAAGGGCTCGAGGCATCTCTAGCATATCGTGAGAGAAGAGGAGCGTCTTTCCGTGTACAGGGAAAGAGAAGACAGGGAAAGAGAAGCGCAAGGGTGATCCACTACAGCCTGTGCTTCCATTGCTCGAAACCGCACGGAGATAGAATCCGTGAGCCCACAGGGATTCCCATTCCACTCGGCCCCTTCGAGAAATGCCCAAGCAGCCTTATGTGTGTGTCTAGCAGTGGATATTGTGTTTGCAAGGTCTCAGGGAGCAGAGAATAGAACTGTGCGCGTTTGGACCGAGTACATCGTATAGACGCGCGCATAGACGGCATACTTGTTCCCCCATTTTCCTCTTCCCACGTTTAGCCTCCGCAACTCTCGCCCCCCATGGGGACAGGCGCAGCACAAACTCGGCACAGTCCAATCAGGCCACATCCCCATCACGTTGGTCTAGTCGATCTTGATGTTCGCATCCTTTCTCCCCGTTCCGATGTTCTTTGTTTCATTTGTCCCATGGTCGGGGATGATATTTCCCCGTGCACCGGTCAATAAGCTTGCAGTGGGTTCCGCACACTTTAGGTTAGTGGCAAGCATGCTGTCACTAAGTGTCGCCCGTATTTCACTTCTCATACCGGGTTTGGTATAGGTATTTTCAACTTCACATCCTGAACATCTGAGGCGTATGGATGTTGCATGTCGATGAGATCACAGCTGTTGGCCCAGCAGCGTCCGTCATTGAAACTAGGTGCCGGTCGTTTTCTTTTCCCTTTTCGTGCTTTTTGAATCGGACACACGTCGTCATTTTTCCTTTTCCTTTTCAACAACCCTAATTCATGCATACCCCGGACAATACTTGCGACAAGACCAAAACATATCAGACATTCGAATCTCAGGTCACAAAATACCCCAGGAAAGAACATGGATATGAATGAGCAAAAAACCAAATATGAAGCGTCACGAGCTATATCGGCTACCACTCGACTTGCAGCATTTATTTTGTCTTATGTCTTTTCCAAGACCTAGGCCAAAAAAAAGGAAGAAGAAGGGCGCTCTCATGATTGTTCTCCTAGAAAACATCAACATGTATGAAATGTGCACCATTATGTCGACAATCTCCAATTCTCTGGGCCACGTTCCAAGAAACCAAAAATGAAAAGGCAACAAACGATTGCTGAAGCCACGAAACATCGCAGGTTCTCATTGCAAAGGTCGAATACCGAAGAGTGTGACGTTCAGCTCTCATTCTGGACGCGTTGAAGGGCGGCGTGGATCTCCTCGTTGGATGCCCCGGAGCGAATGAGCAAGACGAGCTGAGCAACGGAATCGCTATGAGCGTCACGCATGACGGCGACCAAGTCCTCCAGGAACTTCCGGTAGTAGTTCAGGTCGAGTTCTTGCTGGCGGATCTGCTGGCGGATCTGCTGGCGGCGCTCAGGTGAGTCGCTGGCGTGTTCGCTGTTCAGGCTGGTGGGGAGGTCACGAGATCTCAGCTTTCGATCATTTTAAGCATTGCCGGAAGGGGGTTTGGTTTACAGAGATTATGAAGATGTGGGGAGAGAGACAGTGAGACAGTGAGAGAGGTAGAGAGAATGGGGGAGGGTCTTTTGCAATTTGGGAATGGATGGGGAAGATGACTACTCACCTTGCTGCATTCTCGTTGCGTACCGACTCGGTCTGGCGATCTCCGTTGCGGTCTCCTGGGCCTCCTTGGCCGTTTGTGAAGTTGGCTGCGGTGCGGTCTGACATCTTGGGGCTGGATCAGGTGTCTGTCAGGGGGTCTGTTCCTATGTGGGAAGAGGCTTGGGGATGGTCTGGGCTATCGTGCTCGAAGCTGATCAAATGGGGCTTCCTGGTATCCGCCTGTGTCTACCTATAGAATATCACAACTTCATAGGGGTTAGCAACCGGACTACTGGCAGTTTGTGGGTAGAAATCGATGGATTTCTAATGGGAGAACGGGCCAAAACGTTTAAGAGGGCGAAGTATGAATATGGATACGGTATGAGGGGTTCCGGGGCACAGAGCGGTCGGCCATACGTGTTTATAGGCAAGTGTCACCCGACTAGGAGGAAGATAGCCTTATACATAGAATTCTGAAGAAGGTGGGAGATGGGATCCAAGACGAGGACTCGAGAGGTCAAAGAGAGAAAGGTGGGACCTTTGAAGAGAAGGTATTTGAGGGGATTAGGCAACTTGCCGCCAGTCTATTTCGTCCAACGACGCCGAATTGGAGAAATAGAAGTCCTCGTATACTTCCGGGGTAGAGCTCTGAAGGCTTGGTTTAACCTTCACTCTGGTAATTTCAGGATTTCAGAATTTTGTCCAGAATAAAATAGGAAAATCAAAAAGAATTGCATTGTAGTTGTTCACGATTGTTAAGATCTTTGAATCGGCCCCGGATAAAATTGCCAGCCAATCGTCAATCGTGTTTTTCTCCATGGAGAGAGGACCAACCTCAGCTCATGCTTTTCTATTATTTTTATTTTCGCCTGGCTTTTCGGCTTTGAGCTTGGGTCCTCGTCTGTGGTTCGCTGGAAAATTGAGGCGAATTTGGAGACCCTGGGTTGGTATTCGCATTTGTATGCGGATCCGCCGAGATCTGCATTCGGATAGATTCGTGATTTCAAATAGGCAAAGGCATTCCTTCTTGCAGCCGTGGCGACTTTGGGCAGCAGCCCAAAGTAGTCTGTTTGTGGAGACTGGTATATTGGCAAGCCGTGGACGCTTTGCACATTTGTTCCACTGTTTCAATAGAGACAGGAGCCAATTGGGATGGCTAGGGCTCTCGGGTGGACTCGAACTAACTGCAAGTAAACTGACCACAAGTGTCTTTAGTGAACATCGAATTCGACCATCAATCTCGATGAGTTCGAACGCGTGGAACATTCAGTATACCTCGAAGCTGAAGCTGTGAATACTGGGCAACCTGTAGTAACGTTGGTCGTCGGCAACCCGAATGGTTTTCCCGGACATCTCATCCCTGGGACCGGTTCTGTTTTCCTCTCACACTAAGGAAAACACATTGAAGAGGTAAAGTTGTCTCTGTCTTCCAAGGTTGCCTGGACGGAATTCACCTGGGCAGCTTCGAAACTGCGTGCTGACTCGCTCTTTCCGTTTAGCCCTGGAGGACCCTTTGTTAGCGCCAAACCCGTTCCTCCAACGTCGGGACTGGATTCAACCCCCCTGTTCCCTCTCCTTCTCGTTTTTTGACAATCGAATCCTCCATATTTCCCCTGTATACTTTGCCGTATACTCGACAGCACCTATAAAGTTGAGCACGGCTGGCTCTTCTCGCCAGACATCAATTTCCTGATCCCAAATCCCGGTACCGCGAACCCCGAAGGCCTTGAAACTTGAGCACCACACCTTGAATAAGTTGTGAGACTGCCCAGACACCGGTTTCTGGCCGTTTAAAGCAGAACAGGGGAAAGCAGAACAGGGGATATAATGGTTATAATGACCTGGCTGTCCGGTTATGGGGGTTATGGACACGGCTGGACGGGAGGGCCGATTCACCAACTTCATCATATTACCCGGTCTGGCAGTGTCTTGGTACTTGGCCGAATACCACAACTCGGGAGTGTGACATGGAACTAGCATTTGATACGGTGTCTGGCGGCGTTGGTTCGGGTGACCCAAGCATGTGCTCACCGTGTGCTTCTGTGCGACTGGCGCATGGCATCTCTCTGGTTATGGGGGTTATGGACTCAGCTGGATGTGAGGGGCAACGCTCCATGACATTACTCAGTCTGGCAGTGTCTAGGTACTGGGCCGAATACCACGACTCGGGGGTGTGACCTGGAATCAGCATTTATGCGGAGTTTGGCGTTGCTTTGGGTATGATAGACCAACCCACCCAACCACTGGCTCCTATGGGCTTCTATGTGAGTGTAGTGTGGCATCTATCCTTATACCAACACTTTTCGGTTATTGGCCATACGGAACGGATCATCGGTGCGGCAGAATAGCGTCTCTTGATTCCGATGTACCATCTCAACTGTTTCTGTCATCACCGCCAGGGTATTTGCGGGGTATTTCCGGGGATATGGGCTTGATGAAGGTGTTTCGTGGGACGACAACGGGAACTGCGAAGGGAACCAAAGTATTCCTAGGCGGCGTTTCCCGGGCCTTGCCTTCGCTTCGTCGAATGGCTAGACGGTGGCCAAAGAAGAACATACGATGAATCGGAAGTTCTGGTTCGGTTGGGACTACTTCTCGCGATTCGTTTGGACCGGGCCTACTAGGGGGACTGGGGTAGAGGAGTCACATATTGCTTCGCCCGAGTTTTCGCACCGGTATTTGGCTGGCCTGCAAAAGTGTACACTGGTAACCGACCGCATTTCACCGCCGATGTCGTCCTTCAGATGTAGGCTGATCATGGGTTCATTGCTGCGCCGCACCAGTGCAGCACCCCATGACTGGTAGTGCAGTATGGGCAATGGGGCCAACTATTCCTGTGGACGTTGTCGTGGGTCGTCTTTTGCATCAGTGATGCAGTGTACGTTGGTTCCATGTCGGTTCAAGTCAAGGGTCATGATGTCTGTTGGTCTTCCAAGCTTGGAAAAGTCTGTGTCTGAAGGCCGTCTTCGCGTCGGATGTCAACTTGAGCACAGGGTTTCATGGTCACAGAGCATAGAACGCCGTGATCATCTAGGCAGGCACAATAAGTGGAGTATCGATCCGTGATTCGAGGCCGTTTCATCCAGGCCATGTCGATGATTACTTTGGTGTTGTCGGGCTGTCGGCGAGGGTCGTGATGGGTATCGTCGTCGGCTTTGTGCATGGCGAAAACGTGTCGTCGTGTTTCCTAGGCACCCTGAAAACAAGCAACGCTGTCATTATCCGCTGTAGCTTGTGGGTGATATCGATCTGTCCGAGTCAGTCATTACACAACACGGTCGGTAACCTTGACCCCAGGGAAGCTGCCCCATTTGTCGGCTCGATGCATGGGGCAGTTTCTTCCTGTGGTCGTTTTCTCGTCAATATGAGCCTTTCTTGTTGGTGATGGTTATGGATCATGGCAGGTTAGACATGAGATTTGAATGAGAAGCAGGTGAGAAGTCTACCCACCTTGAAGCCGAGATCGACTACGCTCGACCCCTTCGACCTAACCTGGAATCAAGGACTCCGGTCATCAAGTGATGCCAGAGATTCTCTGGGGAGAACCTCATCTAGAGGGTGTGCCTCAAGACTTTCCAGCTGTCACTTCTCCCTAGTAGGACACACCCAGCTTTCATAAGGAAGGTCCATGGTCTGCACTTTCCTTTCCTAAGGGGAAGGAAAGACAAGGGAAAGCCCTATCACCCAACCCGTCCAATTGGATCCGCCGATGATGAGGGAAAATAGTTCCTGGCGAGGTTATTGGGGGGCTCCACTGCCGCCAACATTGAAATACGCAATGAGCGTCAGACTTTCGTTCTACAATGTACCCTGAAGTCTAGGAATTCGGCATCCGGACCGTGCTCCGCCAATATGTGAACATGTTAGCATTTGTTGGAAGTTCTCGTGGAGTGAAGCCTCGAGAGAATACCCGGGCCGGGACGGATCTTCTCCGTGCTCCTGGTATTGCCCTTAGTGTGGGGACCTGTGACTGCTGTATACAGTGGAACCTCCAAAGAATCGTACCTCTACGGTTGTCAATCCTTGATGAGGCTCCGAATGTTCTTAGTCCAGCCACCCGTGGACTCAAGTGGCAGTCTGCTAAGCAGAGTTGATCTAACTTCTCCCTTTGCATGTACGATGTTTTCTTCTGGGGATGGTTTGTTGCTACTCAGGTCATCCACGGGCCGACCAAGGGGAGGCGCATTTCCCAGGCCCGACTAGCAGCTCTCCTGTTGTTTACAAGACATAAGAGCGGACATGTTTTAACTCGGCGAGGGTCTAAGTTGCCTACGTTGAGGTGGTGAGGGGGACAGCGAGAGCGAGTCAATGGCTCGTAATAGCCATGAGTTAGTCTTCCAGCCTCAGCCTCTCATCAAGCCCCGAGGCCTTACGTAAAATCCTTACGTGAACGTGACAGGTGTCTCCAGGGCTTGGCAGATGACCTTGGGATTCGTTGATTTAGGGTTCCAAGGTTTGCGGTTCCATGGATATCAATGACCTTTGAAATTCTAAACTTTGGTATAACGCTTACCCCGATACGTCGCCTGAGGCAGTAACAGCGTCTCCAAGGGCTGGATGTGCACTTTATTTCGGACAGTATATATCGTATCCATGAATCCATCCTTCACACGCGTGACTAATCAAGGCACACACTCCAGCTGTCCTGTTTATCAATCCACCTCCGCGGATGTTGCTATGCAGACATCATGAGCAAAGCTCACACCTCACGCCCGGTCAGAATCAGATGCAAGAATAGCAGCGACCACTGGCTAGACAGAATGGGCTAATTGCTCAAGCACCTTAACTAATTCATACACCATGTCATGTAAGAGTTCCATCGTGTATGCCAACGTATCCAAATACCCACATTCCACAGCCATCCAAAAATGCCACCAACGCGCAAAACCCAAACACACCCCTCAATTCCTAATATACGCGTACTACATAATAACCAGCCCTGATCCAATGCGTTGATTGTACCTCGACCTCCGACAATCTCGACAATCTCGACAACCGACAATCAACGACAGCAAACGACGACCAGTCGCCATCTATATATCAAAACAGAGAAGAAAGAAAACAAAAACAACAACAGCTACAATTTAAACATGCATCTTTCAGCCCTCCTCCTCAGCGTCTCCTTCGCTTCGGCACAATACGCCCAACAATTCGGTCCAGGCCCCGGGGAACTGGAATATCTGAAAAACATCAACGGAGGTTCAAACGACAACCAACACCAGAATCAGAATCAGGGCCAGAGCTACAACAACAACGGAAATGGCAACTACGGCAATTATGAGGTTGGCTACGACGACTATGAGAACACCGCCCCGACCCCTCACACCCCAATCCGAGCCCCGGCTTCATCGCCAGCTGTTCTGATCCACAGCACCTTCGTGGTGCGACCTTCTCAAGCACCTTTCGCTCGGTCGTATCCTCAGGCCCCAGCCCCTGGGTACGCATACAACCATCCAAGCCCGGATATCTCTGCACACCAGGTGCACCAGACTCCGGCCCCTCGTCACCAGGAATCCGCACCCCAAGGCCGGTCCCAGAACTTTGGCCCAGGAGGTCACGACGTCCCAGTCGGAGCATCCGGTGGCCTGGCTCCAATCGACCCATTGAGACCGGATTCGCAGGTTGCACCTCCTCCCCTCTTCCCCAACCAACATCATGGCAAGGACGAGGGGAATAGCTTCTGCATGGGGAAGTGCTTTGCTCATGAGAGTGATGCGAAGTGCGCGAAGCCTTACGTGAGTTTCTCTTTTTCTTTTTCCTGCATATAAGATGGATATATATCTTCGTTATATGACATCTGTGGATATGGGGGGCTTGCTAATGCTTTTTACTCATAGGCTTTGGCTGTCTATAAGCCGAATAAGGAGTGCTATATGTGCTGCATTACTTCTGATTTCTAGGGCCTAGATATAGATATTGGATTTACTGGTCGATTGTGCGATATGAGTTTATTTGGTTCCTTTATCCTTAATAGGATAGATGAGATGGATCTGGGAGGTTGCAAGGCGTTTCTCTTTCAATCATTTTGACTTATTATTCTTTGTTGGGTGTTCTTGGTCAATATTTTAGTATTGTCTGCCTTTACAAGACGTTTCTTTCTTTTTGTTATGCTTTATTTATCAATTACACTGAGCAAACCAAGGAGAAAGTTTCCACAACTGAGATTGACTAGTAGCCCTAATTTCGGCCGACCCAGGACCCAACTATGTACGTATATTGTACATTCATACGGTACGTATGTACAAAAGTTATAAGCTAGATAGGCTGTTGGTAAGTGTATCCACAAATAAATAAGCTTGAATTAAAGAACCAGACTAACATTGCTTAATTTATTGAACCTCAGTCGAGATGATTGAAATAATCCCGAAGGTTCATTTGACCTAGATACCAGAGATATCCTCTCATAACAATTTTCACTTCATGGTGGCCTCGTTTGGCCTACGTGCGCTTTTGGGACTTCCGTGGCACGGCTCCAAGTATGCATTTCACTACCCACGCTTACTCCGAGGTCGCTAGGTTGGCTTACGAGCGAAGGGTAGCTTAAAAACAAGCATGAAGAAAGACTACCAAGAAGACTATTAAAACAGATATTTCCAAGGTTCTCGAGTGGGAAGGCAGACGACTAAGGCGATGGTGAAGGCGATCAACCTGCAGCGTCCAAAACCATCGATCCCCACCATCTCTCTCCACATTATCCTACTCGTTTAGTCCTACAAGGCCCACTTTTTTCACCTTTATAGGTCCGATCGACCGAGCCGGCCCGACTCTCTGGGCGTTGCGTTGATAACGGATTCATTCGTGGGGAAGTCCGAGTCCTCCTGCAACGGAAGTGGATTTGACGCTCTCGCCGCTGCCGAACAGAAGATGTTCGCTGGGCTAGATAATTACATATCAGTCGCTGAATGATGACTGAGACCTGTCTTCCAATTCCTTCCTAACCAAGGCCAGGAGGGGAGAACAGTGCTAAACCATGAAAGAGAATATTCCAGCAGAAATAGCGATTGTACGCATTAATAAGTCTATATTTGCTCGTGGTATAGAGAGTAGATAATAAAATAGAGAGCAAAATCCATCAGATCATATCATTTTTCACGCTGAAGAGCCACATCTCGCTCGGACCCAGAATTCAAAGAAAAGAAGAAAAGAATATAGAGATAAACCAAAAGGAAACAAAGGAAAAATAAAAGGAGCAAAGATAAGCTCATCTCATTTCATGAGACAGCAAACAACAGCCCCAATTATTCTCTTGTTCAATTCAATTCTTCACGCAAGTCTCAGCGGGCCGGCCGCCAATACCCCGCGCCATGCAGATAGGAGCAGAGTGTTTCTCACATGGGGTATCTTCCCACACAGCACTGCTGGCAGGGAAGATGGAGCCACGGTCCGAGACACCAATGGGGCCGAGCTCCTCATGCGCAGAAGCGATGTGCGGGACGACCAGCTCGACTCCCTTGGTCACGCTCGTACCGGAAAAGTACGGCTTGTGGCGCGGGGGCAGCGGCCGCTGAGCCTCATACATGCTGCCCAGGTAGTCGGAGGCAGTGCTGCTGAAGGACGAAGCCACGGTGGACGGGGTGTTCGTCAGGCTGGGAACGTGACTGTGGCTGTGTGCCAGGGTGGGAAGGCTGGAGCTGCTGCGTTGAACGGCTCGAGGGAGCATGGGCTCGCCGCCCCGGTGGAACTGGGATAGATAGTTCCACGCGTCGGACGATGCCAGGGATGAGCCGCCGCGGGCTAATACGGGCTTCCATTCGGTGGGGTCAAGATCTGACTTGGCATCATGCACGTGGCTGGGTATCCGCATGGCAGGGATTGGGTGGCTTGGCACCCTGGTTGGGGTCATTGGGGCCACGATGGTGCGTGGAGAGAGAGGAGGAGATGTGGGAGGTGTGGTGGAAGACATTGAGGACATGGATGGTAGTGATGCTGAGAGTGGTTTGCAGGAGTCTTTGCGGCGGCAACTATATAGATGAAAGGGAATGGTAAGTATTCAAGTGCCAAGACATGATGCAGGTCCCAAACAAAGAATTGAGAATTGGGAGAGGGAAGGAGAGGGCATCAATGGCTCTAAATACAGGCCGAGGGGGTTTGCCACATACCTTTCGCTACAATATAACAAAGTGTTGTTGGGGACAGTGATCTGGTTCTCACACATGGCGCTGGAATTGGGTCAGCTTTATGTCCTTGAAGAAAAGACCGGTGTATGGAACACAAATGACGGCAATAGGCATGTGAGGGAGATTATCCCTGCAGGATTCAAAGATAAGAGCTTTAGGTCAATCACATACCAAAAGTTCAAGAAGCTGGCCATGTCAAACTCGGTATCGTCCGAAGACGTAGACGGCTTGCTCGCTACCCTTTGTCCCGAGCCCAATTTAGAGATTGTAACGTTGGCACCGGATGTCCCTCGTCGATGTAAAGCTGGACGAGTGGACTTGGACTTGGATACATGAGGAGAAGAAGGGGAGCGGCGGTGGAAGGGGGCTGTTTGAGTCATTGGTGGCGGTGTAGGCTTTCAAATGCCTCACTATCTTATCACGAAGACTCTATCGCCGAGACTGGAGCAAGTGTGGAGCACAAGGGCCCTTGGGGGAGCACAGACTGAGGGATTTGTGGTCGAAGTATTGATTCCAACTGGAATGTGCCGAGTCGGTGCAATTGGGAATACAAATGCTTCCTAGGAAAATTGCAGAAACACCGGAGTATGTATATTGAGAAACGTATGAAGAAAAGAAATGCTGATAAGGTTGTGTTAGCATCTGACACACGGACATCGGGATGCAACAGGGCTATCTTTAGCCTGTGAGTGGGGAGAGATAAGGAAAAGATAGATAAGTGACATACCAAAGGATGTCTATACGGAGTGTAAGGTCTATCTTGCAAAACACCCTAGATGGAAGAAGATAAATGGCACAGAAAGAATTAATAAAAATGAGGGAGTGAATTGGGATATAAATACAAAGTGGAGGGGGAAAGCCCTGAAGAGAGAAGAGAGGAAACGTGCTGTTGCGGTAGGATGAGACGATCACGTCTAGACTCTTTGAGACAGAACCCTTGGAGCCATGTAGCCAGGAAGTCACTTCTGACAGCCTTCAACCGCATATTTACGCTAAAGAGTACTTCCCGGGTACTTGTCGGGTACTCCCAGGGTACTTACCCCCGACACGCAATATCCCCGATCTAGACCAGCTGAGTCACTCGTGACGAGCTCTAGGGCTGCCCACTATAATTAGCCCTTGTATTCCTATTGATATTTTATATTTTCGTATGGGTCTCTGTTTCTCTATTTCTCTGGATCTGTCATTGTCATTGTGTGTTGTACCACTTGTTCACTTCATTAGGTACAGTTTCTCAGTTCCTAGATGCCTGAAATGCATGTGGACTTCCAACTATATGCATGCAGTAGCGCAGGGACCGTATCTCCGGAGAGGATCGGATCTGGTGTGATCGGTAGATTGACACCATTCCTGACAATTCCCCAGTATCTACAAGTTAATACTTGTATATATGTTGTACAACATACCAATATACCATGGAAGAACTACATTCTAAATGACGCCATAAATGCCTCGAAGAGTTCAAGGATTCATATAAACAGACCCAGATGGCGTGAACTGGTGGGTATGAAATACATCATTGCCACTTTTACATACCTTTGTTTTTTACTCCGTACATTTGAACAAAACAGTTATGACAGTAGCATAATAACTGCCGGCTACGGCGACAACGAAAATAGACAGAACAATCGAGACTCGCTGCGGGGGTAGTATATGAAGTGCCACGCTGACACGTCTACCTATTACAAGTGTTGCAGGGCCCTCGTCAGAGTGGGCAAATGTGGGACTATCATTCCAGGCCAGACTCGAGTGCTAAAGGTCGATCTTCCGTGTTTCGGGTCTATGGGGAAAACCGGGGCTTTGTTTCGAGAATGCCTGGAAGATATTCTTCACTGTTTACACCAGAAAATAACTTTCCCATTTGATGTTTGTTTGTGATCTTTTTCCCTGTTTGCTTTCCGCCGGGTACCGAAATGGTTCCTTGGATAGGCCAGGTCGGGATATAAATACCATAGGGGCGAGCTTGGATTGATTTTTTTCGGTGGGGCCGGTGACATCTGGCAACATAGAATACATCATAACACTGAAGCCTTGACGTTGAAAGGTCTGCAGAGTCTTAGAACAAAGTCCATTATTCGATGTGGAGAAGAGATGATGCGAACGTCCACTTTGGGTTCTTACCTAGGTAGGTCTCGATTCTATCTGGGTATCTACTAAATATCGTACAAATAATCGATCATGCTTTATCAATCTCCATTGGCTCTGGAGGCGCTGCTCGAGTTGCGGCTGGGGTGGGCGTGGAAGGAACCTCGCCATTTAGAGCCATTTTGTCGACCCTCTTCCCTGTAATCGACTCGGCCGGGCCCTCATCCTTGTCGGTCTGTAGTATTAGTGTACCCGGACCCGGTTTGCCTGTAAATCGCTCGGGCACGCCACGGGCAGCCTCGGCCGGCCCGACAAAGCACCCAAGCATCGAGCTCCAGATATACCCTTCAGAAATTAGACGGCGGATTTGCCCATATGCGTATGAATTGGCGTAAGGGAGAGCGGTCTCTGGGTCGCGGTAACGCGAAGGCAATGAGGTGATGACGCAAAGCGATGACGAGATTTCTATTATGTAGGTTAGCCTTACAGATTCCTAACAAATCGGAATGATACGTACTTGTCAAACGAGCGGGCTTCTTGGCGTTGAAGTACATGCTGTATTTGCGATGGTTGGCGGTCGCATAATCAAAGTTCTCCAAGATCGTAAGACAGCGCCCCGTATGCTCAATCACTGGCGGGGGTTCTTGAATCGCTGGTTGTACGGGTTCCTTCACCATTCCACTTGATAATTGTGATTCGGTTTGCAACGTGGATGGTTGGTTTAGGCTCGGAACTGGGGCATTTTCGGACACCGTGGCTTGACTAGGTGCTGCAGTTGCCAGCGAGGCTTGAGGTGCCAGTGCAATTCCAGGGCTGATAGCCGTGGCCGATTCAACTGGCCGAGACTCTTCCAGTGGCGGTGGTTCTCGTACAGTCATCCCGGCAGCATGTGATATAGGGGTCTCTACCGAAGTCGGTTGGGCACCAGCAACGTGCGGAGTGGCCAAGGTTGCCTGGTCCGTTGATTCTGGAACTTCTTGGTTAATCTTGGGAGAATTTGCACCCGCTGCAGCCGCTGGAGGTTGATCAATATCCATAGCATCGTCCTTCTTGATGAAGGACGGCTCAGGCAATTTTTGAGTAGAGCCATTGCCTGCAGAACCTACTGCATGAGCTGGAATTTCCACAGCAAACATCTTTCTCTCAGAATGTTTAGATTCCGACGACTGCCTTTCAGCGGTGATGGATAGATCTTGCTCGGAGGGTGGTACTGGTGTATTTGCGTCAAGCTCTGGAGCTTCCCTTTCCATATCATTGTCTTTGCTCTGTTCGGCAGGTGATATCGTAACTGTCTTCGTCTCTGAAGAGGTTGTATCTGGTTGGCTGGCGTTCGCCCCAGAAGACCCTACAGCGGTGTCTGTATTCTCTGCAGTTGGAGCTGCAGCATTCTCGAGTGGCTTGTCTTCGGTTGTCTTTTGGTCTAACGTGGAGGTGGAGGGAAGTAGAGCGGGATTCGCTGGACCAGTAACTGCATGGAGGTCTTGCGGTTGTTGTGATGCGGCTATGGTAGAGGCAGGGGCGGGTCCAACGATGGTTGCAGAAGCCAAGGCCTTTGACTCTGCTGCAGCCTTCTCTTTATCTTCCTTCTCTTTCTTCTTCTTCCTCGATTCTTCCTTATCTGCCTTTGGTTTGATGTCGATTTTGCCCACCCGAGTAAGACGCCCGTTTGTCCATGTAGCCACACCACTCCAGTAGGAAATCACCGGACCATCAAGACGGCGATTTTGCAGTGCTTCGATCCTCGCTCGTCTTTCGTCCGCTTTTCTTTTTTCCGACAGCTCCCAGCGGTTCAGACTTTTGCTATTAAGACGTTCCACTCTTGCAGCCTCCGCAAGATGATCTTCCTGGGTCATCTCTTTCGGTTTCAAATGGGCCTTCCGCTTCTCTGCCTCCTTCATTGTAGCAATGATACGGACTCGTTTCTCCTGGCTGTCCTTGAGACGAGCATGAGTAAGTTCCTTGTTGACCATGGTCTGTCGGCGCGATGATTGCCGAGTAGGCCCATCCTCCACCGTGGGAATCCACGAGATGCGCTCTGACTTTTTCTTCGGACGAGGAGCGGCGGCCATGGCGGATGGGGCAGTCGGATCAATCTTGACTCGTTTGCGCAAGGTCTGGAACCGGAGGTCATTTTGGGCTCTGCGCTTCTTCCGCTCGTCTTTTTGTAGTTTCTGTTCGCCCTCGTAGTCGTTCTGCGCGTTCGGTCCTTGGTCTTCATCCTCGTCCGACGATTCAAGCAACTCATCCTCTACGTCGGGATCCGCCACATCCGCAAACTCGTTATCGTCTTCGACTTCCTCAAAGAGAAGCGCCAAGTCATCATCGGCAGCGGCTTCAAGGAGGGCAGACATGTGCAGTCCTGCGGTACTTCGTTTCGCGCGCCCTCTGACCAAAGACTCCACGGGCATCTCCTCTTCCTCCGATGGAAGCCCAGACGATGGGTCTTCTTCCATAATGTCGGCCATGGTGTTACTGGGGTGGCGGGTGCCTTAGGATGGGCGATTAAGCATCGTACGCGAGAAGGGGAACGCGCACGCGACAAACTAAGCTTGAATCGCGTTTCAAGGATCAGCAGAAGCTGGGAAATTTATAGCATATAGAACGTGGTTTCCACACAATTAAACATGAGCTGTTGAAGTGATGGAAAGATACCGTTGCGGGCAAGTTGGTAAGGGGAGGAGTGGCTTGAATAGGTAGTGGCGCGAAAGAAAATTTGATGCCTCAGGCGATAAAGAAAATGGTCGGACCAATGGTCTTAACTAAAATGTTTACATCGACCTTGAAGCGACGACACGAGATTTCTCTGACTGTTATTTGGTCCTACCTCCATTGCATACCAATGTAGTGATTGATACTACTCAAGTATTATCTTGGAAGTGGCAGACGACCCTACCATATACCACGATGCCATGAACCTCCCGGATCGTCCGCCAACCGTATCGAATGCTTCTGGAAGCTCGGCGAACTCGCTGAAGAGCCGGAAAGCAGCCTGGAGTTCTTCAAGCTAGCAATTGACAAATAAAGTCTAGTCTAGTTACATCTCTTAACACAGCCACCATGACCAACCCCAGGGCCCCAGGGCTGACGCCTCTGGGAACAAGGACGAGGACACGTACCTGACCCATATCCCTTGCACCCAAAACACAGTCTTTGGTTACAAAATCTCAGTTAATTCTCCTTACATGACTGGGTTGCATCATATCTCATACCCTAAGAGGGGTATCTTCGCATTCATGATGAGCCTTCATCCGTATCCTGTAAAGGACTCAAGCGTCGGGGCATGACGCACTGGAATGCGGGGCTTTTTTTTCGTTTCCACTCTTGTCTCTCTTTTTGTGCTCATGTCATGAGCGCTTTTCTTCCGAGAGGAAACCTTGAATTGGACTTTTTTTGGGGGAGGGAATTCTAGGGTTATAAAGCATTGTATCAGTACTAAACGTATACCTCTTTCGACTTGTCCGATGTTGATACTTCGCCATGTCCAAACCAGAATGGAGTCCCTTGGAAAACAATGACATCGATGGGGCCGTGCTATTGCAAACGCCTGGAGGAACTGCCGGTTTCCGATATTTATTCCCGTTTGGATGTTTGGATGTTTGAACGTACGGACGTGCAGGAAGTATTGTACTTTATGGACTTTATAGATGCCTAGCTACTTATGCACCTTGCCCAGAACTCGAATAAAAAGGAAACCAACCATATAGCCATAGAATAATTTGATCCAATTATATTCAGTTATTCAACCATATTCTACATATGTATATTTTAAACCAAAATTCATCTGAATCGACAATCGAATTGTGGGTGAAGCTGAAGGAGGGCCCTCCACCAACCACAGCCATCTTCCTCGGGCATCCGGCCAGCTCCCCAACATCTCTTCTCCTTCTTTTCCTCTCCCCTTCTCATCCTCCCTTTGATTTCTTCCTCACTTTTCTTTCATTTCCTTTTGCTTTCTGCATTCTTAGGGTGAATTCGACTTTCGGTTAGTGTTGAAGACACTCTCGGAGCGCAACACTAACTCACTTCCAGCCACCTCGATCCCTTTGGACCTGGATCATCCTTTCCATCTTTTATTCTCACTTGACGCACTTTGTGCCAGACCATCCTTGTGAATTCGTGCTTTTGAGCCTTTGACGACCATAGAAAAGGATTTGTCTTATTTTTCCTTTACCTCAACTCGATTGTTTCGGGATACCCGCGGATAGTCATACACCCGGAGCAAACGGTGAGATTATCATCAAAGACTCTCGACACTGCATAGTGGTGCTTGCGCTTGGAAAGCATCGGTCTCGGTATGAAATATCCCCACGATTAATCTCGGCTTGGTGGAATTGCTTTGTCGACCCCTCCCACTTTGCGGCCCCCCAATAACAACACATATTTGGAACACCAACTAATCTCGACTTCCATTTCCAGTGTGTCCTCGATCCTTCGCTCTATCCTTATTCCATGATTTCTGTCCCACACTTTTGAACGAAGCTACATTTAACTTCTGACCTTGCTCCATTTTGGCATTCGCGCGGAGGTCATACTTTGGAAGAGATTCGGGCACTGCCTTGCTGAAGGCATAAAGAGATAATCCATAATGTTGCCGGTTTCGCGACCTGATGGTCAGATGAATTTCAATTATATCCCAACCACCCAACCCATGTCCGGTACCTCGACGGGGCGCAGCTCTCCCAGTGATCTGGCCGGGTCTGGGAACCCAAGAATGCCGTTCGGACCTCCGGGGTCCATTGGCAGTTCGAGGCCAGGGGCTGGCTCCCCTTCTCATGATTTGACATCGCGTCTGTACTCGAAGCGGTAGGTTTGCTTCCCGTGGGACACAAAACTGCGACAATCGGCTGACAACTTGACTCGTCTCGCAGAGCCCGTGAAATTCAAGCGCAAGAAGGCATCTCTCCAAGTATTTGGGGACCTCCTACTAGCGGCCATTCAACCCCGCTTCGCGAGAATATTCCCGAATCACCGAGTCAAGACAGCTTTCCCGATTTGATTCCTACCACGAATGGCTCCATGGACAGCCCTGGCCGCCGAGCTCGCGCTGGAACAGTTCCATCTCGTTTCCCTCCCATGGGCACGCTGAATGAGATGGATCTTCAGCAGCCTTACCTTTCGCAGACCTCACGACCAACGCCCTCAACTAGCCCTTTTAGACCACCCGGTGTTTCTGGGATAGATACAAGTTCCAAGGTCGCGAGTTCAACTGGTGTGCCCAACCCAGCATCGCTATCCCGCCTTCGAGCTGGCTCGATGCCGCAAAGAAGCAACTTTCTGGGAGGTGGCGGCCCCTTCGGCCCATCATTGTTTTCAACCAACTGGTCGACGGGCCGTGAGAGAGCTACAACTTTAACAAGCATTCGATCTTCGGAAGGGCCGACTTCGCCCAGCCACTCTTCTTTCTCGAGGGATGGACTCGCGGATACCGATGTGAAGACCTTGGATTACTTGGGGCTCGCTGAGACCCCTCAACAGGGAATGGCCTCTCTTTCACGTCCTTCGATGGAAGCTTTAATGCAGCAGCAGCAGCAGCAACAGCAAGCTTCCGCGCTGCCGCCACTCCTGGCTGAGTTGGCCATGATGAAGAACAATAACCGATTCCGGTCCTACTCTGTCAATGCTAAGGAGAAATACGCGGATGATGAGGATCTCGAATATGAGAACCGTTACTCCCAACTTCCCTCGGGCACTATGACGCCAACCGCCGCTGCAACTGCCGCGCAACTTGCCGCCACACGGGCCCAGATTCACCAGCATAATCTCGATGTTCAGGCTTTTGCCAGCCATCCCTCTGTCAGCAGACGCCGGGCGCAAACTGCCAGCATTTTGGACGCACCTCCCCAGCGATCATCAATCCGCAACTACCTTGCCACACCTTCCCGCCTCGACAACAGCTTCAGTGCTGCTGACCTGCTGATCCCCGAGAATGGCGAATATGACGAATTGTCCGAGGCAGTTCAGCTGATGCATCTCGGCGGTAACGGTATGCCTGCCATGGGTGGCCGACAGGCTGGTGAGATGGCAGATGAGAATAACCAGGATGGGCCTACCCGGGCACTCTGGATTGGTAGCATCCCCGTATCCACTACTGTCACGTCCCTGGAGGCCATCTTTGGCATGTATGGAAAGATCGAGTCGACACGTGTTCTAACTCACAAGAACTGCGGATTTGTCAACTTCGATCGCCTTGACAGCGCTGTGCAAGCCAAGTCGCTGCTCAATGGCAAGGAGATTTTCCCAGGCGCAGGCCCCGTTAGAATTGGTTATGCCAAGGTTCCTGGTGCATCGGCCACAGGTACCCCTGGTGCAAATGGCATACAGTCATCTCCCACTCCTGACCAAAACTTCAGATCAAATCTTGCAGCGGCAGATGGAGCGGATCGAGCGGATAACGCTAACATTATCCCTCAGATTCCCGCTCTGGCTGACCTGTTGCCTGAGATGGTGCAAATAGTGCAAGAATTCGGCGCAAGTGAAGATGACTTGAAGAACATTACGGCCAGCATCCAGACTTCCATCGAGTTCAAAGATTTCGAGGATGAAATCCCCTCGGTCCAGGAAACGAGCCAGTCCCGGATGTTCGACGCCCCCCGTCTCCGTGACATCCGGAAGCGTATTGACAATGGTGCATGCTCGATCCAAGAGATTGAAGAGACTGCCGAGGCAATGCTTCCTGAGATTGCAGAGCTAGCGTCCGATTATTTGGGCAACACCGTGGTCCAGAAACTGTTTGAATTCTGCTCTGAATCCACCAAGGAGCAGATGCTGACTCACATTGCACCCCATCTCTCCGAAATTGGTGTTCACAAGAATGGAACTTGGGCTGCGCAGAAGATCATTGATGTTGCAAAGACTCCAGCACAGATGCAGTTGATTGTTGATGCTCTTCGCCCTTACACTGTTCCTCTCTTCTTGGATCAGTATGGAAACTATGTCTTGCAGTGCTGCCTGCGATTTGCCAGCCCCTTCAACAGCTTTATATTCGAGTCTATGCTCAGCCGAATGTGGGAAATCGCCCAGGGACGTTTCGGCGCCCGAGCGATGCGGGCTTGTCTCGAAAGTCACCATGCCACCAAGGATCAGCAGCGGATGCTTGCATCTGCTATCGCTCTCCACAGTGTGCAGTTGGCTACTAATGCCAACGGAGCTCTTTTGCTCACTTGGTTCCTTGATACGTGCACATTCCCTCGCCGCCGAACAGTGTTGGCCCCGAGACTCGTACCTCACCTTGTTCACCTCTGTACCCACAAGGTCGCCTACCTGACTGTTCTCAAGGTGATCAACCAGCGCAACGAGCCGGATGCTCGAGACATTGTTCTAAAGGCACTCTTCTTCAGTCCAGGCGATGAAGTTTTGGAGAAGATCCTGAGCGACCAGACATCTGGCGCGACTCTGATCTTCAAGGTCTTGACCACCCCGTTCTTTGACGAGTCTATGCGGACTGAAGTCGTGAAGAACGTGTCCAAGGTTCTCACAAAGCTGAAAGCTTCCCCGAGCCAAGGCTATAAGCGTCTGATGGATGAAGTGGGCCTCTCCTCACGAGGTAGCGGTCGGGAGCATCACCATGGACGTGAGCACTCTACCCCGGAGAAGTCCCAACACCGCCAATCCTCTCGCCACGGAAGCACAGGTTATCCAGCCCAGCCGTCCATGGACAGACAGTACAATGGGCAGTTTACTCCGAGCACGTTTGGGCAGAACCCCGACAATCGTCCCATCTCCGCCGACCAGACCAATCCCCCGCCGCTTGATCCATACTCGACCAACAGTCTCGGACACCACCTGAACGGTCTTGCCGGTGCAGGTGGATACAGCCAGGAATCCCTGAGCCAGCAACAGCTGCAGTACCAAGCCTTCCTCGCCGCACAGGCTCGTGGCGTTTCCACGGGCTATCCTGGCATGCCGGGCGCCAACTACGGCTACCCAGCTGGTTCGCCTGCTGTGGATAACCTGCGATCTCTGCAGCCGCAGCAGGCTTCCCCGCTGCCCTCCGGACCGGGCCAGATGAGTCCCAACCCGATGCTTGCCCAGAACAACTACCAACAGTTCAGCCCCGTTGTCAACCCTGCCCAGATGTATCAATACCCTCCGCAATACTACCCCCAGGCTCAGCCTGTGCAGGGGCAGCCGGGCGGAGGCCGGCGTGGACGGGTGAGTTCATTCTCGGATCGGCCCTAAACCGTGTAATGCGGCAATACTAACGTGCTTGACTTGTGCCCAGCGTTGATCCCATCTTCGCGTATGATTTCTAATCGATCTGCCTTCCATCTACATGTATAAATTTTCTTGATCATCTATTTTTCTTCTTTATTTTTCTCATTTTTGAAGTTTCTCATGGAGACCAAGCGGGTTTATCTAGCTACGTGTTGTGATTTCACTGTCCTATCTCTTCGCCCTGATCGGACGCTGGACCGCCGGCGGGGGAGAAATTGGGCCAGGGAGAGGAACTGGCTTTGCATGGGGAATCGGTAGTGAAAAAGTCTTGTGTCTCTTCTGGGTGGAGGCCCAGTTTTGTATCTTCAGCGTTTTTGAATGACCTTGTATCTTGTGATCTTACGACAGGACTTTTCTCTTCTGTCTATTGTTTTAAGATCGAGATGTTGGCTGCCTAGTGGAGCATAGTGAATTGATGCAGATGTGAAAAGATACTATATCGTAATGAATGTAAATATATCGAATCCAGTCGAATTTGAAAGAATCAACATCATCAAAATCCCTCCAATATTGAATTCATACCTAATGAGGCTGAGAGCTGAACCTTGGAAGCCTCCACAACTACCCGGCGCAATCCATCGCTCATTTTCACCATCACCAGCAAGGGAAAGACAAGGTCCGGGATGAGCTACACTACACAGGAGGAGACTGCGATTCTGTTCCAGGATGAAAATATATACCTACTCGACATCCCGCATTCAATTGCGCTGGCGCAGGAAGGGAGGCCAACACCACAGCAACCAGCCCCAGAATCAACGCCAGGAACAGAAAAGAACACACACAGGAATATACGGAACCTGCTTTCATGCTCACCTATAAAAGAGCCATTCCCCTCTACCGAGCCGAAAAGGCCAGCTGCTCTCGCCAAGGTCCTCGACACCATTCCTATCTCCGAGAGGCGGTTCCACTCGGAACTGATACTGCCACTCGTGAGGGATTCTCTCGAGACTATCAGGGCCGGGTTTTCCCATGATCGTCCATGGTGTGAGGCTCGAGCTGTGCCTAGTGAACCCCATGACAGCACAGCGCCGAACCAGCATCCACGGAAGCGGCGGAGGGGAAACGATTATACGTGCTTAGAGTCTGCGCCGGATGACCATGATTCGACTAAAAATGAACCACCAATTATTCTATCGACTACCTCGCTGAATGATTTCGAGGCTTTATCAGATCTTGCCATTGTCAAGAATCCATCACCAGAGCCCGCAATCCTCAGGGTTAAACGCTGGCACCGTGATGAAACGAATTCTCCTCCGTGTGAATATATGGTCCCACCCGAGTCGAGCTTTGTGCTTTGTACACTGCCTCTATTTAAAAACGAAGTCGACTGTCCTTCTACATCCAATAACTATCCCATCCCTGGGCTCCCCCAGCACCAGAAGTTCAATCTCATCCTCATGGACCCGCCCTGGCCAAACAAATCCGTGCGACGCAGCAGGCACTACCAAACACATCACTACTCTGAGATGGATGTGCTTACCGAAGGGCTACGAGACATACTCCGCGTACACTCGCACGACCATAAAACAAAACAGGGGCCACGCCAATCTGAAACCCACCCCAGACCCGCGATCCGAAGCGAACAGTCTATAGCTGCTATATGGATTACGAATGCCGAAAAGGCCCGGCGAGCAGCATACGAGGCCTTGAGCGGCGCAGGCTTTTGCATCTGTGAGGAATGGATCTGGGTCAAGACCACATGGGACGGACAAGCGATCTCAGCACTGGATGGTCTTTGGCGAAAACCGTATGAGATCCTTGTCATTGGCCGCAAGAGTAGTCTTGATGTCGACATCAACGGTACCTCGAACAATGCACCGACCCTGCCTCAAATGGATGATCTGACGCGCATGAGTGAGACCATTACCACGAGACGAGTCATCGCTGCGGTTCCGGACTTGCATTCTCGTAAGCCGAACCTGAAATCTATTTTTGAGAATGTGTTTTTCACGGAGGCGGGTCAACTCCAGGAGTATTCTGCCGTCGAGGTGTTTGCGCGCAACTTGACGGCTGGCTGGTGGGCTGCTGGTAATGAGGTCCTCCGGTTCAATGCCCGTGAGTGCTGGGTCGACCTTGGGAGCAAGAGGGTGCAGACATGCTTGAACGTGCATGAGTATGCAAATCGGGGTTTTGACTCGGCCTGATTTCTTACATTGATGACTTCCAATGCTGTCAACAAGCGGGTGTTACCCTTTTACTCAGCACTCATGTGTATGGGGTCATGATACCTGTGGGTTGGGTATGATTAGTGATGCATACATATACGTCGAGGCTGTCCTGTGGGCCCACACCGTGCGCCTGCTTATTCTCACGATCAGCGCGGAACTCCTGCCGCGCTGACAAAGTACAATGCAATTGTTTTTATCGGAATTACAGATATCGAGTGACTCAATCGCAATAATAAAATGGCTTTGTTTACACTACATATACTTTCAGAAACCTGGGACTCATCTCTCGCTTAGATTACCCCCCTGTGTGACCACTAAACCTGCCGAATTCAGCCTCATCGAACAGCCCAAATTTTCATCACAAATCTTCTACTCTGTATGATTCTTCGGAAATGGCTAAAGACCAAGAAAATGGTTCAGTCAATGACAGTTCGGAGCGTCCGAAATGCTTCACCAGCACATTCCAAGAAGTCCTCTTCGTCCTAACTGCCACAATGGCCATTGGCCAGCAGTCATTCTTCCAGGGCTGTATCGTGGGGGTAACCGCATCTATTGGCAAGGATCTACATATGAATTCTGCTGAAATTACTTGGATCAATGCCGGTGCTTCGTACGTTCTTCCCACACTCTTCTACTAAATTTGAGTTTCCCCCGGCTTTTATATCATTTGGATCTCTTCTTATCTCCATGTACACCATACAACATTGGAACATATATCAAACAACATAAACCACTGACCATGCGCTCAACCCGAATAGCCTCACAAGCGGCGCCTTCCTACTCACCTTCGGGAAGTTAGCCGACATGTTCGGACGCAGGGTACTCTTCATCATCGGTATGGCCGGTTTCACCATCTCTCTACTCATCGCCGGCTTCGCAACAAACGCCATCTACATGGATGTCTTCTCGGGGATTTTGGGCTTATTCGCCGCCGCCGTCGTCCCACCCGCCGTCGGCGCCCTAGGCGCTACTTACGAGAAACCCTCAAAGCGCAAGAACCTTGCCTTTGCGTGCTTCAGCGCGGGGAACCCGCTTGGATTTGTCGGCGGCATGATTATCTCGGGTGTGGCGGCGCATTTGTATAACTGGCGCGCTTCTTTTTGGGCTCTCGCTGTTGTCTATGCTATCTTTACCGTTTTGACCGTATGGACGGTGCCGGCTGATGGGTTTGCCAGGACGCCTTTGAGCGTCCAGGCTTTGAAACAGTTTGATATTCTCGGAATGGCGTTGGTTGTTGTTGGGTTTGCGTTCTTTTCGAGTTCGCTTTCGTATGTTTCCCTTTACCCCTGATGAATTGGTCACCTTGGGCTTCCCGCTGATCACTTTTATAGTCTCGCTGCAGATGCACCAGATGGTTGGAAAACGGGATACGTCCTTGCTCTGTTTATTGTGGGCTTTTTCCTTCTCGTGGCATTTCTGTATTGGCAGTCCGTTGCTGCACACCCTCTGATGCCTCTTTGGGTCTGGCGAGATCGCAACTTCTCTCTTGTATGTGTGCCCACTTCGCAAGGAAATATAGATCGAAACTAACCGCTCAGCTCATCGGAACTTGCTGCCTTGGCTTTATGGGTTTCTCTGCCGTCAACTTCTACCTCGCTCTCTACCTTCAAGACGTGAAACATCTGTCTGCCCTTGAGATCACCGTCCAGCTACTCCCAATGGTTGTCAGCGGGGTGCTGGTCAATATCGTCTGTGGTCTTGTCCTGCACCGCGTGAGCAACAAAGTACTAACCGGAATCGGAGCACTGGCCTATACAGCCGCGTTCCTTATTCTGAGCTTCATGAAGCAAGAAGCTAGCTACTGGGCATTTGTCTTCCCAGGGTTGATTCTTGTCGTTGTTGGTGCTGACATTCAATTCAACGTCACAAATGTACGCTCAGCCCCCCATGTCCTTCCTATTCCTTGTTTGCATTATATTCCGTCTTTAGGGGTATTGACTAGCTTCATCTAGATGTATGTAATGTCCACCCTCCCACCTTCCCAGCAATCTATCGCCGGTGGAATCTTCAACACCGTCAACAAGTTGTGCAGCAACCTGGGCCTCGGTATTGCTACTTCGGTGCAAAGCTCGGTGGCCCTCCGAATGACCGCCTCCTCACCTGCGATTCGGCCTTACCTCTCGGTTTATTGGTTTGCGGCTGCGGCTTCCGGAGTGTCTCTGGTTTTGGTGCCATTCTTGACAATTGGTAAACAGGGCAATTCTGTCCCGAAAAATGACCAGTTGATTTCTGGCGAGGAGGCTGGTGAGAAGACAGCTGTTACTGCTAATACCAATTCTGTGGTTTCTTCTGCTGCTGATATTGTGGACCACGAGAGGGGATAGGCTACTGGGTTGGCCTTTTCAGTTGAAGAGTTGGCAGGCATTGTGACTGAAGAGCAAAAATGTGTGCGATATTCGAATTCGCTAGATATACCTGGGCAGTATATACATACGTGACATCCTAGGATATCCCAATTATTCTTTCAGCGGAATGCAGGCACAAACACATATCATTAAATGTACCTAATGACATCCCATTGCTTTCAAGGCACAGCTCAAGAAAGACATATTATCTATCTAAATACCGGATCTAGACAGAAACAGCTCGAAAAGCAAACTCATCCCCAATCCACCCGTGGACTCTAATCAAACAAAGGCCCCAAACTAACCAAACTAAACCTCAAATCCGGATTCCCACCTTGCGCCTCCATCTTCAAAAACCTCCTAACCCCCAACTTCAACGCAGCCTCACTAAGCGCATCCTCCCCTTCCTTCAAAACCCCCCTAGCCAACGGCCCCTTCCTCCTCCCATCCAACTCCCAAAGTGTCCCATCAAGCCCCCTAACAAAAGCAACAAAATGCAAATCAACATTATCCTCCGCCAACGGCGCAGCCGTATCCCCCAATTTCGCCGCATCAGCATGCGCACTTTCCAGCGCCTTACTATCATACAGCAGATCCGCGCGCGGCGCGGGCTCCAGTCCCTCCGCTTCGCGGAGCAACGTATCCAAATCCGAGCCGGCGATGACATGTCTCCGGGCCTCGCCGTTCGAGACCGCGTGCAGCAGCCCGATCAGCCCGCATGCGTTCCGGATGGTTTGCTTGAACCACATTACGGGCTCGGAGGGCCCGGAGCCGGTGTAGGTTGGTTTGGAGGCGTCTTCGGCTTCGCGGGAGGCTTCGTAGGTTTGGGAGACGGGGAAGACGAGGAGGAGGGCTTGGGAGGGGCGCGGGACGAATGCTAGTAGGTCGGGCTCGTCGATCGAGAATACGTCTGTGAAGCCTAGGTTTGGGGCGAGGCCTAGTTGGTGGACTAGGTGGGACATTACTTCCGGGTTGTTTTCTGGGGTTGGCGGGTTAGCTTGGGGTTTGGGGTTTAGGAGCTTTGGGGGTTGAGGTCGGACCTAGTGGCACAAAGGCCTTTTGAGTCGCTGGGACATCGACGTGTGCCATTGTGGTTTGGTTATGGTGATGGTGAGGGTATGTCTTTGGGATAAGGTAGAGGTTTGGGAGGGGGGAAGGATTGAAGGATTGCGGGGTCCCACGTTTTCTGCAGGGATACCGGGGCTTGGATATTAATTGCTTTAATCGTTTTAGTTAACTAGTTAATTGTTTTTGGATGCTTCGATTGAGCTTTGATAGTTTGGATATAGTATCCTTGTATTTTAGATCTCCAACATAGAAAAGACAAGAATATTATGAACACAAATATTATGCCCGTATCTGCATCGGGTTGAACTTTCCAAAATTGCCTTGGAAGCCTGAAAAGACAGGCCACCAATTCCAGACCTGTGCACGTGCCACTTTGAGTAAAGTTCAATATTAATAGAAACAGATAGTTAAAATTGATTTGCGTTCTAAACTCCTAGGGCTGTCAGGATTCGATCATTTCCAATCCTTAATCCCTTCAAAATAGGAGATGTTAATCACCGAGTCCGAGTCACCGAGACACCGAGTATTTCCCGTTAGCCAGAGAGATGACAAACAAAGGACTATGACAAAGTCACACGGTACATAGCGGGTACGGAGACCAAGAATGCCATTGTTTCCGAGGCACTAGTACACGCCGTTAGCGTCAATCTGATGGATCGCCACTCTGCCTGCTTAAAAAAGCGGTCCCTCCGAGCACATTGTTCCACCGCTAGTGATTGGATTGGCACATTGACTTCCCGTTGCCCCCATGTCAATTTCGGAGCTTGCAGAAAACTGGGAACGAGGCCAGGCTAAACGAAGCCACACCGTATGTTGTACAAAGTACTTAGACCCAACGACATGGTAGCTCTCGCAAACCCCCTGCCGAGCCCTAGCCAAGCTAGTAGTACTGAAACCTAGCGGAATTCCTTGTGAAGAAAAGTCCGTCCGTTTCCTCGGCACTCCAGACGCTAACTCCCATACGTCAGGCTCGGCAGTTCTGATACATGCGCATATATTGCTCCTCCGTAGTTAATATCGCAATCTATATTCGTATAGCTCTATGGGGAGTGAAAATCTGGCGGCTCTTAGTCGACCCATTTATACCCGAAAATGTCATGAGTCCAGCCGTGTCGTCGATCAGATCGACGTTGGCTTAGCGTTGTTTTCTCCGGTCGACTGGAAAAGGCATTCTGGGCCAGCCAAGGGCTAAAAGAGCTAAAATGGCTAAAACGTTCTAGTCCTCTTTGCCCCTGTATTTTGTAAAATTTCGCGGGTCCTGTCGGGGAGGTTGTTTTTATTAAGAATCCTTCTCCCCCACATTTCGAATCCTTCGGACATGACAAGCATTTGCCGCTATGACTGACGAACAGGTAAGAAGCACGGCGGTTCAGACCGTGGCCGCGGTCTTCCTGCCTATTGCCGCTATCACGGTGATGCTGCGTATCTATGTGCGCGGTTGGATCGTAAAGGCATTTGGATGGGATGATGGGGCGATGGTAATTGCAATGGTATGTTCAATCTTGAATCCTTCAATCCGAGACAATTCCGAAAACTTTCTGTGGAGTTATCCCAGAGACCTGACTCAATCTACCGCAGCTATTCTACGCCATGTTCTGCGGAACCATGATCGGAGGCACAATCTATGGAACAGGCTATATGCTCGAAAATCTCAGTGTCCACAATCGTGTCACCGCAATGAAGTATTGGTGGCTCTGTGAGATCGCCTACTGCTTTGCCTCGGTTGGATGCAAGATCTCCATCTGCATATTCCTGATGCGCATCACTATCAAACCCCTCCACATCTGGCTCCTCTATAGCGTCATGGTCTTGACCGTTATTGCAGGTCTGGTCTTCATGTTCCTCATGCTCCTCCAGTGCAGGCCACTGGAATACTTCTGGACGAGGCTGGCCTTCGACCCTAATATCATAGGCACATGTATGGATATGAAGATCATCGTGATCATGACCTACATTTACAGTGCATTTGCCGCACTGTGTGATTTCACCGTCGGCATATTGCCCATCTTCCTCGTCCACAAACTTCACATGAAGCGCAAGACCAAGATCGCCGTCATGGGCATCTTAAGCATGGCTTGCATGTATGTTTCCATTTCGGATTTCCATACTAGTTCCAGTTCACTGACAAGAGATTCCATAGTGCTTCATCGGCGGTTATCGTCCGCCTCCCCTTCGTCTCAACATTCTATGACCCCGATTTCCTCTGTACGTTCCTATTCTCCCGGAAAGATAGACCAAAACACGAACGAAACTAACCGAACACCCCCCTCATTCTAGACGCAACATACCAGATTGCCATCTGGTCCAACATCGAAGCAGGCCTCGGCATCACTGCCGGTAGTCTTGCAACCCTCCGGCCCCTGCTCCGCATCTGGACGGGCTCTCACTCAGAACCATACTATTCCTCTGGATTTCCCGCCGGGCGCTCACGGTCTGCCTCGCGCCAGTTGGGCGGAGGTGAAAACCGACCTTTTCCTTTAGGCTCACTTGATGAAAGCGGGCAGTCTCGCTTGAGACCGGATAAGCTTGCTGTCACTGTCACTACTATCCAGAGCCAGAGAGATGCTGATGATACCTATGTCGTTCCGAGCCCGAGTAGCAGCGAGGAGAGGTTGACTGTCGATCGGCCATCGCCTCGGTTGCAGATGCAAGGCGACATGGGGTTGGGGATTCATCGCACGTTTGAGGTTACGCAGACTTCAACGGAGAGGCATGCGAGGGAACATGTATAATTGACGTATATGTAGATATGACTTAGAAATATGTATATATTAAATACTAATATCTTATTATCATTAATCGTTTCGCTTTTTTGTGGTTTGTATAATGTAATGCTTTCTAGTAAGGACGAGAGTCGAGATGTACAACGTTGCAGTCCTGAATAATGGAATGGTTTGTATTTGATCCGTCATTAGGACTTTTGGCCAATATGTATCTGAGATGACCTCAACAACTACCTTCTATTGACTAGGCTGCTTTCCCTGCTTCAACGGCTCGAAAATCTCCGTCCACAGCTCACTGGCCTCGCCCAGGAAGTATGTCAAATCAACATCAGCCAGACTAGCATCCCCATCTCCAGACATACTCTCAAGCTGCGAGATCAAGTTCTCGAGTCCAAATGCCTTACCCGTTGCCTGCGTTGCACCAGCTTCGAGCATAACATTGACAACATGGATATGGAAATGGTAGTAAGTCGGTTGATCTGCGAGATCCAAAGTCAGCGAAAACCCCCAATATAACACAACGCAGCGCAGTTCAATCGCAAACAGTAACTCACAATGAACATAAAGCTTAATCTGATCCTCCTCCAAAGGATACATAGAAACCGTAGCCTCGAGCACCCTATCCCTCAAATACTTCAACCAAGGCACAAAACTCTTCTTAAGATCCCTCAAACTCCAAATATCCCTCCTCTGCACCAAAGCCAACAAATGCAACGACCCCATACTCTTCCGATCCCAATTCAAATCAGGCAACATCAAAAACCCATCTTCAGGCCCGTGTCCCTCATCCCGCATAATCACATCCTCCTGCTCAGTCCTGCCTTCGAGGATATTAAACACCCAGTTCAGCCGTCCTTCCTCGCGCTTCGCTTGCATGTACGGCCTCACGTGCGTGCGGTATATCTGCGCCGTCTCGGTTACCATGCGCAGCTGCTGGTCGGAGTACTTCTTAATGTGCTGTGCTGTGCATGGCCAGATGAGATTGAGTTTGAGGTCTTGATGGCGCTGCGCGGCGGCTTCAGCTGGTGTTGGGTCCGTGGTGTTGCCGCTTGAGGAGGCAAGGTACCAGCGGTAGATGTCGTTGTCGCCTAGGTTGTCGATTCGGGAGATTGCGGCGTGGAAGGCTTGCAGCACGGCCAGGGATTCGGTTGCGAATGCGGCACGCTCCGCTATTAGGATGCCTTGTGTGTTGTCGATTGTGCCTAGGAGGGCGATTCGTCGGCCATTTTGGTCTGGAGGGGTGGTTTTTCTTTTAGTTTATTGATTGTTGCGGGGAGGTGGGGTGGATGAGTCGGACCTTGTTTGAGGAGCTTGCTCACTTGGAATTTGGTAATTAGTGCCTCTGGGGCGAGCTTGTCGGTGTCTGGGGTGTCGGCCATGTTTGGAAGCCTCTCAATGGTGGTGAGATGTAGGGAAGCCTCTCAATGGTGGTGGGATGTAGGGAAGTTCAAGATGTTTTGCTGGACTCAGCTTTATCGGGTGGGGCGGTCAGGCTTATCGTTTTGGTGTAGATCTATGAGATGGCTGATGCATGATGGATTATGTTGCAATGCCTCGATAATTCATCTCGTTTTAGAAATTATCATAATACTGTAGAGTTGCTTTGATACTCTGATACATTAAGCCCTAAATGTATCCATTGAACGTAGTAAACCAAAAACAATTACTCTCAAGCCTTCATCACATTGTTCTTATTTGATATAAGGAGATCTGTTTCAAGCAATACTAAGTGTATATCACAGAATTATGATATCAGATGCATTGGTATACGGCCTAAAATCCACAAAAAGCCCTCCGTCGGCTCTATTCTAACCCAATAAGCTTTCACCTCCTCAAGCAGCAGCAGACTCCTTTCCATTCGTGCCCGATGTGGGGGTTGTATGCATCTAATAGACAGTCAGAAGAGAATCAAGGTAAAAAAGCAGTAGATAGACCATGATTGGAGGGGAATCAACCATACCGCGTCCGCAAACTGCAGCCACTCTTCCACTCCCTTCACAAAAGTGTCATCCGCCGCAGGAAGAGTCTCATGCCCCCATACCACAAACTCATCAAAGATCCCCTGGGTCTCCATAATCTTCACTGGTTCCTCGGGCTCAGCCTCTGCATCCTCAGCGCGGTCACTGTCTACCCGTTGAGCTGCGGGTAACACACGGTCTGTGGGTGTCGCGACTAGACCTATGTATTTTTCAATGGTATATAGTCAGTCAATTATGATTCAATTACCGTTTGTACATTTCTAGAGGTCATTTGGACGTTCTCTTGTACCTTGATAGCCATCAGGAAGGGCGACGCGCCGACCTCGAAGTTTACGTCCGCGGAAATGCACCGTTTGTGTATTATCTGGATATAAAAGAGATGATGTTAGTTTCCGCTTGTAATTGGTCCTGTTGGACTTCCTCCAGCCAGTGCTGGCTGTCTTGCATGCCTTTTTCCTGTTTCACTGTCCAATACCGATCCAACGAGTCAATTGGTCCATCGTGGTGAATCCGGCATGGAATGATATTTGGTATGCATTGCAGAGTCGGGTCATTCTTTTCGGATTTTGAGCTCGCTTTTGAGCAGGGCTGGATGGTGTACATGTCGGGCATTGTGTTGGTTGCTCTTCGCAGACGGATATTCTAGTCTGACTAGCAGGGCAGTAATGGTGTAATGCAGGCTATTTGCTGGGATTAATTGGCTGAAGTTTGTTCTTAGGTCGTTGAAATATGGAATTGGAGAGGTATTGATTGCCTGGGTTCTGCGGTCTGGGTGGTTCCGATGATTCTTGCAAAAGATCGGAGGGTGAGGCGCGACGCGTTCTCCCCGTTCTCCGCGTTAAGTGGAAATTCGAGGGATCGACTACAAATATTTACTTAGCTATCTCTACAAGTATATTATAGATGTTTCAATGCATTTGAACTCGCTGAAACAAATTAGAACTGTCTAAATTCTCGAAATGCAAAACAATTCAATTGGCAATGATCGGGGTATACATGTACAGAGTATTTAAGCATGTCTCTTCGAAAGCTATATCGAACATTCAATCACATCAGCGCTTGCGTGTGGTCTTCTTCTTCTTCTTCTTTTTCTGGTCGCCCTTCTCCCTGTTGTCGACGATCATCCGAGCAGGCCATTTCTTCAAATGCTCCCGCTCAAACGCATCCTTCTCCCGACGATACAAAGCCATCGTAGCCCGAGCATCTTCCACACTAGAATGCGCTCCCTCCTGGATCTTGATTCCCAAAAACTCCTCAGCCAAAATCTTCAAACGTGGTGATCCACCGCCTGCGATCCTCCGATATGGCGCGTGCTTGCTTGTGTCTCGGATGTCGCGCTTGGGATGGCCGAGAAGGAGTGCATCCAAATCATTGCTGACGGCATGACCGACGAGAATCCGGTCCTTCATGATATCTGCAATTTCTTTTTGGACATGCTCAAGGCTTCGTGCCTCCACCATGTGCTTGGGGGCAATCCCGCTCACGTGCGTGCGCCAGTCTGTGACCATCTCCTTCGGGCGCACGTACGAATCGTATACTTGGTCGCCGTTGTAGTTCACGATACTGACGCGGGCAAGTGCAGAGTCACTGTCGGGGTTTGGTCCAACGCCCACCATTTCACAATCCATTGCGACATATTTTCCTAGTTCGGCGCTGGAGCTCGATATTAGTAGCTGATAGCGAAAAGATAGTCCAAATAGTATGGCTGTGCGATCTGTGATCTAGAACTTACGTTGGTGAACGGCCTTCATTTTCCTTGTGACGCGAACTCGTCTCGATCTTTGGAGCTGGTGCATCCGCTGAATCGCCATTTTCTTTCTTATCGGTCATTCTCTTGCGCTTGGTTGGTTTGGCGTCTTGGTTATATGGCTTTTGCTTCTCTGTCAACTTCCGTTTCTTCACAATGCCATCTCCAGACCCGCGGTCGGAGGGCTTGCGCTTGACAGTAGAATCCTTCTGCAATGTCGCCTGCAACTTCTTCCAATTACTGGAAAGTGCTGTCTTGTCCATTCTGTGTCTGTTGGTGAGAGAGAAGATGCAAAGATAAAAAAGACGATAAGCAAGTAAATTTTCGGGACCCACTTTTATTTTGGGGTTGATAGTTGACCAGGTAGCGACTTTATACCAACGCTATATGGTCAGTACAGGGCTATCTACAGTTTATACATGTATATATAACATCAATACCAATGGAGTGTTTAGTTTACTTCGATTTACTTAAGTGCTCGAAAAATATTGATATGAAACCTGATCCTAACTCATCTAACTTAGGACCACATTATATGTCCAGATAACAAAATGCACGCGCTTTTAGAGGAAATATGCAGAATCACTCGTACCCAGTCCTGAAATCCTTCGCAGTCCACTTCTCCGTAATCTGTCGTCTGGCCTTGCGTGCCTGCGTAATTGGTGTACGAGACTCGAGCTTACCCTGAACGATCAATGTTCGGAATCGATCATCTAAGAGATTGCCTTCCGGCTTCAGGAGTCGTAGAGAATCCTGCAGCTCATCAGGAAGCACCAGCTCCAACGGCTGCTCGGGTACACTAAAATGACTTGTGTTAGTCGCAAGGTAGGTATAGGAGAATGAACAAAAACGTACGCTTTCTTGCCACCGAAGGTCTTCCTGCGGAGGGCAGTATCATCACCTTCTTCAGAATCATCTGCATCCGACTGATTCTCGCGCTCGAGCTCCCGTTGCTTGACTTGCTCGGTGATCTTGAGAATATGCTCGGCCTGCGCATCTCTCTTTACCCGCGCTGCCTCCCACTTCGCTTGCCTCTCTGCTGCTTTGCGTCGGTTGGCCTTGTTGCGCTGTGTCTTGGTCTTCCGCTCGGGGCGCTTTTTGTTCAGCCACTCGGACTTCTCATACTCGCTTTCGAAGCCCTCCCAGGCACTCTCATCATCTGATTTCACCTCACCGTCGTCGTTCTTGGCTTCCTCGATCAAACGCTGCTTCTCAGCTTCCTTGGCCTCTTCCGCCAACCGCAGCTTCTCGGCCTCAACCGCCTTGGCACCATGTGTCTCCAATAGTTTGTCCCATTCTTCGAACACAGGGTTGTAACTGGTTCCGGCATGCGGCATCTTAACAGAGGGGATGGGCTTTCCATTGGCAGCAAGCGAGATCGGGGCGTGTTTTAATGTGACCGGCTCAACCTTGGGCTTGGGCTTCTGCAGGAAATCAAAGCGGGGGTCGTCGTACGTCAGCGAGGGTTCAGTATCTTCCGCCCACGGATCGTAGAACTCATTTCCGGTCTTCTTGCCCAGAGGGTTTCCCTCCTTCGCCACTTGCTTCAGGCGGAGATATTCCTTACGGCTAACCCAGTCGCTCTTGGGCTTCTTCGTCTTCGGCTCAATGACTCCGTCGGTCACGTTCGGGTTTCCACGCTTCCGACCGTCCAGGGCGGGAATCATTGACCGCTGAGCAAGGATCTCGTCTGACTTGAGGGGCTTCTTTTGCTTTTTGGCGATAGACTTGCGCACGTCTTCATCACCGACAGTATCGAGAACGAAAAGCTGATCGGAAGGCTTTTCGGAGATAAGACCACTACGGAGAAAATATAGTTAGAATCTCAATTCACAAAATAGCCAGGAAAAAGGGAGCAGAGGTAGACATACCCTGTGATCTCCGCGTCCTTCAGATCGCGCAAACCCTCCTGTATCTCGGTGATATCGACATTCTTGCGCCACGCCTTCTTGCCCTTACGGGAAGGTTGCTTGAATTGCTTCGGGGCGTCCACGGAAGTCGACATTGTGGAAAACAACAGAGACAGACAGCCGGCGTTGATAGTATGAAAATATTGGCTTATCTTTTTTTCTGGTCCCAAAAATTTCTGGGTCTGCTTATCTCAGCACACGCGGGGGCGGTGATCGCGGCTACCACGTTTACCGCGCTTGGCTGCGAACTCGCTTTTCTTCCGCTTCAAGCTGTCATCACTTTACGGCGCGTGAACTCCGTATACGCCAGTGGGTTGTCATATTCCATCTTTCTGGTGGCACCCTTGATCTTTTACTATCGCTTTCGAAGGTTTGACACTGCGCTTAGCGCGATCGCACGCCATGCCTGTCGTCAAAGGAGGTGTCTGGTAAGTGCCACCGTTGGCACCTGCCCACGAGCTTTCGTCGCTAACATATCTTTAGGACCAACATTGAGGATGAAGTGCTTCGGGCAGCTGTACGTTATTTACGACTCACTGGGAACCTCCCTAGCTAACGTTTGATGCGGCAAAAACTGACTCGATCGCAGGTATCCAAATATGGTCTCAACCAGTGGGCTCGAGTCTCCTCACTGCTCGCACGGAAGACGCCAAAGCAATGCAAGGCGCGCTGGATTGAATGGTTGGACCCGGGTATTCGCAAGGTCGAGTGGTCGCGGGAAGAGGACGAGAAACTGCTCCACCTTGCGAAGTTGATGCCCACGCAATGGCGCACAATTGCTCCCATCGTTGGGCGCACTGCCACACAATGTCTTGAACGCTATCAAAAACTTTTGGACGAGGCTGAAGCTCGCGAAAATGATGAGCTCGGTCTGGGAGGACCTGGCGAGGAGAGCGCCGCCCCCAGTGCGGACGATGTCCGGCGCCTACGGTACGTACATTTTACTAAAGGCCATGATGTTCGTGTCGCTGATACCTTTTAGACCCGGTGAACTCGATCCCGACCCTGAATCCAAGCCTGCCCGTCCCGACACTATCGATCTGGATGAAGATGAAAAAGAAATGCTGAGCGAAGCGCGTGCTCGTCTCGCCAATACACAGGGTAAAAAGGCCAAGCGAAAGGCCCGAGAGCGTCAATTAGAAGAGTCGCGTCGACTGGCCGTCCTCCAGAAGCGTCGCGAACTCAAGCATGCCGGTATCAACGTCAAGGTTGTCACGCGGAAGCCCGGTCAGATGGATTACAATGCAGACATTCCATTCGAAAAGCCAGCTGCTCCTGGATTCTACGATACAATGGAAGAGAAAGATCAGAATGAACGCCAACGCGAAGCATTCGATCCTCGGAAGCAGCAGCTTGCAAATAAGAGGAAGGGTGACCAAGAGGATGATGCGGAGCGCAAGAAGCGCAAAAACGATAAAAGCAGCGCTACGGCCGCCTCCGCTGCAGCTGCACGAGCAGGTCAAATGCAGAAGATTCGGGAGGCTGAACAGAGCAGCAAGCGACGGGGTTTGAACTTGCCGGCACCGCAAGTCAGCGAAAGTGAAATGGAAGATATTATCAAGATGGGAATGGCTGGGGATAAAGCTAGTCGAATGAACGACGATGAAACAGTCACTCGGGAACTTGTTGGAAATTACTCGACTATTGTTGGAGGAACTCCTATCAGAACCCCGCGAGCTGCCCCGGAGGAGGATCGCATCGCCAACGAAATCAAGAACATTCGTGCTTTGACTGAAACTCAGTCTTCCCTCCTGGGAGGAGATAACACACCCCTCCATGAGGGCAGCTCATCAACTGGATTTGACGGGATTGCTCCTCGGCGGCAAGCGATTGTCACTCCCAACCCCATGGCCACGCCATTCCGCGGTGCAACACCTATGCATGGTGGTGTTGGGCCGGGCGCTACGCCATTGCGCACCCCGCGTGACCATTTAGCTCTGAACCGGGAGGGAGATGGTGGCCACCTCATTGGCAGCACACCTAGAGACATTAAAATGCACGAGAACTTCACTCGCCAACAGATGCGCAGCAAGCTGGCCTCACTTCCTAAGCCCAAGGAAATCGAGTATGACTTTGATATTCCGGATGAGTCCGCCGAGCCCACCACTATGGAGATCAGCGAAGAGGATGCGGCTGAGCGTGATCGCCGTAACAACGAGGCACGGGAGAAGGCCGCCAAGGCTGAATTCAAGCGTCAATCACAGGTTTACCAACGAGGCCTCCCTCGTCCCGCTGTTCTCGATCTAGACACTTTGTTGCAACGTGCCTCCCAGGTCACCGACACCATCGAATGCCTGATTGCCAACGAAGCCGCTGTGCTGATTGCACATGACTCTAATAAATTCCCCGTCCCCGACGCGCAGGTCAAGGGCCAAGCACCAAAGTTAAGTCAATTGGACGACCGGTTCCTGGATGCAGCACGGGCTTCTATTGCCGCTGAGATTGCTTCCACGGAAGCACAGCAGTCGGAATGGCAAGAGAAATTCGACGACGGCTGGTCGTCAGCTCACGCCAAGTCTCTGCCTGGTCTTGAAAATTACGAGGATGACGAGCAGGACCCCTTCCAAGAAGAACAACGCATGATTGCGGCCTTCGACACTGTTCAAACATCCCTATTTGCTACCGCCGAGCGTGGAAACAAGCTTGAGAAGAAGCTCTCTTTGCACTACGGCGGATACCAGAACCGTGCCAAGACGCTGCGGTCGAAGATCATGGAGGCTGGTGCTGCTTTGCCCGCCGCTATGAATGAGCTGGACGCTTTCCGTACACTCCAGATCTCTGAGGAGTCGGCTCTGTCCCGACGACTTGAGAGACTCCGCGAAGCAGTGTCATTTGTTATGCGGCGTGAGCGAGAGGCTCAGGATTTGTACAAGAGCCGAAAAGATGGGCTTGATGAACTTCTTGCTGGGACGGGCACGGTCAATGGATGGCACTAGGTAGTCTGCTTTTTTTTCTTGTTCTGCGTCGTGGCCACAATATCTTACTATTCTGTACAATTACATCTCAACGCTTAAAGGTTGACCTCAGGACCTCGGGACAGTAAATCGCTCACATAAGCAGGACTCTGGTCCGTGGACGGGTCCGGGAATTCTAGTTACATGTAACTAGTTAGTTAGTTAATTTCCGTCACAAGCTGTCAACGATGACCGTTATCCCATTTGTCCGTTGGGGTTCGGCTAGCAGTTGCGGCTTCGTCTTGACAACGCCCCGGCCTCCGACCCGTTTCGTGTACCATGGTGTACTTCCCTAGCCACGTGCAACTGTTCGCTGTCACAGCTCTGGAGTATCAACGCCTCCTGAAAAGCACGTCAATCAGTGTGAGGGTGAGTCACTCACGCTTGCTGATGGCCGGACACTCGGCTTCCATCTATACGGCACCCCTGACGGTATCCCCGTCTTCTATCTCCACGGCGTTGCCGACGCGGGCGTTACGCTCCAAGGCAAAGAGGATTCCATAGCCAAAGAATTGGGCATTCGGTGGATCGCTCCCGATCGCCCTGGTGTGGGCAAAAGCACCCTTCAGTCCGGACGATCCATCCAGAGCTACTGTGACGATATCCGGCAGCTGGTCAATCACCTGGGCTTGGACCAATCTTACATTTTTGGCGTCAGCGGCGGCTCATCGTATACCCTCGCGTGCGCTAAAATGCTGCCCCGCGAGCAAGCGCGTGGCGTAGGCATCTGCGTAGACGTCGCTCCCTAGGACGCCGGTCGTCGAGGTCAGCCCCTTAAGATCATTTTCCAGATGGATATGATGAAGTACTGGCCGACACGCCTTCTCCAGACCACGCGCGACATATATGTGCCGCTGGCCCGCGACCCAGACCCGATGGCCATGGCAAACCGCTTTCGCCAGGACTTGCTCCCGTACATGGATGCCATGCAGGCCGACGCCTACATGGAGACAGATGCTATGCAGAGCGCCGTACGCGTCTTCAGGCAATACTATGCCCAGGGCATCGATGCACATGTCAACGATATGCACCTCCTCACACGACCCTGGGGCTTCCACATTGAGGACGTTGGGTATGAGGGCGTGATGCTCTGGTACGGCGGTGCGGAGGTCAACACGCCACCACAAATGGGCTTGCACCTTGCCCGTCGTTTGCCCAAGAGCGTTTATAAGGAATATGCGGGCGAGGACCATATATCATTGCTCGGCGGGGAGCATTTACGGGGCATCTTGAGCGATCTGCTTGCGGGATCCGTATGATGGTTACCCCAAAAGACAGGTCCTCCTTTGCCTGTGTATTCTTATTTGCTCGGGCACTGTAGCTACGGGCTCTGCCATCGCCCTATCGAATAGTTGGTACTGCCTTTTAAGGTCCGCACCGGACTGTCCACCATGATCTAAACCACATCTGTCAGTTGATCATCATATGTATCTGCTAATGAACACCCCTTCCCTTGTGATATCAGTGCCAGCTCTAGAGCATTGCTATTCCAGGAAAGATAAAGTCCCGGTAGCTCAGCAAATAATAATATTAACTACAGGCTACTGCTCGCCCCAGGTCATTGACTAGAATGATGTTATGCAATGTTATGCGGGATCATAAGTACTAAACCATCCCAATTTTCCCTTACCTATGCAGGTGTTCAGCTGTCAAGGTGACACATTTTCAGTAGGTAGGTACATATTTAGGTGTACCGCAAAGATTCTCACAAGGGCTCAATACACAGTCGGCGATTACTTACAACCCGATGACCGCTATAGAAGTTATGGTGTGCCGTGAACAGTTTGATGAAAGATTTCATATTGATTGAGCTGCTTGCTCAATTGATAGTCTCCGACTCGTTAACGGCCCAGGGCCTCTCCAGTCTCGCTTCCATGAATCGCTGTCACGCTTCCTAGATCCCTCTGGAAAATATCAAGCTACACAAGAAAGATAAAGTTAAGATCCATCGGTAAAGATCCAACCCTGGTATTACTATTCGTACTTACCAATGCCATGTCAAACGCCGGGCTTTGGAGCATCGGACTCTGCGACTTCAGGCTTTGGAACCTCGAGTTCGTCCTCGTAGTAAATCCCAGCAAAGCGCTTATCGTACTTGGAAAGAGTACTCCTTTCCGCCTCCGTAAGAACAGGGTAATACTTGGCATATTGCAAAGTAGGCAGAGCCTCCAGGATGCGAATGTAAAGTGCTGTCGAACGATCGCCCACAATAGCCGGATCATCCAGAGTAACCATGTGTCTGAAGTACGCATTCACCTTGTGGGCGTTGACCTCGAAGAACTCACGAGGCGTACCCCGATTCGCATAAACGTGGAAGGAGAAAGGGACGTCGCGGAATTGCTCGCATAGTTCAGTGATGGTCATCTTGTCGGTTGTCCAGCCATCCCAGCCGTGCAGGACGAAGATGCACTCAGCCTTGGATGCGCGGGCTTCCTCGAGAGCCATTCCCAGGTACTTGCCGACTCGGCTGATGGATGAGACCCGGCTGTGGGCGGGTTGGATGATTGTCTGCATCTTGTGGGGACGGAGACCCAGGAGACCGAATCGCTTGCGGTGCTCGGCGACGGTGATTATCAGCAGTGAGCGGAGGTATTCGTGCATTTGATTGCTGTCCATTTCGGCTTTCGGGTAGTTGTGGTCCTTCAGGTTTGAGGCTCGGGCGATGAATACCACCACTGGACCGAGGGGGTTGCGGGGAGAAGACAGGTTTATCTTGGATGGGGAGTCTTGGGTGGTGTTGTCATCGACGGGGGGTGGACGGGGTTTGTCCGGCGACTGCTTGATTTGAAGCATGGCTGAAGACGATGAAACGCGAGAGTGAGGAAAAGGACGAGGGATGGGGGGAAGAAGAGTAGAATGAGTACATAGACACCTGAGTCGACACGGATGTTTGTTTACGTTTACGATCTGATCGTGCATACATGTATCCAAGTAGGAAGGTACGTCCCAGAAGAAGGAGCAACTCAGACTTGAAGATTACATGGACTTGGGAGTAACCTTGGAAGACGGCAAGCTGGGAAACTGAAAATATTGTAAACATACAAGTCGATTGGTGAAATCTCTTGGACACGCCTATAGAAAAGTGACAAAAATGTATTCATATGAACCCATTTCACGCAGCTCACCGCTTCTTGATGCTGACATCGATCTTTCCAATGCCCCAGGCAGCGACAAAGACTGTGAGCAAACCCGCGAAGATAGTGAAAGGCTTGCGCAGGGCGTCGATCATGGAGTGATCGTACGTGACCTAATGGCGAGTTAGCATAACTGTGAGATGAACAAGTCACAATACAGATCAGTACATACCACCAACTTAGAGTCACGCGCTTCGTCGGTCAGACTGTCAACCTCCAGGGTCAAAGTGGTCCGGCCCAGAGTATCCATGTAAGTCTTGAGAGAGCTCAACTGAGCGTGAATGTGCTTCGCTCCAGGGAGACCATTGCTGTTGGTTCCCTCGAGGATCTCGAAGCGGACATTGTGGGCACCTTCGGGGAGAACGACGCGCACAATCACACGCTCATACTGGATGCCCTCTGCCATCTTGGGTCCCTCAATGAACGGGACCTTGAGGGCATGGGAGTCGGAGTCGACACCCGCGGCACGGCGCAGGAACGAAGCAAGGTCATTATTCCACCCAACACGGAAGCTGTAGTTCCAGCCTCCGAAGATCGGGTAGCGTGGCTTTAGCTCCAAGTTACCAGCGCTCTTACCAACGCTCGGACGGTAGCGGCTGGTCGAGACATTGCCGATATCATCAATGAAGTAAGGGTCGACAGAGCCAGGCAGAAGCGGATATGTCAGCTCGCGAACCGCTGAAGTAGGTGCCTTCTGGTAGTTGGTATAGGTCCAATCGACACGCGAGAACTGGTTGGTCAGCTGCGAGCCGTTGTTGCGCAGCCAGTACCGTTCCTCAGTTGCAAGGTTGCCGCCCCAGTGCGAGACTTCCAAGTCACGCTCCAAAAGGTTTACGGTGATGACGGGCTTAGTGAATTCGTAGCGAACGGTAATTGGGTGCTCGGTGCCCGGGGCCACCTTGGCCGTGTCATACGGGCCGTACGTATATGTGGCGCCCTTGCGCTCGGGGTCCAAGCCGGACTTGAGCCCATCAGTGGTTGTATAGTCCGGTACATTGGTGCTGGGGAACTTCAACTTGGTCTTCTGTGTATCCGTCGTGTAGGCGGATGGCATATAAGCGGAGAAGGAGTAGGTGAGGTATTGCTTGTCCGCCTGTTTAATGGTCGCAGGAAGCGGGCTGAGAGAGGAAAGCACCGAGTACGAGATTCCAAGGGTGATCTGCGAGTTCGGGGCCAGCGGTTCGGGAAGGTGAATCACGAAGTACTGGTTGCCGCTGTTTCAATTGATATTAGAATTAGTGTCACGGTGTATCCCCTGGCGTGGCCATTGGCCTCCCAATTGAAACTCACTTAGATGATACAGCTTCAGTATAGTCCACGTCAAAGCGTCCCTTCTCGGGGGCCTTCTTATCCCTCACTTCGAGGCCTCCAACACGATCAAACACCTCGACAGGGAAGGGGATGTAGTAGTCGTTCTGGGGCTGCTTGTCGACATTCTCCACAACAACATTGATTGTTTCCCGCACATAGCTCTTTTCCAAATTGGTATTCCGAACCAAATTTGTGTTTCTGAAAACCTGCGGGGGTTTGAAGCCGGACGGGAGATCCAATCGACTAGGCGTAGTAAGGTTGGTTGCGGCGCACAGGCTGGGCGCGAGCAGCCCGAGCACCGTGGCGGTGAAAAACCTCATTATGAGTACCTGGAGGACACAATTTCTCCGAGGTTCAAAATGTTCAAGAATCCAAGGTGTGATTGTGTCTGGTCGATGAACCTGAAGCTTGCGGAGCTGATGATACGTGGTCCCCATTGTATACTAGGGTCGCCGAAGCGGCCACATCGCGCACTCCGGTTTATCGCTGATAACGGTCTGGTTTAGCTCGGGAGCTTCTCCTCATCTCGCATCTTTAACTTCTTGCATGCTTGACTGGCAGGTTCACTTAGCTGGAGGTACAGCTGAATCCTCTTTTCAGTTGCCATCATGTTGTCACACACCATGTTCGCCTCTCGAGCTGCTCTAAGGTCCGGCTTAAAGGGAACCCAGCTGTCGTGTGCTCGTCGTTACCATGGCCTTGCCCAGAGCAAGTTCTTTAAGGTGTCAGAAGAGGTGCGGGATGCAGTTGCTACAGGTAGACCCGTTGTATCACTCGAGACGACAATCTATACACACGGTGAGTCTTTCTGTGTTTATTCCTGGGGTTGAAGAGCTTCGCCAAAAAGCGGGGAAGCCAAGACTGATCGGCTGTAGGTTTCCCTTATCCTGATAACATTGCTCTTGCCGCATTGTTGGAGTCTGTTGTGAGAGCCAGCGGGGGAGTTCCTGCAACTATAGGAGTCCTTGATGGTGTTGCCAAGGTTGGCCTGAGTACGGAAGAGCTTATCGAGCTGGCCTCGACAGCTCAAGAGAAGAGTGCTCTGAAAGTATCTCGTAGGGATCTTGGATATATCTGTGGAATGGTGAGTAGTAGCTACAAATGGCTCAGAGGATTGAAACTGATCTATATTAGGGCATTATTGGGAAGCCAATGCACGGCGGTACTACAATCTCGGGCACTATGATTCTGTCAGAACTAGCTGGTATCAAGATCTTTGGTACAGGCGGACTAGGTAAATCCAATGATCAAGGTCAATCAGAAAACGAAGCCCATCTGACTTGCTCTAGGTGGTGTGCATCGTGGAGCAGAAAGCTCAATGGATATATCTGGTAGGGAAAATTTTGGGAACAAATCAGAACGCAATTTATTGACAAATGATTATAGCTGATCTTACTGAACTTGGACGTACCCCTGTGACGGTGATTAGCTCTGGATGCAAGAGCTTCTTGGACATTCCTCGAACGCTCGAATACCTCGAGACCGAAGGTGTCTGCGTGGGCACATTCGCTGATGGCCGGGATGGCGCCGTCGACTTCCCTGCTTTCTTTACACGAGAGAGCGGCGTCCGCAGCCCCCGAGTCATTCAAAATGAAGCTGAAGCTGCCGCCATAGTCTGTAAGCTTACCCCATGCGTTGAAAGCTGCAGCCTAGTTGACAGAATCTCCAGATGCGCAATCAAAGCTTCCAGTATCCTCCGGCATCCATTTTGCCAACCCTGTCCCCCTGGAGCACTCAATCCCCAAAGCCGAGATGGATCTTGTGATTGAAGAAGCTATCCGCCTTTCCCATGTAGAGGGTTACCATGGCAGTGACAACACACCATTTGTGCTTGCTAAGATCAAGGAACTAAGCGGTGGAAAGAGCGTAGTCGCTAACCGGGCCTTGATTGAGTCCAATGTCAAGCGTGCAACCCTAGTAGCTGTGGAACTTGCCAAGCTTGAACAGGCTGACCTAGGAACAGGGTCTCGGTGAGTTTTGTTTCTAGATACGAGATACGAGATGCAATCAATGCTAAGTTCGGACATCTCCTTCCCTATAGACACATGCCATCAATCCCAGATGTAGCTTTGCCAAGTCAAGATGCCTCGCAGGTTGAAGACATCCCCGAACCAGCCAGCATCGAACCTATCACACCGATGCTAAAGGCAGATGTCGTGGTTGCCGGCTCGCTAGCCATCGACCTCTCCTGCGACTACACCCCATTCGGAGACGAACTCATACAGGTTGCACCAGTACCACATACCTCCAACCCAGCAATTATCGGACAAAGCCTAGGCGGCGTTGGCCACAACGTTGCCGTTGCCGCCAACTACGTCGGCAGCGACGTCCTCTTCTGTAGCGTCGTTGCAGACGATCTCAGCGGTCGTGCCGCACTATCAACCCTTGAAAAAGACGAACTCAGCACCGCAGGCATTCAAGTTCTCCCAGCGACGCCAAACACCCGCACAGCACAATATATCGCAATCAACGACATCAAAAAAGACCTCCTAGTAGCCATGGCCGACATGGGCATAGTCGAGCTCCCCGAATCCCAGCTCGACTTCGACGGCTTCTGGGAACCTCTCTTAGAACGCACAAAGCCAAACTGGGTCGTCGTCGATGCGAACTGGCGACCCGACGTGATAGCCAAGTGGAGTGCTGTGGCACGCAAACACGGCGCACGCGTAGCCTTCGAGCCCGTTTCAACAGCCAAATCCCGACGTCTATTCGGCAGCGATGCAAACAGCACCGGTGCGACTATCGGTCCCAATCAGACAATTCCAGATAATGCTATCAGTCTTGCGTGTCCGAACCGCCTCGAGCTGGCCGCTATGTACACTGCTGCGCGGGAATCACTTCTTTTTGAGTCAGCGGGATGGTGGCATATCATTAACTCTATGAATATGTCTCCGACGGGCTCGCGTGAGCGCCTCATTGCACTTACCTCAACATCTCTCGTCGACGAAGGCCTTCCGCAGCAGACTGTTCAGCTGCTTCCTTTCATTCCCTGCATTGTTACCAAGCTCGGTCGGGCGGGTGCTCTCCTTACTCAGCTTCTGCCGCCTGGTGATCCCCATCTTACGGATCCGGAGTCTGCGCCGTATATTCTTGCTCGCGCGTCGCCTGGCTCGGACGTGCCTTTCGGTGGTGTTTATATGCGTCTGTTCTCGCCTGCTGCTATTCTAGGTACTCAGGACATTGTCAGTGTCAATGCGGCGGGTGATACCCTGCTAGGTGTTGTAGTGGCTGGCTTGGCCAAGGATCCTTCCGTGCGCATTGAGGATGTCATTCCTATTGCTCAGGAGGCGAGCCGTAAAACATTGGCTAACGCTGGAGGTGTGAGCAAGAAACTGGTTGAGCTGCGGGGCTTATTGGGGCTGTGATAATGGTGCCGCTTGACATGGCCCCAGTACTAATGACGTTGGTTCTTGGAGTATGAGGATCTCCATATGAAGTGGGTCTTAGGACTAATGTACCTAGGCAGCTCGGGAGCAAAGCTCCACTTACAAAAGCGATCAATAAGTCAATTCGTATTATTCTTATCAAATCCTACACATTAGCATGTAGTCATTGTGGATATCCTCTTTAATAACATTTGGGGGGCCCCATAGTACCCGGAGCACAAAGTCCTTTATATGCCCATTGCGTCCTAGCGAGCCGAAGCTGTAAAGCAGAGCGATGGCAGCGCTCCTTGATATCATAAATCGATTCTGTCAACTGGTCATATTCTATCTTGTATTGCTCCTTTCCAAAAGAAGAAGAAGAAGAAGTAGGCTACCGCAGATCTTGTCTTTTTAAAGGTTGGGACTGGGTCTGAATGTGAGACATCTCAAGTCCAGGGCCTTCTGAATCAGGTGATCGTTGCGTATTCGTTTAGTGAATTGCCAATCTGGGATTTTCCCTTTCCGAAAAAGAAATGATCCAACTATAAGGTATGGCGATCAGGTATTTCAGTTATTTCACAATTTTTCTAAATTTTACTTCTATTCCTCTTTTCTTCTATCGTTCATCATGTCCCTCATATTGTCCCTCGATAATCAAAGAACATGTTACTCAGACAATGAGACAATATCTGGTCATGTCACCCTGCGATGTCCAACCACTTCCGACATTCAAGATCACATCCGCGTAGTCTTTGTTGGCCGGACAAAATGTCGGGTACAAAAGGCCAAGAGATCAGCAACAGCATCCGTGACGTATCGCAGCAAATGTATTCTTTTCGAAAAAGAGCGCATCTTTTCACTCCACGACTGCCAAGCACCTTCAAATGGCCTCTTTCAGTGGTCATTTGAGTTTCTTTTCCCTTCTCATGTCCAGCCTTCGACCAATTCGACGCGATGGCCCGAAACTACCCGTTTCTATAATGACGCAGGCCATGCACTGCCGCCGACATTCACTAAGAAAGCGGAGGACGACCTAAGACGACTGGACTGTGTGATCGAATACAAAGTATACGCACAAGGATCCAGGATACAACAAGGCCTCCTGAGCAGGACCTCGCCATTTGTATCTGAGCCTATTCTATTGAATTTTATGCCTGCGTCGGCCAAAGTGGATAGGCTTGCGAAGGACAGGTTTCCCCGGGCCCAGTCGCGACGAGAAGAGCAACTATTCAACATTCGAAGCATGCACCTTCTTCCCGGACATGAAGGAAGAAACTTGAGCGTTCAAGAGAAGTTCCAGTCCTGGCTTTCCCCGGGAAAATTGCCTCACTTCACCTTCAATGTCGCCTTCTCCTACCAGACCCATGTGATACAGTCAAGGCCACTCTTGTGTACTTTGGATGTTGATCCTTTAATCCAGAACTCTTCTATCGGGTCTCCGCCGCAGATCCTGATGCAGTCTATCCATGTGGTCGTGACAGGTCAAACTGCCGCCCGAGCTACGCCGTCTCTGGTTGGGGTGATGTCTGCTGAGGTGGATGAACGCATTGAAATCATATCCAGGCCTTCCGTGAACGTCCCGGTTTCAGGAAGTGTAGACCTGGACACGGTGGTTGGGCCCTTCATATTCCGACATACGGATATATCTTTCCGCACGCTCAACATAAGTAGAACGTATAGGTTATCTGTCTCAATTGTATTTTTGTGTGCGGGGAAAACTGTGGAGTTCAAACTCTCTGATTTGCCTATTGGGGTCATGGCGAGCCAAGACACTGGGATGAAGAGAGGACACGAGAACATCTCCGAGGATGACTCGCCGCCGTCTTATTCCCCCCGTTCATCATTGTCCACGGGGATTTGTGAACCCGCTGGAAGGAGCGAACTCGGAGAGAAACAACACCTTTGAGCTGTTAGCTGTGTTGTATTATGCGAAATTGTGGTTCTATGGAAAAGCGTTTTTAGGGTTATTATGGTTATACGTATATATTTCTATTTTTCTTACTAACAATCTCTACGGAGAATGATTTGTGCCCTGGGAGTTTCGACAAGCTCTACTACGGTAGGAAATTGCAAGGCCTACACAGTGTTATAGCTCTCTCACTATACCCTACGTTTGACTGGTTTTATTCCCAGTAATACTCCAAACCGAACGAAACTACGTTATTACACATGCTAACGTTTTGTGGATGATGTGCGCATCATTGAAAGGCTGGCCATGACTATTAATGTCACATGAAATCTTTGATGCAGTTATATCTCCGCGGAGGCCAAATATGTCGAACTTCAACTTATCAACCATGGTTGGGATGATAATACGAAGGAAATCGAATCCTACTTGACTGCCTCTTGTCTAAGGTGGCAAAACATTGCATACATATAGTAGCGCCTTAAGCAAAAGCTTCAAATGGCGGCAGGCTCACTTGGAGACATACTTTCCATCACGTCAAAATGTCAGATATTGATCACCTTAGCCCAGAAATTATTCCGATGATTGCTCGATATCTTGAAAGCAGAGACTTCTTCAACCTTCGCCTGGGTAGTTTGTACCTAAGAGACAGCACCTTCGCGCTCTTCCTCAAGCTCTACTTCCGCACGCGAACCCACATGTTAAGCCGGCACAGCCTTATGAAATTACTCGACATATCGCATCATCCGATTCTAGGTCCTTCGATACGCTCTGTGGTCATCACTACCAATCACTTGACTCCGGATGGACTTTCGGATGAGCCCTACCTTCCAACCTGGATGGAGCGAAATGTCTACCCGATCGATAAAAAGAGGTATCGTGAATATTATATACAACAAAATTCCTTCCGACAATCAGGCTTGGACACAACATATCTATCAGAAATACTAGCGAATGCGGTTCATTGTCGAACTCTGGCCCTGGCTGACCGCGATCAGCCCTGGGGGGCTGCATTTCTAGAAAGAGAAACCGGGGTCTACCCGACCTCAAGTATGGAAAACGAATACAGCAAGATCTATGTTCAACAAGTGACCCATGTGATTATTGCCGCTGCGACCGCCAGCGGAGTTTCAATAGAGAAATTCGAATTGAATGCTGGACTTGGGCGAGCAATGAATCCAAGTGTGCTCAGATTCCCCGAACTTCACCGAATACAACTACCGTGGGCTGCGACACTCACCTCGTTGCGGCTTTTGATGAGTCCGAATTATGACGAAGATCCACATGTTTGGTCTAAGCCTCTCGCTGATTTCATTTCGCTCTTTCCACGATTAGAGGTACTTGACCTGTATTTCAACAGACGTCTGCAGCAAGCCGGATTCCAGGCGCTCAGTCAGGCATTAAGTCTACCAAATCTTCGAATTTTACGGCTTGGCGGCTTTGACTGTCTTTCAGATGACCTGCTATTACTTTTCGGCATCCACCAAAACAGCTTGAGAGAGGTTGTCTTAAACCATGTTGGTATTAGTACACGCCTAGATGGCTCGTGGCAGAAGTTGGTGACTATGCTGCACGCCCAGCTTCAAATTACGAAGTTGGAAATCGTGGGATGCAATGTTGATGGTCATTTGATATGTCTCCGGAAGAGTGATCTTAGCTTGTCGGCGCAATCTCAAGTACTTGGTGAAACCCGTCAGTTGCTATACGTCTGACTTAAGTTATTAGGCGAGATGTACGTAAAAACTCTCTGTCTCCTTAACATCTGTCGATCATATTAGTCTGTTCAGAATTATCCAATAGTAATATTGTTTATCCTGCTTCAGTTTGCCTCCAGATGGAGATTTCAGTACTGTCGAAGTTGTCTATAGGATCATGTAGAACATTCCTTCCTGCATAACCTACCATGGTAGGTCAGGTGTAATAACGGGCTTGACTTTTAGGGCTACATCTGTAAGCGGAGTTAGATTAAATAGTTACTTAGGTCAACTAGTTATTGCTCTAATAAAATCGTCGCTCTGAGATTCAGCACTGTTAGTAGGGGAATAATAAGTTGACCTTTGTCTAGCAAAGGGACTATTACTTTATCTTTATTTTCCTTTATCAGAAAAGGACTTTATGGCTTTATAGCCATGTTGCATGATATATGCTACCCTTGATCTAAAAACGCACGCTGAGATGGAAGGAGGGATAGGAAGAGAGATATTCTTTTTTTTCCCTTTCTTTTTCTGGGAAGCTGGGGGCGGATGGGAGAGATGGGAAAGATGATGGGAGATGGGAGACGATGGGGGATGGGAGATGATGGACAGGTCACCGCCAAGCCAGCAGCGGTTAGCTTTCTCACGTCCTGATTCGACACTGGTGGTAGTCGTTCCTGGATCTAAACAACGTGGCGCAGTAGTTTGGCCTTGGCTGTATTCCAGCAATGTCCTTTTTGTCATGCACGTACTAGGTTCCCACAGATAGAATGCTAAAGCTGGGCTTTTGGACATTATACATGTATCTAGGATACCTAGTCATACTGACTATGTACATACATACGTATGTATCGAGCCGAAATAAACAAACTCGGTGCCAATTTGTTCTATCTCCATATATAAATGCATGATCAACTCGAGTTCTCCTCTCTTCTTCTCTTAAAAATATCACTCCTTGACCACTGCTATATTCTCATGAAGCCTTCTGGAATTGGAAACTTCTTCCCCTAGGTTCCTCTACACCACGCTTCCGGACGCAATGGGTCTTTCCGTCGAGGCTATTATCGCAATCATGGCACTATTCGTCGCTTTAGTCAAACCTTTATGCACTCTTTGGAAATATACATCAAGGAAGAATTCCCAACAAGGTATGTCTAAGCTCGTTGTTTCTGTTCATTAGCTTACTTTCTATCTCTATAGAGATTGTACCAACGCAGACCGTCGAAAACACATTCCCGCACATGCAACGGGACCTAGAACGGCAGCCCCATGATGGACGTGGTATGATCTACATAAGTGTGGGGTGCACCTATAAAACATATGGCTAATGTATATGCTCCAGATGATTCGACACGAGCACGTTGGAAAGCGCGGAGGTGGGAGGAGTGGGAATATTACCCATGATAGGCGTTTCTTCCTAACTAGAGATATGAAAACGCAGACATTCTTTGCGCTGCGTTACTGCATGAATAAAGGACAGAGGCAATAGTACAGAACAGACACCGACAGGATCGTTGTATAGAGGGTTAAAAGCTGATAGAACTTCGATTTTTTATAAATTTATTGATAGCTGTTTTCTCAAAATCGATACTCCGCAGGGCGGGAGAATCTAGAAATAAGGGGTAAAAGCAAGGTGGAATTCTAAGACCGACCACTTATGGCGCGGCTTCTAAACGGCCGTACGGTTTAGAAGCCGCGCTATAAGTGGTAGTTAACCATTACCTTAGATCATAATATAACGTATTCGGTAAGCGAGTCGGCGCATGTAAGACAGCCGGCCACCCCAAAACACATAGTAAATGGGATATCTTCTACACTTGTATCTCCACAACCACGTTCTTGTTTGATATTATTGCTGCTCGATAGCTGTTGGTAAGGTTTATTAATAATGTATACTAATTTGAAGGAAATTAGAAAGCTATAATGTTACGGTATCGAAAATTACATGATTACGAGCCAGAAATATATATATCTCTTCATCACTAAGGTATTAAAACCCCCTAAATTCCCTAAAGGTGCTAGATATCATCTAAAAAGTATCGTGCTATAAGAAAAACTCCCTATAGGCCACCGTCGTTGAGATATCAAGTCGCATTTACTATGTGTTTTGGGGTGGCCGGCTGTCTTACATGCGCCGACTCGCTTACCGAATACGTTGGGGAGATACCCGGGGCTAATGCGGCGGCCTGTTGTTGCATATGTTGTATGTACCTCAACCAAAAGGGGACTAGCTCTTCTCATGAGAAGAGCATGCGGTGTCATTACATAGGCCTACCTCAATTAATTGCTTTATCTCACGATAGCGGCCAACAGCTAAACGCCAGGAATACAATTCACTCCTTTCGGCTTCTTGGACCGGTCGAAAGGAGTGCCGCTCAAGCAGCTGTGTAGATAGATACCAAGATAAATAGAAAAACAACGATGCTTGATTATGATTATATTGTCTTGATAGTCCCTACTAACCTTCGTGCACTCATCTACAAGACAGAGATATCCAAGACTAAAACACCACTCAACACTCAATAGCCTTTGACAGCTTTTGACGACGGCACAAGTCCCGGATCCAACAACCCAACCTGCACAAGCACGCCAGCCTGATCCCAATAAAGAGTCTGGCGTGTGATCTGACCGGCAGTGAAGCTTGCCACCACAACGATGATGACACTAATATCTCGATCGGTCGGCGAAACACCAGGCAACAGCCATGGAATCTCAGCGGTATGACAACAAGAAAACAACATCTCATCCACGATGCGATCCGCACCCACAGTGCGCGATAAGAGGCGGATGTGCTGATCAACCGGTCCAGCAGGAATATACGCATGAGCGAAGAAATCTCTCAAACTTGAGATATCAGAGCCTGCAATATACATATCAGCAAAGTCCTGACCCGGATCGTAGAAAATAGAAGGTGGGAAAAGAAGACTCACCCCCAGCCTGGGTGGGAATACACCTCACAAAAACCTCACCAGCCGGACACCCCATCTCACCATAATGGCCATGGCCAGTCAACATCTCAACCGCCGGCTCAGAACCACTACCTTGATTCCGTTTCCGCATCTCCAACTCACCAGTTACACGGTCCCAGTATTCTTCCCAGACAGTCTCGATATCGTTAACAGCCCAGTAGCTCCCGACATTGAATGAGCGCCGCAGACATGCCAGCGCCCGACTCCACGCTAGTTGCGAGCTAATCTCGTCCTCCGCGTTCAAGTCCACATCCACCTCGCCTTCTTTCTCTTCGGCGACTTCGCGCTCCGCGAATCCAGCTCTTGACCCTGGATATGTGTACACGTAGCAACGGTGTTTTTTCTTGTAGGTAACGTCGCCTTCTGTAGCACTGACTTCCATCCATGGCCACAACGCGCATGGCTGGACTCGTGGGCCTGGGATGTGGATTTGGATTGGGACATAAGTTGACTTGGAGGCTGGGCCGAAGATTGAACCTGTGTCTGAGCAACCTGGCGGAGAGCAGTTTTCTTTTTCCTTGTAGGTGAATTGGTCTGTTGAGGAGAGGGGGTAGTAGGTTATCAAGGCACCTAGGTGTGGGAATGGGTTTGTGTTGCTGGCTATTGTGTGGTGTAAGGCTAGGAGAAGGTAGGCAGGCCGGTGATATGCTGTGGCAAATGGTTAGCTGGGGGTTTTCTATATCTTGCAGGGCTGAGTTTCCTGCTTCAAATAGGAGGAAGCATGTATGTAGAGGCAACTAATAGTCGAATATAAGACGTACCGACTATCGCATACCGCTCTCCATTCTCGAGTTCGTCTTCTTTCTCGTGCACCATGTTCTTCAGCATTTTTGTGTCCTTATCTTCATCCCCGCTGCCAAGGAATGGGAGATATATCACTTGGAAGCCTTCCGCCTGGAAGCGATGGACTACGTGTGTATCGAACTGCACGGTGTCGGAGATCAGGATGAGATGTCGGGGAGATGGCTCTTCATATCGGAAGCTGCGTTTGCTGGAGTTTGTGCTCACTGTCCGATGTATTCCGTGTGGATGGGATTCTGCGGAGTTGGGGCCCGTAGTATCTGCGTCTAAATATAGTGGGCTGCTGCTGGAGCTCTGGGCTCGGCGTCGAGTCAGGCGTTGGAATATGTTGACCATGGTCTCAATATGGTCGTTGATTGGATGAGCTGTGGATTGGGAATTTGGGAGGACATGTAGCTATGTTATTATGTAGAAATAACTGTTTCCTGTTCGGTGACGTCGTTGATGTTGCATTCCGCAAACGCCGAAATATAACCCATAAACCGCATCGGGAAGACCCGTTTGGTTCAACAACCTGTTGCTCAAGCCGTCGGTCTTTACTTTTTCTTAGTCAAACTTCGACTGCTATTACAGCGCGGGTGCGTGATAGGTCCTTAGGTGTATACACGGACGTCACAAAAATGCCGATTTGCCGTTACTGTAGGTAGCCGGATTGTGGGGGTTTTGTCTCAACCTTATTTATACTAGCACACTCTTTTGAAGTTCTTTTTAATGTTCTTTTTACTTTCCATATATGTATAGCTATCCGTATATCTAAATGCATAAAATATGAAATCAAACAGGCGTCGACGGGCTTGTTTCAAATAGAGTGTCCTCGCATTATTAACCCTCAATCACACGCCGTGTTGACCATGATATGCCAGATATTTGATATATTCCTGATATGAGTTTATCCTATCAACAAGAAGGTATCCATAAATGAGGATAACCAAGCTAAACTCAGCTCAAAGGTTCCTATCACGGCGTCTCCTAGGAGTGATTATCACTAGTTGACTTTCATCGAGGTCATGATCTCCCTATTAATAATATTCAATGGTATAAAAGTCGGCCAGTCATACTACCCAATCCAACGCATATAGCAAACCCGGTTCAAGCCAAGACTTCAATGGCCTTCGCTTAAATGCTCTTTTATTTAAGGTACAGATCATTTTCAGTTCAACGTCGTTTTGCTATCATAGGCTTCTTCCGAGCTCGGATGGGCAGACACAATGTTTGATCTCACTTTAATCTCATTGGGATATCATTTCCAGCTTACGAATTGTACTAGTTTCTCGAAGGTCGGATTGGATTATACATCGTAAGGAAGGCGCGATAGAGGCGATTTCTTAGAAGGTGCGTTTCGTCCTTTACGCCTTCCAAAATAGCATTAATAAGACTGATAGACACAGGGCTGATCTGATACACTAGTTACCTCTAGCAACACTTTATCTATCCTCTCAACTGAGGATATATCTCTGCAAACTCCCTCTGGGTTTCTCTTCTTCCTGTATCACTTCTATATCTACAACTTTGAGCTTGCTTTTTCTTACCATTGCTCCAACTCCTCGTGGCCTATTCGTTCTGCTTCAGCCTCGCTTTGGTTATTTCTCTTTGCCACCATGTCTCCCAATGTGGCTGGAGAGCCCGTGAGGAACCCGAAACGTGCCAGGAACGATCCCATTTTGATAGCAGGCAGCCGTCCTCTCCGTCAGCAGCTATGGGGAAGAGAGCCGGAATGGAGATGGCCTCTCCACGGGTTGCCCGAAGATTGGGCAAAGTTGTTCAGACTATGGTTCTGCTACGGCTATCTCGATAAAAGTGTTGTTCTGATTCTTTCTCACAGTGTCTCTTTCCGAATCTCGAGAAAGTCGAGATCGGACACAAAGTCCTTGTCGCCCATAAGGTTTTCAAAAGCTTCGCTCGTCGACACCTAGCCCTACGGACCCTTGAGCGGCGCCATCTCGAGCGTTCAATTGTGGCCTTCCACCTCCACGAAGAGCCTGCTCGAGTCTGAGATTGCTGCATTTGGGCCATTCCGAGGGTGGGTTGCCTCGGTCTCAGTCGCAAACTCTTCGATACCCCGAAGCATAGTGCGTCCGCTTGATAACCATCGAACTGATTGAAATCTTATTAATTCGTTGAGCGTTTTCATCCGATCCTTGGTTATATTTGATCATACTAACAAGATTTCAAAGTTCTAGGTTAATATATACAATGGTTCGTTCGGGTGGATCAGGAACATGTGGGCAATCACAGCGACGATTGGAAGACGCATCAAGTAGCATCTCAGATGGCATGTCAACAAAAGGATCCTCCTTCTATGTCTATTCGGAGAAATGAGCTGCGCTATAGAAGAATAATCGCAATGCAGGATAATCATCTCACTAGTCCCGAATGGCATGATATATAACCCCACCTAATCAAAGCTCACCAACCACTCACGGTCCTCACTGACTTTCCCAGATGCTTTACCGCTGTCAACAAGATAGCACTTGTAAGCCTCGCGTAGCAGACTCTCCCGTGCAACCTCACAATCTACCCGAATATCCTCCACCAATGCCTCCAGCGAGACATAATCAAACTCCGGCCGGATATAACCCAGAATCAACAGGTTTAGTCGCGTTTGATAGAAATCCGGCAAGCGATTAAACTTAGTCTGGCCCTCCTGTCCCGCAGCGGTGGGCGATGGTTCTGTGAGAGCGGGCATGATATGGATTTCCTGAAGTGAGCAACCGCGTCAGCCCAATACCCCACTAAAACACCAGTTTCAACTTTTGACGGCATTTCGTCTGGTTTGTATCACATATCACATACCACAGATCGCACGGTGTTCTTATAGAAAGGGTTATATCCAATGCTCAACACAGCAGGTAACACCACCGCAGTAGATGTGCTACCCTCGGATGTCTCATGTTGGTATGTTTTCGGGTCGAGCGCTACAATGCCGTAGTAGACACCGGTTGTCAGCTCTGGATGCTTCTCGGACAGGTCATCGGCGGGGATGTTGGCGGTGGGGATTCCGAGCTGTAGTCATCCGGGAGAGCGAGTCAGCGAAAGTCTGTTGTGCCCATTGCGCTGTGCGATTATAGCAACAAGTTTGGGTTCCGAGATTCATAGACGTACATCTTTGCTCCCGCGGCCAAATCCCTTGATCACTGGCCCTGACAGTCGCACAGGATAGGGAGGTTCCGGGCCTGCGTCGGGGCCGGCCACCGGCTCGCGCGGCTTGTCGGGTCGCATGGAGGATTCTGTCGGATAAGGGTAGGGTAAAGCGTGGATATTGGCACAGACAGATCTGCTAATAGTGTATTTTCGTTTGATGCGTATTGATTGTGTGATTTAGCAATGGTTCGGCGTGATGCTGGCGTTGAGTGTGTCTGAATACGATCAACCCTGGTGGGGTTACCGCGATAAGGATAAGGATGCATTGTGTATTAGGGGCCTGAGGTATCAGGTATCAATCCACATGCAATTCCAACCGGGGAAGGTTGGATTAAGCTTATCTCTTGGTTTAAAATTAGATCCATGGATGGTTTACGGCTCAACGAGGTCAGAAGTGACCCCACTCAATATCATTGCATTATGCTCATACAGTAACAATCCCGTCCCAGAGATATCATTTTTTGCCCCCATTTTGAGCGCCACAAAAAGGAAATAAAACAAGAAAGCATGACTATCGACAATCCTGGAATTGGTTCCAGGAATCAAAGAAGCATGACATATATACGAGAACATAGAACAAAAGAAGACCCCCGTCGGCGAGTGGTCGGAAGGAAATCCAGATCAAAGGGAATCATACAATCCCAGAACCAGGAAATATGTACCGGGTAGAACAGCAGAAGAAGAGAAGACAGGCCTCATGTTAGGCCTTGCCGAGGGTATGAAAGGGTAATTTGGAACAAGAGCAGGAAACAAAATCAAAGAAAAAAGGAAATCAAATGCATGGCAAGAACTAGAAAATGGGGGATTAGCATGAGATCAACTCTTGAGAGCTTGCGTGATCTTAGAGACTTACATTCATCACAATGAGCATCGGGATATCAAACACATCGCGTTTCACTGTCCAGCAGTACGCGCATTCGACCTTTCCATCCTTGAAACCAAGCTGGTTCATGCCAGCCTCGCCAGCAATGCCACCCTTACGGAGGTGGCTATTCCACTTTGCATTATCATCGGACTGTGCAGCCTCCGTGTCCTCCTTGGTTTTGTATTTGAGCAGCTTGCACCGAGTCATGACACTACCACGAGAATCGCCGAATGCCAGACGCGCAAAGTCCTCGTAGAACTCTACGACACTATCATCATCGAGGAGCTCGGCCAAGAATACCGGCTGGGGGCGTCCAGTGGCGGAATTCTCTAATGTGGAGCCACGCGGTGTGAAACTACCGCGTGACGTTGCCCCGGACTGGGGTACGGCCGAACCACCGGTGTTGACGTTGAGGTTTGCCTCTTTTCCTAGAAGCACGTCTTTCTTCCATCCGGTTAGGATGCTGAACTCCTTGCCTACGGCGGCGATCTCGCCGGTGCGTCGGCAGACGATGGTCGGCGTTCCACATGCATTGATGAAGTCCTCGTACTCCCAGAGAGTTCGCTGGAAGCACTTTTCCATGAAAATGAGATCATCACGGTTAAGGGTCTTAGTAGTTGCGATGAAAGAGGGTCGAATGGATGCGAGTGCCTTGGCAATTCGCACGGTCTTTTGCGGCGTAAAGCGACGTTGAATGAAAGCAGTGAGGTTGTGGAAGCCGCTTGTATAAGCATAGGGCTCCTTCACGCTTTCGTATATTGAGGAAGGATTGCGGTGGCGCCGTTTAGGGCCAACCTGCAGATTTGGGTGTTTCAAGATCGATGCTGTTACCTGGCGTTGTCCATTCGGCACCAGGCTGTTGGACTGTGGAGCAGGAGCGATATTGTTGAATGGACCGTCATCGAATGCAGCCGTTGGAATGTTCGGGCTTGCGGCCGAGCCAGGACTAGTGAAGCTTGCTGGTCCACTTTCGATCGCAAATGCATGTGGTGCATTTGCTTTCATGTGTTCAGGGAGCATGGCATTTGGGGCATACACACCACCGACATTCACATGCTGGCCCGAGGCCGGTCCGGCCGACCATTCATTTAGGAGAGGATCGCCGAACATGAAAGGTTGATTCCCCGGGCTTTCTCCAAATCCAGGAGCTGGTGTGGAGAACTGGGCTGATCCACTGCGGCCGATCGACCCTCGCTGTCCTGCAGAATCAGTAGGAGAGTCACCGGCCGCCCCGGTGGCCATATGCCCAAGCATGCCAAATTCCAGAGCACCGTATCGATTTTCGAAGTTCATGCTCGATAGATCAAAGTTGAAGAGCGCTGGATCACTGGGATCAAAAAATGGCCCTGCAAAAGGATTTTGGGACTGACTTGTATCCCCAGAGAGAGCAGTACTCGGAGTAGGCTGCGGGTTCACAGTCGATGAAAGACTCGGATTCCGACCATTGGTGCTGCTCTTCATGTTAAAAGTAGGTGAAACGGGTGATTGCGTGGTAAAAGGGCTTTGGCTCATGGAGGATTCTTGGTAGGGATTGTAAGATCCTGTCTGAGTCTGGGGCGTGGGGTAAAAGTTGTTATTCGTGGGATTGGTTGGTTGTTGATGTTGATGGGTCTGTTGTTGGCTGTGTTGCTGGTTGGAATTGACAGCATTTGCGCCATTTCTAGATATAGGCAGATTATTGCGGAGTGTGTTGTTGTATAGATTGGTGTTGTTGCTGCTACTAACAGCTGGCATCAACGCCCCATCGGGAGCATCATGGAGATACTTGGCCTTTTTGCGAACACCATCATGGCAAGCATCTTGAAGACCACGTTTGATGCAACGTTGACACGGTCGTTCGTCGCCTAAACCCGATACATATTAGTCAGATATCTAACAAGGGCTAGGGTCAGTTTATCATCATACCGCAAGTCAAATGAGCTCGTTGGCATGCAAAGCAAGCTCGCCGGGCCTTCTTCCGTCGCGGTCGGGAGGGATCCTTGGCATTAGCTGCTTTGCGGTCCGCCTTGCTATCGCCATTAGTTTTGGGCTTCACGTCCATTTGTTCGTGTTCTGTGATATCGGCGGAGTCACGATCCCCACCGTAGTCCCCCGCAGGAACTGGGGAGCCGTTTTTGGTTTCCATGTTCATTTCGGCATGTATCCCCAGGACGGTGGTCTATGGACACGTCCACAAAAGTAAGGCAAAGTGTTTCAAACTCCGTAGGACACTTTCCGTGTCTTCTTGTGTTTATCTAGAGAAAAAGCGTGGTGGCGACAATACCAATGATACCATCCGCGCTTCGATCTCGGCGGGCGAGCGGATCCACGTGCGAGATCAGCCCAGCTTGTGATAGAGAAAAAGGGTACGATCGCAAATTGCTAAATCGCCCGTGCTAAGGCTTGAAATCCACCCAAATCACTTCTCACAGGTTGGAGGGGTCTTCCGTCCTTGGTTCCTATAATCGCGCGTTTGCGACTACAGTTGGTGGGGAACCGGAATCGGAATCACGGCGAGTCGAGTCACGGGTGTAACGGGGGACAATCGACTGAAGATGCGACGGATGTACGATGATCTGACACATTGAAGGATTTCAATGTGGTTTGTAGATGGGGAGAAATTGGCGCAAAGCTGAGAGCAGAAAATCCCGCAACGGTTTCGGGGCTGAACTGAGAGTGGAGAGGTGGAAGAGTTCGTTCGGTTGCGGGGAAGATCTGAAATTCTCTCCAAATTTGAGAGCCGTGCCGATGCGAGGCCGATCGAGAAGTCCGGGAAAGAAAGAAGGTCGAGAGGCAATGCAAATATTATTCGCGGGGAAGGTTGAAGAGGAAGTGGATGACTATGAGAATTGGCTCTCGATCGGAGTGTTCCCGTGACTAGTGTAAGCAACAGACAGGACTTTAACACGAACACAGTCCAATTGTAAAGGGCTTGTAAAGGACTGAATGAGAGTACGAGTGACGAAATTTTTAATATTTTTTTTTTAATATTTATTTGGCAATTTCTTTTCGAGAATTTTAGTGCTATGTTTCGCACGTCTAAAAAGGCGCAGGCCTGGCTATAGTTAGTGACTTCGTAAAACAGCCACTATTTTACCTAATTTATTCGCTGGGCTTTTTTTTCTTTTTCTTTTCTTTTTCTTTTTGCTACCCAACATAATCCACGTTGGGCGCGTCTTAATTTAAGAATTATCTCTGCTCAAAAATCCTGTGAGTATATTGTCCTTCAACTTCTTAAATAAGGGCTATATATGTACATCATACTCACATGCTGATGTTCAGGGCAATGGTCACTGCAGGTCGGCATTTGATTATGCCAAGTTTACAGCTTTCACTCCATTACCGGAAACGACATGTAATTTAAGCATGTCCACGAGCTCTGATTGGCTAAATTATAATCCTACGCCAGATCGGGTTCAGCGCATACCGAATGACCTATACTCTTAGTAACCCCGCAGGGGAATTGCGCACGTGCGGGAACTTCTAGGTCGATTGTATACTTTATACCCTGTTCTCCTCTTAAATTACTAAACGTTCAATGCAAAACTTGGAAGTATCTCCAATTGAGTCATTATTCCTCTGTCAAAGCCAAATCCTATCCCGAGAAACCCCGCTCCAGATTTTCGAGAGTTCTCGGCATTGCCCTCCGATCCCGTTTTGTTCCGAGGCTGGCTGAGGGTGCTCTGCCGAGGCTAGAAGGCTCTGGATATATCGCTCAGCTATGACGATTGCTATAGAGGAGAGATTGTCATGTCTGCCTGCAACCGGGGTAAGTTGGTTGGGGGATGATTGCCTGTGACTGGATTCAAAGACCACATGACACTCGTATGCTTCGCAACTGGCCTGGCAGACTGGGGGTTGCCGTCGGAGAATTAAAGCCCGGGCCAGGTCCGTCCAACTCCTATTCTTGGAGTGGAGATCTATTTATTCCTGGACATCAACACGCAAGTAGTATCAAAAGCTGCATGGTCTGCTTGGGGTCAGGAACGGCCAGATCGAATATGCAAGATGTCTACGTATGGAATCAAGCGGACATAGGATATGAAGCATATATCCTTGCTGATCATGCGTATTATTCACTATGATTTTCTGCATTGGCTTTTGAACTGCAGGCGGTACAGCAGCTGGAGGCGTTCGGTTTTGATCAATTGTTGCAGGCCAGCTTCTGACCCTATCCTCCCCAGTAGCCAAACTTCTCAGCCAGGAATTCCCAACATCTGCCCATGGGATGCTGTGTTCATTGCCCACGGCACACCGTGTTCAGATGAAACCGGCTGGTAAACTGTTGAGATGCAATGGCACCGAGGTTAGACCTGTGGCTGCCCTCGTAAGAGAGCTATCCAGCCAGCGACCAACCAGCTTAAGATTAATGTATGTATGGGTATCATATGTGCACGGAAGTGCTGATCACGCCTGTGATTTCGCGAACCGGCTCTTACTTCGGATCCAGCTCCCATACCGGAAGAATAGGTACCTATTATGAATGTCAGTGCAAGGTTCAGTGGACAGAACAGCTTGTGTTGAGTAATGTGGTGTCAGAGCCACAGGCAATGACATATCCAAATTCCATGCTTGAGGTGATCGTTTCAATGCAGGGGAAAAGTAAATAGGTAGGACATAGCGTAAGTGGACATCAAGTATGTCAAAGCCAGAACTTACGGGAAAGGGGTCATGACAAGGGTCAGGAACGCTAGCAAGGAAGTTGCCCAGTGGAATCCCAGGTTGCTATACACTGCATAACCGTTAATATAGCTGTCAAGCATTGAGGAACAGCTACAGATCGGCCTGTTCAAAATGCAACGCATTGATCCACATTGGAAAGATGCGATTCATGCAAAGCACGGGCTGAATTCAGGCTTCCAATTCTTGTCTCAGCACGGAGAGGGTGCAGACAAACTTACTTTGCATTCCGAATAGTGGAAATATGCCTCCAAAGGATGACCGAGTGAAGCTGTTCGCTGCCAGAGCACTGGCGGCAAAAGTTGGATACGCATCGACCAGGAATGTGAAGATACCCGAGTAGACCAGGATTGTCCTAGCAGTAACCCGATCTATTAGTATGTAAGACCAACGCATAGTCGCCCGATCAGGTGAGATTCTAAGGCTGATCTTACCCTGCACTAAAAACAGCACTGCCAATGATAGGCGCAATCCAATGGACGTTAGGGTATATTGTCCAAGCGAAAATGAAAAGTCCTACAGTAACCAATGGTCCTCCCAGAATCGCTATTCCATCAAGTCAGCCATTGTTCTTATGGAACCTTGGCAACTGAACAGTTTGTTGGAAAACTTACCTGGGGGCAGTCGCCACTCCGGCTGGAAGTCGTCCAGCTTGTTCGTGGCTTTCTCGTGGTTATGCTCCAAGCGAGCGTAGTTTCGGCGCCAGATCGGATCGGACAAGATGGCTATAACCATGCCGACAAATAGACCAAGGAAACACAGTCCACGCTGCCATATTACTAGCCCATATACCTCAGAGAAGACTAGCTGGAAAGCACCAAAGAAGAGGTACAGAATTCCCAATAGGATGGCCGAGAAAATGCAAAGGCATAGACATATTGGCTCCAATGTTAAGAGGAGAAAGGGGCGATACAAAGAAAACATGACTGTTTGCGGGACAGAACGCTGCAGCTTTTCGATTGGAGCTTTCCATCGGTCGTCTCCGGTTTCCTGACGCAGCTTCTGCGCCTTACGCCTCAAAAGTCTAGAACATGATTAGCGTTGCAAATTCCAGGATTTGAAAATACATACACTGGGTGATAAGTCTCTGGGACAAAGAATATTATCGAGGCGAGGATCCCTGCCGTCCAAATCAGGAGTACATAAAACGTCCAGCGCCTGCGAGTAATGTAAGCCTTAATAGTTACCAGGATTTAATATAAGAACATACCATGTGGTAAATGCATTAATGAAGCCACCAACCCTAGTGGTTTATTGTTAGCGTTGGGATCGGAGCAAGGCATCCTTAAATTCTGCTTGAAATCTGTAGAAGACTCACAGAGGACCAATTTCGGGGCCCACAAAAGGGCTCGCAGTGTAAAGCATCATGGGCAAGGCAAGCTCATGGCGATCAAACATGTCACCAACAGTGCCTCCAGCGACACTCAAAAAGGCACTCCCTGACAGTCCACTGAAGAACCGAGCGATAAGCATAGTCTCGGTATTCTGAGCGACTGCGCACGGAATAAGCCACACGAGAAACAGCGAGAACGAAACGATGTAAATGTTTCTCCGGCCATAAAACTAGGCAAAATCAGATTAGTGACTCAAATATTTAGCAGCAGACATCTCAAGCAAACCTCGGATAACGGACTCAGAAAGAGCGGACCAATTCCTAAATCGAAAAGCGTCAACAAATAGTCCAGTCCGCGAAAGACGATAAGACCAGCACGAACCAAGTCCCCAGATGAAAAACGATAATCCAAGAGTCGCAACTATTTGCGAACACCCAAATTCACTCATCAATTGGACATATGTCGTGGTATACATCGAAGACGCACAAGTCCTATATTCAGTAGATCAGCTTCTGTGCGGCGCGGAGAAAGCAAGACTAACCCGGCTGTATACTTACACGCAGAGTGAACCCATGGAGACAATAATGACAACCAGCCACCGTCGAGCCTTGCTCATATTGCGCGGATCGTTATCCTCCAAGCCTAAAACAGTATACGCTTCATCCTCGTTCGCCACCGCGGCCTCGTCGATTCCATGGCCGCCGATACTAACGCCGTCGTTCAATGACCAGCTGCGTTCCAGGGACCTAGATGTGACTGATTTGGACGCATTCGAGCGCTGTTTCTGGAGCGGTGCACTGCTTTCACCGGGAGAGGTGATCGGAGCGTAAGTCACATCCTCGGATTTGGTGCGGTCGAATTCGTTGTCGCTATTATCGCCAGATGGCCTTCGGGGGCCGATGTGGGCTTTTTCGTCGCTGACGTCTGTACTTGACCGCGGAGACATCATCTAGTTTGTTTCTGTGTTAGCGATGAAGTCATAGAAAACAAAACGAACGGCCAGGAGCTACCTAGGTATAGGTACAGACTGGTGGATATGTGAGTCACTACCTTGCGAGGAGGAGGAATTACAATTAGCGTCTAAAATAGAACTCGAAAGTCCGAGCTGATCAATCCATGGCGATTCTCCTTAATTCCGCGGTCTCGAAGCCGACTTCGGGATCCCGTATAGCCAATTAATAATCCATAGACAGCCTTGGACATTAACTACAATATTTAATTATAACCTTAGACGATAGATACATGTAGGTAATTCTAGCTAGATCCTACTAATACCAATGTACATTTTCCTTGTCTTGAATTTCAACTGTGGCATTTGTTATCGGACGCCAAGAGCGTACCTAGGCAAACACGTGGGAGAGTAACTACATAATTCTCCGAGATCAAAACTCCGAAATCTAGACAAGAATAAAATATGATAGAGAAAGATATGTTCAATTAAGCTAACACTACTACGCAACGGAATCAATTCATCAATGTCGCTCTCAAGGAAGTAGTAACCAAAATCCTGTCTCCGAGCCAGCCCTAAACTCCTGATAGTCGTCCAATTAAACGCTATCCCCAAAGAAATACCGGATCTCAAATCGAGATATTCCACAGAACCATCCCAAAGTTGAGCTTTACAAGAAGAAAAAGATGCGCCAATAATCCCAGAAATTTTGGTCAAGATGACACACCCTCTACAGAGCCTGGCTGAGCTGGCTCATGGCACCGGCAGCGTTCTCCTCGGCCCAAGAGCCCCAGAGGGCCTGCTTGCCACTGATTTTGAGGGGAGCACCGATAGACTTGGCACCCTGGTCCACCTTGACAGCATCTTTAGTGGCCAGCACCAAGACCTCGAAGAACATCTTAGTGGCATCGGCCTTGCTGGACCGCTGCTCGGGAAGGAGATCCTGGAACAACACGCCCTTCTTCTGTTGGGTGGCTGAACTACCAAGCTTCTCGCGGAGAATGTGTACAGCGTGCTTAGTACCCATTGAAACCGGCTCGGTATCCACGGGGTGGGCCATAGTATCGTCCAGCTCATCCATGGGCTGGTTCATGCCTTCGTCATCACTCAGACGCAAGACGTGGTCTTCTTCATCTCCGGGGAATTCAATCTCGGAACGCTGGTTCATAGTCGTATCAAGAGCGATTCCCTCGTCAATTGGGACGATGGCTTCCTCGTCCCCAAGCTCCAGGACAGGAACATCAACGGCAGCCACATCCATGTCGGAAATGCCACTGTCGCGCTTGCGCTTCAGCTCACCGGCCTTCTTGACGGAATCCAAAGATAGCATGCCACGTAGCTCGGGCGCCCATCCGCGACCACGATCCTCGCCAAACACACTAGACACAAAGTTGCCATTCTGCTGTCTGGTCATAAGTGTGAGCAGGACGGGGTCACGAGGCAAGAATGATGCGGGCTTCAAAATTGCAGAACGGTCATTTTGCTGTTCCTTGATCTTGGAGCTGGAAATTGCGACTTCCTTGTCAAGTCCCATCAGCTTCTGGCGCTTGGCGCGCGGGCCCTGTTGGGCGCTAACGGCATCAGGGGTTGCAGATACATCTCGGTTAAATTCCTCTTCCAGCTGATTCATCTGATCGGATCCAGCGTCAGAAAGAGGGCTTTCGGAGTCACGTGCGAATCGGTTGTCGACAGCACGGGGCATCTCGCTACCACCAAAGTCGCCATCGTTGTCGAAGTCCATGGGGCCATCTGGCAGTAGGTCGTTCAGATTGTCATGGACATCATCACCAAGGTCCATCTTGTCAAGGGCCTCATCATCTCCAAGGTCCAGTCCCAGATCGTCGTCGTCGTTGAATTTTCCAGCATCATTGAAAAGATCTTCCTCCACGGGACGAGGGGCGGGAGCATCTCGACCAATTTCCATAGTTGGGTCATTTCCAAGGGGCAATTCATCCTCACCCAAGTCAAGATCAACAAGGGAAGGGTCTTCAAGGCGTGCAGGTTCCTGAGAAACAGAGCGGCGGAAGCTGCTGTCTGGGAGGAATTGGCTTCCAAAATCCATGCCACCAGGGCGCTTAGCAGCAGGCTCCAGGTCGAGCGTTTGAGGGAAGAGCAGAGAGGTATCAAGGTTGGTGAAAAGGTCAGATTCAGTGAGCACATCGGGAAGAGTGATGCCACCTGGAGCGACGACAGTCGAAGTCATGTCATTGTTGTTTGTGAGACGGAAAGCCTGATTTATGATTAGACTGAACCAAATACTATTGATCCAAAGGAGTGCATACCATTTTAATTTTCATCAGAGCTTCATTGCAATCATCGAGGAGGTAGCGAGCCTTGCGGCTATAGATTCGAACCACACCCAGCAGCAATTGGCCACTCAACCGCAGAGCCATAGGGGCTTGACCCTGATCAACAATAGCATTGACACTGCTCTCGATATCCGACTGCAGGATATGCGACTTCGAAAGTTTGCGTTCGATATTAGCCGACAACCAAACGCGAGCCAAAGGCCCGGTTTTCGACAGGAGAGTCTCGGAATAGAACATAGTGTATTTGTCGCAGCGAGATACTTTACAACAGCGAAATTGTCTTTCACCAAAACCAGTAGGCGATAAGACCCGCCCGGCGCGGGGGTGAGGTGTAGAAGGGCGACGCGCTGAAGCCGGGAAAACAATGACTTGTGCGATGACTCGCACTCAATAATTGTTATGAAACGGTAGATATGGGACTAAAAGGATAAAATTTTTATCACTCTATCGCGTGAATTCAAGACATCGAAAACGATGAAGATGGGGAGGGTATGTGCACGCGAGGGATATCTTGGGGTTGGCTGAGAAACCAGGAGGAACGGAAGATGCGCGTCGGTGGGAATATCAGGTAGCAACCTGGGCATGGCCTGGGCGGGATTTTTGCTGATGTAATTGAGGGGGCTGGGAATGTCGAGTCACGTGTAGAGTACACAAAGGAATCCCAGAGCCTAGTACTCCGTATGAGTATCACAATAATGAATTTTGCTAGTGAAAAAGCTAGTCTTGGATTTGGGCAAAGAGAGCATCGAGGAAACTTCCCAAAATATGAGAAACCTTTGTGTAAATCAATGCTGTCACGGAGTACATCGTATACTCTGCCCTACACGTGATACCTTGCGCTAGTCTAAATATAGTGATCGGATAAACTCCCTACCCGAAATAACTAGGCCACAACGGGTAAAGCATCATCATGGGACTTAGCCTGGACTCGATGCTCTGAATGGGATAATTTTGCGGTTTGGATTATAGCAAAACGCTGTTTTCAAATTGGATTTTTGGTCCCAACTCATCTGTCGGTCCCTTGTTCGTCGTCTACCTACTTGCGCCAACTCCGCAAATCCAGCAGTTTGTCTAGCCGCCCCCGTTTGAAGCTGCTGCCAGATCGCATCTAACGCGGATTGCCGAAGCATACTCAATTCGCAACGGCATGAAAATTATTTCTCAACATATCTGACATCTTGTTTCATCGTCTTTAATAATCAATCCTGCGAAGCATGAGCAATGTCAAGGTCCGCAACACCTTCATTGCCTTTGCATAATGCATCAAACACCGACTTTCTTCGGCCTCCCTCCACAACACCCGTGACCGGACGGCCAAGCGCACCATCGTCAGTACGTATACTTACTTAATTTACGTACTACATGTGATATACTTCCTCCACTTCTTAACGCCGTTGGACAATTGAATTTCTAACACGCGGTCTTGTTTTGTTCCAGACATCCACCTCAACATATTCGTGGCTCGAGCCTCATGAAACTGCCGAGCGACTACGAACCTCCCTTTTACACGGCCTAACACCCGCTGAGGCAGAGATACGCTTGGCAAGAGATGGACCGAACGAGCTTCCCCACGATGAGCCGGAGCCCCTGTGGCTGCGGTTCCTTAAACAATTCAAGGAGACGCTGATTCTCCTGCTCCTCGGCTCTGCTGGAATCTCTTTTGTGATGGGCAATTACGACGATGCCATCAGCATTACTCTTGCGGTAACAATTGTCGTGACCGTTGGCTTTGTTCAAGAGTATCGGTCGGAAAAATCGTTGGAAGCATTGAGCCGACTTGTACCCCATTACGCCCATTTGATTCGTGACCTTCCAACATCTTCCTCCGCGGCAACTGAGAATGGCGGTACGTCGCCCCTGGGTTCATCCATGGAAATGGATGAAATACGGAGCAAAAGCCCAGGCTCGGCGTCTGCCGCGGTCAAGGCTTCTTCAACCGTCCCCGCGAACGAACTTGTACCTGGAGATTTAGTTCTTTTCACTACCGGAGACCGTATTCCCGCCGATATTCGAATCACCGCTGCAACAGATCTCAGCATTGACGAGTCGAACTTGACTGGAGAGAACGAGCCTGTAGCGAAGTATGCCGAAGCTCTGCGCAAGACATCTGGCGGGACCGCTTCAGCGCCAAAAGGAGTAGAACCCCCTCGATCTCCGTTCTACGACGCGCCGGCCACCGGTGCTGTCGGTGCTGACATTCGGTTGAACGAGCAGCACAACGTTGCGTTCATGGGTACACTAGTCCGCTCAGGCTACGGCCAGGGCATCGTTATCTCGACCGGCGCCAAGACGGAGTTCGGCAGTATATCAGCTTCGCTACAAGAAATTGAGAGCCCTCGAACACCCTTACAACTGTCCATGGATCGTCTGGGCCAGGAGCTAAGTTATATCTCTTTCGCTGTCATTGGATTGATCGTGGTTATCGGTCTTATACAAGGTCGTAAGCTTCTCGAAATGTTTACAATCGGTGTTTCGCTGGCGGTCGCAGCGATCCCAGAAGGCTTGCCTATCATTGTCACTGTCACGCTCGCTCTCGGCGTCCTGCGCATGGCTAAGAGGGGAGCGATCATGCGAAGACTGCCCAGCGTTGAAACTCTTGGTTCTGTCAATGTCGTCTGCTCGGACAAGACGGGAACTCTCACTCTCAACCACATGACAGTTACCAAAATGTGGCATTTTGACTGCCCAGAAGCATTCGAGGTGCAAAGAGAAATGACCTCGGTGATTGCTCCTGGCCCTGCCGCGCAGACAATCCTTCGTGTTGGTAATATTGCAAACAACTCTCGCTTGTCACGGATGCACGCAAACTCGCCAGCGAGCGCATCTTCTGCGGCAGTACTTTCTTCAACCATCAACAGTGATTCGGCTGCTGCCAAGAGTCGATGGGTGGGTCAACCCACCGATGTGGCAATCCTGGATCTAATGGATGCCCTGGGAGAAGATGATGTGCGCGATCGTATCAGTGCTCGCGTCCATGAGACCCCGTTCAGCTCCGAGCGGAAATGGATGGGTGTTGTTATCGGCGATTCAAATGGAGGTCCCCATGTTGCCTATATCAAGGGTGCTCTCGAACAGGTCCTAGCGCGATCGGATACCTATCTCACCAGGGATGGTCGGGAAGTAATTCTAGACGAGCCCCGTCGCAAAATCATTCGGGAAGCAGCAGAGCATATGGCATCAGAGGGTCTTAGAGTGCTCGCTTTTGGCAGTGGAGTTGTCCGTGATACGTCTAGAGGTGGCAGAGGCTTTGGCAGTCGGTCGTCCCCGAAAATCGTCCAGGGCGATGATGACGAGCGGTACAACGGCTTGGTCTTTGCTGGACTGGTGGGTATGAACGACCCGCCGCGTAAAGATGTGCACAAATCCATTCGACGCTTGATGTCTGGTGGTGTCAGGATCATCATGATTACTGGCGACGCCGAAACAACAGCTGTGGCCATTGCAAAGAAGCTTGGGATGCCGGTCAGCGATTCCCCGCATGCACGATCTGTCATCGGAGGCGATGAACTCGAACGCATGACTGCCACCGAGCTTGCCCAGGCAATCTCAACGGTCTCGATTTTTGCCCGTACGAGCCCAGATCACAAGATGAAGATTGTAAAAGCACTTCAAGCCCGCGGCGATGTAGTTGCCATGACCGGTGATGGTGTCAACGATGCGCCCGCTCTGAAGAAAGCTGACATAGGTATTTCCATGGGCAAGCTTGGCACCGACGTTGCCAAGGAGGCGGCGGACATGATTCTGACGGACGACGATTTCTCGACTATCTTGCGGGCAATTGAACAGGGCAAGGGCATCTTCTATAACATCCAGAACTTCATTACGTTCCAACTTAGTACCAGCGTGGCTGCCCTCAGTCTTGTACTGCTGAGCACCACTCTTGGCTTCAAGAATCCGCTGAATGCCATGCAGATCTTGTGGATCAGTAAGTACTCTTGGGTCTAATTCCACTGCCTGTTTCTCTAACGATTAATACAGATATTCTCATGGATGGCCCGCCCGCCCAGTCCCTAGGCGTCGAGCCCGTCGACCCCACCATCATGAACCGCCCGCCACGACCCAAGACAGCCCGTGTTCTGACAAAGCCTCTAATCCAGCGCGTCCTCACCTCAGCCATGATCATCATGATTGGCACATTGTCAATCTACATTCACGAAATGGGTGATCTCACCGACAGCAGCAGCCCCATCGAGAAGCGCTCCCGCGTCGTAACCGCGCACGACACCACCATGACATTCACCTGCTTCGTTCTATTCGACATGTTCAACGCATTGACCTGCCGCAGCGAGGGCAAGTCTGTCCTGCGCGGTGAAATGCCGCTGTTTGGAAACAAGATGTTCAATTACGCTGTTCTCGGCTCCTTGGCAGGTCAGGCCTGCGTGATCTACCTGCCGTTTCTGCAGCGCATCTTCCAGACCGAGGCTCTCAGCTTCGGGTCCCTGCTCAAGCTGGTCTGCATTGCCAGTTCGGTGTTCTGGGTGGACGAAGGCCGCAAGTATTTGCATGCGATCCGCCGTCGGCGTGGGGTGGGTTCCGGTTATAGCGTCAATGTCTGATCTGCCGATGCGACGGCTGTACGGTTCGGATTGCCTATTACGATTTTAGAGATGTCCATGCCATAGGCATGTGTAGTTTTATCATATTTGGATCGATATCCCCATATACATAATAGAATGATCGGTCGTCGGCATATATTCGTGTTTCTCGTAAGTGATCTGCAGATCGGTACAGTTTTGTAGCCCTGTATAAGATGCTGTTTAAGCCGGTAATAGTCGGCCGCTTACGCAGTCTCTACCCTTGACGTACTTCATAATCCGATCCATTGAGTTTAGAATAGTGTAAGGATGTTCTAAATCTTTGGGATTCTTCTACGATGCCCCTTTGGATGTCTGTTTTGGATGTTTCCGCCCCTTTTTTTTTTGGTGGTGCAAACGTGTAAAATGCTGCAAAGCGACCTTTCTATATACACATGCGACTGTTCCAGCCAGCGTGGCAAGATATAATCTTCTCTTCGCCCTGTTAGACTCCATTATCATCGTCCCGACTAGGAAGGGAGCAATTTTGATCGCTTATCACCTCTGCCAGGCGATAAGTCGATATACCCCATCGACCCTTACTTCTGTTTCCGCTTTTTTGCCTTCCTGAAATATAAGCGAAGTCAATTCACTGCCTGAGAGAACGTACGTAAAAGCCTAGCAAAGCTTGTTTTTCTCCCCCCAATCCATGTTCTTATACTCGAGTAGTGATATATATGCGCAGTAGAATCATAATGTTAGGGCTACCTTACATTCCGAATTGGCTCTAATAGTTCTAGTATGAACCTTATGGTGCTAGGAAATCTTCCATTTTTCTCATTCGATACATTCAGATGTCTATATTTTAAGGCTAGATACTTCATCTTTCTAGCTATAACACCTAGGAGGGAGAAAGATGTTCAAAAGGACATCTAGAAAGACAACCAAAAAGCATCTCGTGTTATCATAAGTATGATGTCTCTAATAATATTATCTTGAGCTCGGTAGATCGGATGAAGTCCGTCCTCAAGCACAACCATGTAGACATGATAGGCGAGCAACAACCTTGGGACGATCAAGTACCCTCACTCGATGTGATTTAGGAAGCGACTGCAGCGATCATGAATAGGAATAAGGAGGATTGGTCACCAAGACGTTGCACACTGTAGGGCTCTCAAACTATTTTCCCCTTTCCCTCGCTCTTCGACTTACTTTCAAACCCCGTCACCCCGAACCCAGCATGTCTTCGGACTATGATGCACCAAGTATCGAAATTTCCGACGTGAAACTCGTTTGTATCATCAAACAGACGGACAGAGCGTTTCTGTGCCGAGCGAGCCCGCTGGCAAGACAAAGACTGCGTGCTCAAGGTGGTAAGTGACGGAGTCATATAGCGCGCCCATCTCTAACAGGTCTGGTAGTCCCATCCTTATAAACGGGAAAGGTTCGAACCACCGTTCCGTTCCATCGATCTTTTCAAAAACGAGAGCCGCGCATATAGTCGATTGAAGTCCCGAGGCTTTTGTGAATGAGGATATGTACCGGACTTCTATGGGGTAGTGGAGAATATTGACCCTGAGGCGAAGGGCTGGCAACCTGAAGTGAAGAAATTTTGTGATAGAACTTTTCCTCAGGGTCTTGATCCCAAGGCTCGCCCAAATGGTGTCCTGATGGAATACATTCCTGATGTGAACATGTTTAAGCTCTCTAACTGCACGGAGCAAAGAGCTTGCAAGCTCCAACAACTCCTAACTGAAATTCATGAGGCTGGGACTGTACACCTTGATCCTTATCCCCGGAACATGCTGATTCAGGTTGATTCTGATCGGGTACTCTGGATTGACTTCGAACTTGCCCAGATATTTGACCCGGATAACAAAGAGCACCCAGCACCCTAGATCTTTTTGATGATGAAAGCACATTTATGGGTGCCTTCATGGAAGCGCTGGTAAGTTTGCCAGTCCAGGTCTGATTTCAGGTTTCCGGCTGACTTCTTTTGCAATTGTAGGACAGAGATCATAAGCTAGGGAAGTACAAAGAAACGCGGGCGATCTTTTTTCAGTGATTCCCGAGGGGCGGAATTTTGACAACACTCTTGCGCCATTCCATCAATGTCTCCTTTTTGAAATGTCTGTTTTGCGGAAAGATACTCACTTTCTGTCGTCGTGCTGAGGCTGATACCAATTGCATTACCTCTGGGTTCCAGATACGCTTTCTTAATCATTCTTCGATTCGGGTTCTGCATACCTTCTATTCTATGAATGGTTACAAGAAAAGAACTACATAAGTGTATTTCCCTTGCCCACGGAACAAAAACGAATATCCCTTCAATGTATATACCTGGCAGGAGCAAAAATCGAATGACCGACGCAGGGATCGAACCTGCAATCTCTTGATTCGTAGTCAAGCGCCTTGCCATTGGGCCAGCCGGCCTGCTATGTATGATTTGGACATATTGTGTTTTATAAGAAAATCTTGAAAGGGGACCCAGTCTGCATGCGTGTTATTGGTCCGTTCGTAATCGCTTAAATTCACCTGGGCAGTATTCGTTATTAAGTATAATTGTAATGGATAACTAGTAGTTGTACCTCGTGTTGTTATCTTTGCTTTGGTGGCAGGAATACTTACATACAGATGTAGTTCATTGGGATTTGGTGAGTATCATAGCCGATGTCGCTGAAGCAATATATGTAGTACGTATTTTGGATGTTTTTGAATTCAAGACAATTCCCATAGGGTATAACCTATGGATGGGTTCTAGATATACTAGTCTGTATACAGAGAACAATCAAGCTAGAGAGGGTCCCGCCTCCATACCCAAAGGCATGGGAATTTCAAACTAGCATCGCTATAAATATCCCGAGTGTGAAAATGTAGAATTGTTCTCGACCCCGACGGGGAGAGGCTGAAGACCCCACGGGAGTGGGTCGACTAGCTGACACTGCAGGACAAAGAGATAAGGCGAATCAGGGTAATTCTTCCTGCAGATAAAAGATTGAAACACGTAAATATGACAATCTTCCCCTTGAATATTTGAATATCTGGATTGCTCGTATTTCGTGTATATTGTACATGTGCGAGTACTCACCGCATAGTATGTACATAGATAGGGTCAAGACTCCGGCATCGGCCATGATCCGAACGCGGCCAAAGAAAAGATAAAGTGAAGATTCCCTGCCGGACCCGGGGATCGGGAAAAAACGGAAAGCCAAGAGAAGCCTGTGGACGGGACCCTTATCTGTCGCCAATCGTTGGCTCATTCCCACTTCGACACGCTAATACTAAAAAGGAAAGGCTTAGCTTACGGCCGAGCCCCACTTAGTGCGAGTGGCAAGTTGGACTTTATCTGTAGCCAATCACATCCACGAGAATCCAGCGTCACTCGTCCAATTGCTGGTGGCGGATAGGAATTTTGATGGAATTTGAACTGATATCCGTGTGAAGATAAGCCTCTTCTCCAGAATCTCGGACTCTACGATTCTATTCTGTACAGGAAGGGGTACGGAGTCCCTGCAGGATATCTGTGATAAGCTATCTAGCTATCGTATTTAGAGGAAGAGGAATTGGTTCTCTTTAAAGATATATAAGAAGTAGACCCATGTCCGCAGAGGTAGTGGAATCTACTTCCCCGAACCCCAGGAACTATTCCCCGGAGTCGAGTCACTGCTGAATGGTACATGGGATCATAATCTACATGTAATCTCCAGTGAGCAGATATATCCCTCCAAGCAAGGCCAAGGCTTGAACTATTGGCATGGGCAGACCCATACTTATCATCCCTTGCCACATTATCTTGCGGCCGTCTACGCCGGGGATGACGAGGTTGATGACAATGTGTTAATGTGTTAATGTGTTAATTATCTATACAGAAATCAAAATCAAAATCAAAAACCTTATATATCCAAACCTGGAGAGAAATATGGAGAGAGAGAGAACTGGGGATACTATTATCGGGATTATCCCATTGCTATTGTCACAATCTCTGACCAAACCACTTTAACCAACATTTTTCAACTATCTCCGATTTTCTCCCTCTAACCGCGCCTTGCCATATTTATTTTTTTCTTACGGACATGTTTCATGACTCTCTTTTAACTTTTCGTCTCTGGGCAGTGCTTTTTTTCTGGGAGAATTGCTTTTGAATTGCCTACTTTTGCTTACTATTTGATTTTGAGAAGGGGACCCACCGTCGATCCGACTTATCTCTGGATTTTCTGGTTCGAAGAAGTTTGGGTTTCCTTAATTTTTATATTCGTGGCGAATTTCCTCTCTTTCCTTAACTTCTGGAACTTCCATCTTTTTTTGTTTCTTGCATTTGAACACTTATACCCTACGCATCTTCAACTTCAAAGACTCGAGCTTCTCAAATCACAATGGCGTTCAGCGGGAAAGCCCCGTACGCCCCGGACTATGCCTCCTACAACTGGATCGGAGCTCCTGCCAACTACGATCTCTCGACCAACGCAGACTTGGGCGGCGATTCCCGTATGAGTATTTCCTGCCTCGTTAAGGGAATGACAATCTAATATTTGTTCCCTACCTAGGCACCGAAAATGTTAACAAATGGTTTCAATCTGGCGACCAGGCCTACATCATCGTGGCCTCGGCCATGGTCATGGTCATGATCCCCGGTCTCGGCTTTCTGTACTCGGGATTGGCTCGCCGAAAGTCTGCCCTTAGTATGATCTGGGCTTGTATGGCGTCCTTGTCCGTCGTGACCTTCCAGTGGTATTTCTGGGGTTATTCGCTTGCTTTCTCCCCGACTGCGACCAACGGTTATATCGGCAACTTGCGCAACTTTGGTTTAATGAAAACATTGGCTGATCCGAGTCCCGGCTCTCCACTGGTTCCTAACTTGCTCTACGCATTCTATCAGGTAAGATCGAAGATTGGGAATCATTGATCTGGTTTCTTGTACCCAGGCCAATACTGATCATTAATCTCTAGATGCAATTCTGTGGTGTTACTGCTGCTATCGTCATGGGAGCTGTCGCTGAACGCGGTCGGCTTCTTCCTGCCATGGTATTCGTCTTCCTCTGGGCTACTATCGTTTACTGTCCGCTAGCTTGCTGGGTCTGGAACGTCAACGGCTGGGCATTCAAGTACGGCGTGATGGATTACGCCGGTGGTGGTCCCGTCGAAATCGGTTCTGGTTTCACAGCTCTGGCCTATTCGATGGTCCTCGGTCGCCGACAGGAACGCATGATGCTCAACTTCCGCCCACACAACGTCTCTCTCATCCTCCTCGGCACAGTCTTCCTGTGGTTCGGCTGGCTCGGTTTCAACGGTGGTTCGGCGTTTGGAGCTAACCTGCGCGCAACCATGGCCTCCTGGAACACCAACCTGACTGCCGCCTTCGCGGCCATCACCTGGGTTCTGCTCGATTGGCGTCTGGCTCGCAAGTGGTCGATGGTCGGCTGGTGTTCCGGTACAATCTCGGGACTAGTAGCTGCGACACCCGCCTCCGGATTTATCTCTCCCTGGGCCAGCGTCATCCTCGGCATTGTGACCGGTATTGTTTGCAATTACTCCACCAAGATCAAGTACTGGATCCGGATCGACGACTCTATGGATGTGTTGGCGGAGCACGGCATCGCTGGGATTGTTGGACTGATTTTCAACGCCTTATTCGGCGACGACGCCATTGTTGGCCTGGACGGCGTCAACACCGGCACCGGTGTCGGTGGCTGGGTCATCCACAACTATAAGCAGCTGTACATTCAGATCGCCTATATCGTCGCTACCGCCTCCTACAGCTTCGTTATGTCCGCCATTATTGCCTACGCAATCAATGCCATCCCGGGCCTGAACCTGCGCGCCTCCGAGGAAGCCGAGCTGCTCGGCATGGATGACGACCAGCTGGGCGAGTTCGCCTACGACTACGTCGAGGTCCGTCGTGACTACCTCGCTTGGACTCCGCAGAACCATGACCAGCTCGAAGACGGCCACCAGGTCCCTGCTGCGCAGCGCTACGGCATCGGCGAACACAGCGAGATGATGCTCGGTGGTCCGCCGCGCGAGGTGATGCTCGAGGGCCACGCGCCCAGTGGTGAGACCAGCCAGAGCAGCCGCGGCACCAGTGAAGGTGACATCGCTATGCACGAAGTCAAGCTCGCTCCTCGCCAGCTCGCTGAGCAGCATCCTCCCGATACGCAGGCTGCTGAACCAGTGGTGCTGAGACCGGTCCAAGAGAAGACGGAGAACTAATCAGTTCCACTACATTCTCTGCTCTCTTGCCCTTTTTTCCGACCATTTCCCTCCCATCTCTTTTGCATGGCATACATTTCGCATACGCCATTCCGTCCAGCAAGCTTTGGTTTTCTTCCCGTTTACGCTTCTTTATCTCGATATCCCTTGAGCGTGCTTCTTTTCTTGCAACAAAAAGCCTGGGGCTTTTGCTATACCTCCATCCTACCCTTCCACTTTCGATACCTCCGCCACCAACTCTATACCACCGATTTCACCTACCATCCATCTCGCCCTCCGTTATTCACCTTTCCCTCACCCTCATGCTACTCGCCACCTCCAAACCAAAACACAACTCCCTCGGGAAAAGCAACTTGAATTATGGTCTAATTTGGCCTGGCGCTCCATGATTCTATGTTTTTTATGGCCTTGAAATGGTCCAACGGGGATATTAAACTGGGTTTTGTACGTGTATACAAGCTGCTTCATTGAATTGCAAGGGAAATAATACCTTGCTTTTTTTGCGCCTGCAGTATAGAGCGAGACACTGATTTACAAATTTAACTATTATCTAAGACTACTGTTATTATTAACGCCCCTTTGTACAATTGTAGATGGTAGATAGATAAATATGAACGTATCTTGCTGCGAGTCTACATGCAATTGTCTAGAACTCGATACGACCCCAATCCCGCACAATATAGAAGCAGAAACGGAAAAAGGAACATGATAGGCGAGGCCTTCCTTAGCGGTAGTTAAAGAGTCTTCTTTCACCGAGGCCTCCCATTTCCAAATTTGAATTACAAACATCTCACGCCGCAAGTATTGTCTTTTATATGCCCTAAACGGTATGATATTTCCTTCGGTTATCCGAGGTACCACTAATGTTGCGACATATCCTTTAAATCCCTATTGGCGAACTTGTCTTTGAGTGCAGGTCAATTATGTATAGGGCTATTACGATACAAATGGACAAAGCACACATCAAACAATCAAACCTATACAAAATCTCCATCAAGACAAGACCTTCCCCTCCTATCTCCTAACCATCCCCCTCACCCTAATCAAATCCTCCCTCCCAAGCTTCTCAACGACCTCCGCCGCAACCCCACCCCTCCGAACCTCATCCCACTCATCCTCATCCATCCCCATAACAAGCGTCATCTGCACACACCGCGCAAAGCACTCCCGATACCGATACCTCCCTGGCGCACCAGCAACATACCCAACATCAACCGCAGCCCCAACAAGACCCGCAACATCCCTCTCAAGACGCGCCGCGCCCAGCGCGTTAATCCGCGTCCCGTAAGACCAAAGCCTCTTCTCCAGTAGACGCGCCAGGTACGCGACCGTCACGCCGAGGACGCGGTCGAAGGCGGTCGGCGTGAGGATCCGCGCGAACGGTGTTAGGAGGTCGTTCCATAAAGTCGTGAAGCGCGGCTTGACGAGTTCTTTGTCGAAGGTTGTGGGATTGTCGGCTTCGAGGTTGGGGTTTGGCGCGTATTCGATGTCCCGGAATGTGTCTGCGAGGATGGGGCGGAGACGTGGTTTTATTGCGTTGTTGAAGATTACTTGGATTCCGTCCGTTAGGAGGTCGGTTACTTTGCTTTCGAATGTTGTGCAGAGGGTTTGGAGGGTTCGGTGGACTTTTTGGGCGGTGCTGGGGCTTGCGAAGATTGCGAGGAGGTGGGCGTTTGCTTGTGTAGTGGAGGTGGTGTTGGTGTTGTCTGTTGGTTTTGAGCCCGTGTTGTTTTGCACGATTCGTCGGATGTAGTCGACCCCCATGTCGAGGTTGTTGATTTGCACTAGGAAGGAGATTGTGGTTTGTTCTGCGGGTTGTCCGCCTTGTACTGGGGCGCGTGGGTAGCACTCGTCGCGCATCTTGCGCTGTGTCATACCGATGAAATCCGAGCCTAGCACGCGTGAGAGTGTCGGGACTACGTTTGTCACGACTGCTTCTTGTGAGGTTGCGAGTGACTGCTGGATGACTTTGTTGACGATGTACATTATGTCGTCGACGGCTGAGGTGATGTGCGGTGGGTCGGCTTTCAGTGGACGCTGGGGGTTCAGCGTGAGGCCTGATGGGGACTCGTCTAGCTGGAAAGCCTTTTCGACAGAGCGGCGGAAGAAGAATGTTGTCATCGTGTTGAATGGGGCCACTAGGCGATCATTGATCTTTTCGGCCAGCGGTGACTCTCGCAAGAAGCTGGGTAGCTCGAATCGCCTATCGTTGTCTGCATCATCCTCACCCGAAGACTACATCGAGAAGTTGTTAGTGCTGGTATTAAAGAGGCGGAGATTGCAGCTCACATTACACGTATCAGCCAGGAACCGACAGTACAGTGACCACCGGCCCAACATGATAGCCATTTCATTCAAGACACCATCGATCTCCTTCATATCCACCCCTTCCTCGTCGGTGGCAGCGCTCGCCCCAGTGGCAGGAGATTGTGAGCGAGGCGGACCTGGTCGCTGCGCCGGCAGGAAGCTCTGCACCAAGAAAGTGAAAGCATAGGATTTGATATCCATCAGTTTGCGATCGACATGTCGCTCATCGCTCCAAGTATCAAGAATGATACCACCCTGCACATCAGCCTCGACCTGTAGCCGTTCAATGACCCGTCCCATCTTGCGGGGGCCATAGTGGTGCTCAACGAGCCCGCCATGGCCATCAATAATCTGCGCAATATGTTCAAACAGCTTGGTAAGCGCATTGGCATAGAAGAACCCATCCTTAGTCTGAGCACCCCCGGTAGCCCCGTTAAGGTTAGCCCGAGCCTTGGCCGCAACACCCTGACACACATAACGACCATAAACGTCGAGTCCAACCTCGGAGCGACCAATAAGTGGGAAGAGCTTGAAGAAGCGCGTAATCTTGGCCCCGTCATTCTCCTTAACCGCCTTCTCAAACTCACGCAGGAACAGCCCGCACAGCGACTCCGCCGCGTTATCCAGCGTCACACTTGGCGGGTCCGGCACTTCAGCCGTAGGAACCATCTCCGCAGCAAATGCGCCATCGACAACCGTCGCCGGGATTTGAGCTGCGCGGTGCAGGTAGCTGGCGGCTTTCTCCCAGTCCTGGGGCGCACCCATCGATCCCGCCACGCCCAGCGCACACGCCTTGAGCTCGGCAACTTGCTCAACAACCTCAAGCGTGGCTTTCACTCGCGCCTGTTCGAGATCCAGCCGGCGGACCGCGCTGGAGATCCGGTCGGCGGTGCCGGCGGCTTCAGAGAGCATTCCGTGGCTGATGGACCGGGTCGTGCTGGCGTGGGCACCGATGTTGGCGCGCATCAGGTCCAGCCGGCCCAACTCACGGGAGAGGTCTTTCTGGGATGTTACCAGGGCATCGAGGCGGGCGGTCACAGACGCTTCTTGGGTATGCAGATGGGACAACGTGGCTTTGATCTCGGCGACGGAGCTGGCGTTGAAGATGTCGGGCTGTGGAGATCGCTCTGTTGGTGAGACATTGATGTTCGGAGGGCTTTGGGGCATTGAATTATGCCCATTGGCGGTTACAGCCATTCTGGGCGCCAAATTGTCGCAAGTTGGTTTGTTGACACGCCAGGTTTTCCCATTTCGTTTGACCGCCCGGCTCACCGCCGGCTTTTTATTATCTGCCAACTCTAAATGCATGGAACGTTGACATTCGGCTATATCCTTCGAATTACAGTCGCAACAAACTGGCGGAATTGAGGGTCTTATCCTCTCCTTCTGGGAGGTATCTTGCGTAGATATTCTTCGTATGCCGAATTGCCTTTGATGAGATCCGTCCCCAAGTAATTTGTATAGCGATCCAGCCCTGGTTGGCCTTTTGATTTTCTCGTTCTCAATCTTATACTAGATCTTTGCGAACCGATTTTTGATAACACGCTTAAAAGCTCGAAGAACAACAAGTAAAATCATTTGTTGAAACCCGTAGGTCCTACTTAAGTAGCGAGATTGCGGGCGGTGAGAGGGTTTTGCAGCTGCAAGCTTCAAATTACTGTGCTACATAAAGACGGGGGTTTGAGACTCCAGCTTGTTAAAACAAATAGAACTTGCCTTACTTGTCTTGAACTTTTTCTCTGTGCTTTGTTTGTTATTTTATCTCGCGCGTCTTAATGTGGTGAATCAACTCGACGTCATTTTCCCCCACGCTCACAATTCCATATATCAGTTGCTCATTTTCTGTTTCTCTTTTATTTCTGTGACCCTTCTCTGTTTCTCTTGACTACTTTATCTACAAGTCTCAAGACTTAACTTTCTCCTGTCAAGTCCTCAACTGCCATTATCGGACGTCGCAAACCCAGACGTCCAAACCCGGCGCATCATGGGCAACGAATCATCGACCGAGGTGGATGAATTCGCGACCCCGTTGGTACTTGAGGCGCGCAATATCGAGGCGGTCGCCAAATATGTTAAACAACACAATGTGAAGAAAGTTGTGGTGATGGTATGCGTGGATCCCCATGAAATAGTGCGAAGCTAACCAAGCATGTAGGTGGGAGCGGGCATCAGCACTTCGGCGGGCATCCCGGACTTTCGCTCACCTGACACGGGGATCTACGCCAACCTGGCAAATCTAGATCTACCAGAGCCCGAGGCGGTCTTTGATATTAGTTTCTTCCGGCATAACCCCAAACCTTTCTATGCGTTGGCGCACGAGCTGTACCCAGGACGCTATCGCCCGACCATCGTGCACTCATTCATCAGACTGCTCTACGAGAAAGGGATGCTCCTGAAGCACTTTACTCAAAACATTGACTGTCTCGAGCGCCAGGCAGGCGTGCCAGGCGAAAAGATCGTCGAGGCCCATGGCAGTTTTGCGACACAGCGCTGCATTGAATGCAAGGAGACCTTCCCAGACGACGAGATGCACGAGATAGTATCCAAGGGCGACGTACCCCACTGCCACAAGTGCAACGGCCTCGTCAAGCCGGACATTGTGTTCTTCGGCGAATCTCTACCATCAGACTTCTTTGACAGCCGCTCTCTGCCAGAAGAGGCTGACCTCTGCATTGTCATGGGAACTAGTCTGTCCGTCCAGCCATTTGCCAGTCTGCCCTCTATGGTTAGTCCAGGTGTGCCTCGCGTGCTTATCAACATGGAGCGTGTCGGTGGCCTTGGCTCGCGGAGTGATGATGTGTTGGTGATCGGGGACTGTGATGCTGGAGTGCGCAAGTTTGCAAAGGCTATGGGATGGGGAGAGGAATTGGAGGCGCTGTGGGAGGAAACGAACCCAGACCCGCAGAAACGGGCGGAGGAGAATGCCCCGCTGCAGACCCGCGATGAACGGCTGCAGGACGAAGTGGACCGACTGACGGAGGAAGTTGATCGGACTCTGGGGTTGACAGATGCGTATCAGAATAAAGTACGCGAAAAGCTGGAGTCACACGACGAGGCACACCGCCAGTCTGGGGGTCTGGACCATGTTTTTCCCCATTTAGCGCGTAAGCTGTCACATTGAGATTATGATTTTCATGAAATGTCCTTAAGCAGAAATAGGAGAGATATTGTTTTGACTATAAGGTGTGTTGTAGATATACTTCGTAGTTACTCCGCATATAACCGGCCCTTACATTTTTTTTACAAAAATTACAGACCCTCCTAACGGAGGGTCCGCCACCCAAATGAAAGGGATCACCCAAACGACAGATTTCTTTTTAATCCCACCTTTTTACTTTACTCCTAA
>CAJVRC010000871.1:59669-72387 GCA_911456345.1 Penicillium egyptiacum | reverse complement strand
TACGTGACCGTACGGAGCTAGGTGCACGTGACCAGATTAAGCTGGGTGCACGTGACCGCATAGACGTGTATATAGTAGTCTAGTACTCCTAGTCTAATACAAACCATGCGATCCTTTCTGAATCACACTAGAGTATATATCTCTCACCTCGTCTTCGAGAGTAGGTTTAGAAGACAAATAAACGGCCGGTAGAATATCCGTTAATTAATATAAATAATAAAGATATAAGGCTATTAACGCTTAATAAGGGATAACTATATACTAGTGATAGTCCCTAGGGCTTATTAGTAAGATCCCGTACGGCCCCGATCTAGCGGTAGAATTATTCCTAGCTTAGATATAGAGCTAGACTATAGGTTATATATATACGACTATAAGAACCTTATAATAGCTATAAGGAATTTCCTTAGCTACGATAATTAGTGGTAGATCGTAGATATCTATCTAATAGATAATAAGGAAGGGACGTTTACTTAGTTTTAGCTTTTAGAGATCCTCGTTAATAAGTTTATAGTGTCGCTAGACGACTATAGAAATAAAGCGGAGTCTATTCGTTATAAGTTTATCTAATCGCTAAAGGAGCGATAGCTAAACGATAATCGCCTACCTAATAGACTAATCTATAAGCGGATTAACTAGTATAAAGGCTACCTCGATACGCCTAGGGATCCGCTCGCTACGAATAACTAGTAGGCTATACTAGAGGCCCTCGCGGGAAGTAAGAAAGGAAAGTATTTAAAGCAATTTTTTAAATATAAGACCTTATACTAAAAGCTAAATTCTTTACTTATTCTAGGTCTCTAGGGAGGAATACGGATTAGGCTATTTTATAAACTAATAGCTATATATTACGACGAGGTAAGTTTACTCTAAACTATAAAGCTAGTTCTATCTTAGCTAACTTAATTATAAATCTAGCTAGTAGTATACTACTAGGAATTGATCTTCTCCACTTTTTTAAGACTAGTTAGAGAAAGAGAAGAGCTTTTATTACTAATTAATAGGGTTACGGTTAGGTTACTTTAATCTCGCGTCCCTAAAATCTCCTATAAAGATATATAATCCTTATAGATCGAGTTAGAGGAGGGCCGGCTTTTCCGAACTTCTCGGAAGAGGCTTAGTAGGATATATAGGCGCGTTTAAAAAAGATCGATTATCTAATTCTAACCTTAAAAACATTTTTTAAAGATCGGCTCTATCTTAAGGTAGCTTAAAGTGTTATAAAGAGACTATTTATCTAGCCGCGAAGGGAAAAGATTACTATTAACTAGGGTATATATAGGAAGTATAACACTCCGGTTCCTATCTCGATAGCGCTAAGATAGGAATAGTTAGGATCCGACCTACTCGAATTTTAGCGCTTTAGCTTCTAGTATAGATTTAAAATAACCGATCACTAACGCCTTAAATAGCCGATAGACGCTAATCCTAAGGATATACTTAATCGATAAAGCTCCGGATCGTCTTTCCTCCCTAAATAGGAAATATAGCGCTATTTCTTTATACTATTAAGAGCGAGGGGTTTCCGAGTACCTATTATAGACGATACGTTATTTATAATAGGGGAGCTACCTTCCCCTAGAGTATACGAATACCTAAAAGACTTAGCCGAAGAAATAAAAGTTACGAAAAGATATAGGAAGCTATACTCGAATACTATCGAGGTAGATTAATTCGCTTTATCTATAGAGTCGCTATAGTAAAGTTAAGCCTCGGTTCGCGTAATAGTAGGGTTTCTCCGGTAGTCTATTTTTAAGTCGTTCTTTAGCTATCTATAAAATAGTAATAGTTAAATAGCTAGTAGTAATCCTCCTAATAATAATATTAAAGTTTAATATCGCGACGAAAGGCCGACTATAGTAAATATTAGTCGGGCTATAATAGCCGTAGACGGTATAGACGTAGATCCTAGGGGTCTTAGGCTAAACCCCCTTATTACCTTAGTAGCCCGGACTTATAATACTACGGCTACTACTTTACTAGCCGATATACTACCGCTATTCGGTGTTATAACTATTATAGTTAGAGGAACTATACAAATATTAGACCTACTAATCTATAACTTATTTATAAAAGACTTCTCGACTAGCCTATTTAATAATAACTTTAACGTATAGACCGATAAGAGGGATAAGCGATCTATTTCCCTATATACGTACTACTCTTATTATCTATATAATCCGTCGTCGGTGCTATACGCCGAATTTAGATAAAATAAGTATACTACCTACGCTATTATACCCTTATAAATCGGCGCGGGGAGTAAGAGAAGGATACTTAATAAAGATAAGTAGATAGCTAGAGCGGAAATATAGTTATAGGAGTAAATTACGTGGCTTTCCGATCCGCGTAATAGCGACGAAGACCTTTAATAGGAAAGGAGGTATCGAATTTAGGTTTCACTAAGGCCTTAAAGAGGCTTACGGTATAGAGGAGGTATAGTATAGTAGAGATAGTATAAGTAAGGTATATAAAAATTTATATATTAATAATCTATTATATCTCGGAGTATATTTATCTAAACGGTAACGTTTTAGCTTAAAGCGAGTAAGCCTATAGTATCTATCTTATATAGTACTAAGGAATAGATAATAATCCACTTCTTGATTTATTAGGATATATCGTGGTTCGATTAATTATATTTATTAGATATACGCTTAGTGTCCGGCACTAATTATTATTTATATTTTATAGCCTAATATATTAGATAGTAAGTTCTATAGCCCGAGGAATCTTAATAACTTTAACTATTCTCTAATTTATATACTATTCTTCTATTTAATATATAGCGTTATACTTATAGTTCACTCTCTAGCTACTATTAAGGGTTCTACACTATATAGCGTAGCTTTAAGTTTAATAAGTGAGGTACTACCTCTTTTATCTTAATAGACTAGGGTACACTCCGCCGACCTAAATACCTTTACTAACCTAGAGGCGTAATAATAAAGACCACCCGCACGATAGTCCGCCTCCCTAAAGATATAATTAGATAACACAATCTAAATTTTATATCAAAGAGTGGCTTACTTGATAAGGCGGGTATTTAGGTCGAGTTCCCTAGAACTCTTCGGCGAGGGTATTATAGTAGGGTCATATGTCTCGCTAGGTGCGTTTAGGGATGCCGAGATGCTCGTAAAGCTTAATATATTCGGGAGCTCGTAGCTAGAGCTCGTAGTATAGGTAGCAGACCCGGTACTCTCGGTACTAGTGCTTGTCTGTTGTTGAGTGCTTTCGGGTCTCGTAGTCTCTTTATTTAGTGGCGGCGATTGGTATAAACAATTGCCCTGCTGTTGCGAGGGAACCTCATCTCTAGCTGCCCTTTCTGCATGTTGCCTCACCGAAGCCATTAGGGGAAGTTGACCGTCTAGGGAGACTGCAATACTACGACAATCGATGGAAGGACCATCAACACCTGTAAAGATTAGCAGTCAGGTATAATGCGAGGGTAGTATAGGCCCATTAAGGGGCCGGCCTAAACGGAAAGCTCCTGAATCTGCTTCGCCGACTGGACCGATAGCTCAGCCGAAGGATTTACAGCAGACCGGAAGTGAGTCGACTCACGCAAGGTACCTGCCCCTTTACATGGCAAGCGGTTACATGCCACCAGGGAATACCTCGAAACTGCTAAGCAGCAAGAGGCATGCTTTCAAGGCTTCGCAAGTGAGGGGCTTCCGGATAAGGTTCGCTTTCAGATGTTTCATGATCCTGGGTGTGTTACGCGCCACTTTGATGCTATTCATCACAAAGAACCACTCAAATGCAACTGGTGTGAAGTAGGCTTGCTACATCGAATGGCGTTCCAGCGCCATGCTTCTGATGTGCATCGCGTGCGGAGTCGCTAGCGATGCTCGAATCCGATGCAGAGACTTCAAAAACAAGATTAGGCCGGCCATAAATCAACGAAGCCATTGGCTCGATTCGTTGACTTCCAATTTAGAATAGAGCGCAGGTTTAAAGACAAAAAACAAAATGCAAGTTTTAAGAACTTGTAACGCATGAATAAGCACGACAAGAACAATGGCATATGTACGTAGGCTCCCGCATTCACGAAAGGGCAAGGGAAAACTTCGTGAGAAAAAACCTAGCCCGAAGCCCACGGCTACCCAGTTAAACACTCAGATCCTCAAGACTTTTCTCTAACACTTCCTGGAAATGACGTGCTTTATCCCGGCGGATACTGACCTGCGCAGATTCTGCAGCCATTCGAAGCAATTCCTTAGTCTCATATCCACTCACAAGGATAGGCTCGAAAACACTTGGAAGCTTCGCGATGATATGCCGTTCGATGACCTGTTTACAAACGTTGTCGACGAAAGTTTTCATGGCAACCTGGAAGATACAAATTTAGAACAAAATATTACGATTAGAAAAGGTACACTGACTTTGTAGTATGTAGTAAGGTCATTCTGTGCTTCGGAGCAGGCTTGCTTCGTCATGTCGACAACTACCCGCTGCTGGAGCGATGTGACGAGCTTCTCTATTTCGTCGGACGAATTGCTCACATGGAATTTCCCGTTCCAGTCAGTTCGGATAGCGTTGTACATTGAATCTTGAATCTGACGCTTTGACTGGTCATTTCGAGCCTTCTGGATGTTGTCTGTATAATAATGATTGTAAGTGATGGGCTGACGCGCCTCGTCCTCGAGCAACACGTTCAATTCATCAATCGCGCGCTTGATGTTTCCTTGAACAGACTTCTCGACCCTGTTTTGGACATTTTGGCGCACTCTGATATCTTTGATCACAAAGCTCAGTGCCGCTTGTAAGAACGTGGAGACCAAGTTTGCGACGGCGTCCACATGCTCACGAGCGATCTTGCCCCAACGCATTGACTGCGAATGGAAAAGCTCTGCCAGAAGGGCGTGATTATAATTTCCCGGTAATTCCCTGCCTCGCGTCCGATGATAGACCTGGTATTATTAGAAAGAGATCAATGGTCGATATACTTTCTACTCACTTTTTTGACCCACTCAGCCATTCCTTCCTTACTAACAAGAATCTGACCCTCTTTGTTGAGAGATAACTCCATCGCCTGACCAGTTGACTCGAAAGACACAATGTCCTCCTGACCGACAACTTTCCGTGTCTGACCGTATTCTCTCATGTGATTCGCGAACTTCTCATTCTCTAGATGGACGACAGCGCGCAGCCGGTTTGCAAAATTCTTGCCTTGGGTGACTCCCTCCGCCAGCTCATTTTGCTCCATTTCATACCACTTCAAGTAAGCCGCACCATACGTCAAAAGACCCTTGGCACGAAGTTCCTCAAACTTCTTCATAATCGTAGTAACATAGGACAATCTCTTGCAAACAGGACAAGCGAGAACAAAACCTTTCTCCCTTTGATACGAACGTGTCAAAAGATAGTCACGGTGAATGGGTGCGTTGCAGTCATCTCGACCGCAAGGCAAAAGTGGCCTCCGCTGGGAAAGTTGGTTGTAAATATAGCAACTCATTGCTAAATAGTCTCAAACAAAAACAAGCCAATAAAATCAACAATATAAACGTTAGAGGACGTACAAATCTTCAAAAAAAGTCCTGCATTCTGGGTCTTTGCCAGTTTATATAGATGTGCATGGTATTCACGCTAACTTACTAGTTCAATGCACCCGTGCCGTACTATCACGTGCAGGTTCCACTTCTTTCCCTATACCGTAATAACGCCAAGCTTTTTCTTGACTCGTACTTGTTGCTTGAGTCAATCGTCCACTTCCTATTTAGGAAGTTTACCGTCACCTGACTATGTACCTATACCTTCCGCCCGGCAATTACTTGCCTCATCATTCGTTAATATAAATACCGCCAGCTGCCGCTGGGGCCCCCCGGGAAATCCACATTCCCATAATCAGGAACTGGGATTGCTCACAATCTCTTGCTACCGCTGCGGTCAATCTCCTTTCCAGTCAATCACACTCCCTTCCGGTCACACAGCATCCACAATGGATGCGGGCCAAGCCCCCCCGTATGTTCGATACGGCCCCCCCCCCGAATCGGTAAGTGCCTTCGGCTCACGGCTCACCGATTCTCTTGCGGACGTTGAAAAAATTCGCGTTCCGGCCACCATAGTCGCCATCAATACCAGCTCGCACCAACCCGTGGAAATCGCCGCTGATCTGCGTCAAATACATCCGGATCTGACCAGCAGTATTTCGTTCCATTCCAAGAGCAGCAAGATCCTGGCAATTTCGGTTCGAGAAGCTCACGCAATTCCTCCCGAACTTTGGGGAGCTCACGTTCGATGTGACTATCCAAAAGCTCTTGGAGGAACACTCGAAGGTTTTCAATCCCAACGCGCGATAGATCAAGTCCCAGGCTGCTCCATGGTTCCCTGGAGAAAAAGCATGCTCTGCCCGCTTCCTGGCAGCTGGAGACAGGCCCTCCCGCAGCTCGGCAGGGGCCGGGCTCTTGAGCAGAAAAACGTCAGATTGAGCTTCGTACGGTCCATGTTCTTCGCGAGGCGTGCAACCCGCTGCTCAGTTCCGGCGTTGATAAGATCCGGTTTTGTGATGATCCCAACCGTTCGTACCCCATCTTTATCGTAGCGACGGGCTCGTTGGATAATGCCTTGAGTATCAACGTCACTACTTGCTGGAACAACCGCGAGTACGATAGTCCGCGAGCTTTCGAGGTAAGAATCAACGAGGTCACTGACAAGCTGCATGTCACGCTCATTCTCAGAAACCGATATTAAGCCGGGTAGATCAACAATCGTTAAATGCAGTCCGGTATTGCCCACCAGCTCGAAGCGCAGAACATCGGCAGCAAAAGCGGGAGCGTCGGCATAATCTTCCGAGGTACGAACACCCACCACCTCACGGGCTCAGACAAGTTGCCCCGTCTCCCTGGGACTTTGCGAGGTACGTGGAAATGTCGGATGCTGAACCTGATATCACCAACGAGTCGACCTCTGATGGCACGGCGGGGGCACAAACACGTGGAATGAATGATTCAAGCGTCGGCCCGCAACTATTTGTGGACTTCGAGAAGTTGAACATAAATGAATGCCGTCGTGAAAAGAAAGGACGCCACGAAGATCCCCAACCAGGCGATATAGCCGGGTTTGGCGGCACAGGGAAAAGTCGGTTCTTCATTTTCCGGGTTGGTCCCGCCCAAGCCCCCAGGCACGTGTTTCGAAGAACACGTGCGTATAGAACCGAAGGTTTCGAAAATCTGTCCCACAATCGGATTTCCCTGCTCAGATATAACGTCCAAACGGGGATCGACCTTGGCAATATACGAGAAGAAATATTGCCGGGTTTAGAGGCATCGCCATTGATGAAACGGAGAGCAGCCTTAAGTGTCCACAGACATGGATCAATATCGAATGGAAGGATATCAAGGAAGAGCACCGGTACTTGTTGGTTAACGGATGTAACTAGACCCCTAGGACGGATATGATTCGGTTATCGGGCAGGAAGGTGGCCAGCACTAGAATCCGCGAAATCTGGACCTTGCAGGAGACTCTACATATTAAGACGATCTAAAAAGAGGGTAAACTAGTTTCACCTTTACCATTTCCTTTAGCTACCTTTAAGGCGGAGAAAATCAAGCCAGAAAGATCTCGCACACCGGCTCAATTAGGGTCTTTTTCATCGACCCTAAAGAGCCGATCTAGCATCTTAGGAGACAACACGGCTAATAGTATCAAACAAGAGTAAGAGTAGGAGACAAGTACTATTGTCCTATCCCGTTCCGCCACTTAGGACGCTCCTAGATCGAATGTTGTCGAAGTCGAAAGCAGTGGGAGTAGTCAAAGCAAGAACTAGGCGCCTAAAAAATTTAATATTCAAGCTTATATAGCAAGTGTAGAAAAGATAGAGAAGTAGAACGCTATAAGCGAAACCGAGAGAGAAAAGAGATATAGAATAGCCTTAGCAAATTACGATCACTATAGGGAGGAGAGGCTAAACAAGGGTGATATAGAGGTCGAGGAAGAACTTTAAGGCGAAAGTGAAGGAGCTAGAAATCAATTCCCGCGTTAAAGATATTATAGACTTGATTCTTTTGCTTTTACCATTCTTTTTTCTTTTTTTTAGCGAAATTTTGACTAAATCTATATATTAAGAAACTAGATATTATTTTAGAATTACCGTCTTTACCACTAAATCATACGACATTTCTATAATATGTTTTTATTAGTTATTATATCTAACTAGATTATTAAATTCAGACCATTTTTGTTTTTAGTCAGATAATTTGACTATTATAGATCTTACTAGTACGCTCGCTATACCTTAATTCCTATCACAGCCGAATCAAACTGATCATATTAGATCCCCTAGTACTTTATCTTAGAAAGAGCCCTCTATATTAATCACCCGCTATATATCGCGGGTCAATTCCAATATTTCTTTATCCTAGCTGCCTTTTAAAGGACTAGAATTCTACTACGCCTATAAACCATATAGAAGTAGTAGGAACGACTCCCTCGAATCACTAGTGGTAGGATAGCGACGAAGGGCAAAATGAATATTACGCCTCAATTATTTAGTTTAGAAATTTGATTAACGTGCCGGCTAGGGCCCAGCCCTCGTTACTACTAAGGACCTAGAATCTAGTGCCTCCTAGGCTAGGGTTCCTATAAGGGTTAACCTAATAATCGAATTCTGCTAACTCTATATCTAGTAGATATAATGGTAAAAGTAAATAAAGATATTTATTAACACTAAAAGAGTTATAAGTAATCACTAACTACCTATAAGCTATAGGGCGTCCGCTCGTCGTAACCATATTTTATAACCGTTATAATAAGACTAATAGTGCTAAAGGTGAGAATTGTAATATTGACTATCCTATATACGCGCTTTCTATAGGATCGATTAATATGATATATTCTCCGTTAGAACGATTTATTATAAATTAATAATAATAAACTTATACTACGGATAGGTAGGGCTAGGCTAGATTCTAGTAAACAAATGCTAGAGAAGAATAATAATATACTATACTAGATCACTATTATCTGCCGGAGAATCTTCTTCGAAGGCTATTAATAAGCCGCGTGATAGGCGGAGCTAGGAATAAGCCCCCCTCGCCTTTATCCGTTATATCCTACTCTAGGTCTCCTATAGGTGGGATTTCTAGTATCACTACCTCTACCTAGCTGTTTTCGTCGTCCCTAGAGCGCTCGTTAACACTTATCTCGGCTGAATCCTACTCGTTATCGCTAATCGGTTTATACCTTTCTACCTCTACTTCGAACTCCTCCTATTTATCGTCACTCGCCATATTATATTCCACCTAGCTAATCGATTACTTCCCTAATTCGGATCCCTCCGAGTACGCGTATATCACCAAATCTCGTATGGTCGACTTATCTAGAGATCCCCTACGAGTACGGCAGATGTTTTATATAACGGTAAGAAGCCGTTCTATACCAGCTCCTATAGCCGGAATAGAGAGTAGATCGCACGCTAGTCGAGTGAGAATAGGCCATTCGCGTTAATAGTCTTTCTAGTAAGCGTATAGCGAGATATTGAGAACCCCTATTGCGTGTTAGTAGTCAATAGGAAATATACTAGGCAGTTATATAGACCTTCGCGAAGATATTGATCAACTTCATCTTGCCCACACCTTAAGCTACCCGCGAGACTAGCTAGTGGGTGCAGAAGCCGGTCAAGCCCTAACAATTGCGGGGAACAAGATAGTCCATTTATATAAGACAAGCTTATAGGCATTTACGGTCGGTATTATAGGTGAAAGATCCTCAGATACTCGATATAGCGCCCGGGTTGGCCTAACCCTTCCGATAATATAGCCGTATCGAATACGGACACCTTATATTAGGGAGCAACGAAAGTTCCAGGGCCATATATAACCCCAAAGTTTTAAAATGTCTTTTCGTATACTTCTCCAAGTTCCATCTTTATGATAAGCGACGCCTCAGATAGTTTGCGCTTCCACGGAGCTGATTTTCTTCTCAATATTCGGGTTAACTCGTCGAGATGCTCCATTAGTATCTTAAACACGAAACAGACCTTATGGACTGTCGCCTCTCTCGACGCCAGGAGGGCCGTAGTAAACTGGATGAATGGCATTATCAGTTGCACAAGGTAGTCGACCTTGCGCCAATCCGTACTTGTTAATTTGTACTGTAAATTCCCACTCTCTTGGCAGTATTGGTCGATATATCATCCCCTATTTATTCTGCACTTTCTATAGTATATAAAAATCACATTCTCAAGTACTCAATTGGCTATGCCCGTACTAGTCCGTACTGTAACGACCACGTTCCGACAGAAACTCTAGGACGACGACCAAGTGAAATAGCAATACCGTCTGGTGGAGATAGAGGACCGTGAAGTCCGAGCGCTAATCGACACGGGTCCCCGATAAGTTTCATTCGAGGAAACCCCGCGATAGGACGAACAGAACACTCCATAATGAAGCTACATAACCCTAATATGTCGATATTAGCGAGTAGAGCCCGCTACCGAGCTATTATTTATTGATCAGATACCCCTAAACCTCTACCTCGTAAAGATCCATAGGAAGAAGTGATTCTCGGCGGGGGACCACCTCTTATCGGTTATCCCCAATAAAATACTAGCACCAAAACACGATGGGGGCCCCGTGCCCCGTCGGTACGTATACGCCACCATTTAGCCAAAGAGGAAGAGGCACTAGACGACTTCCGACTTCCTACAGACCAATCGGGAACGATCATGCATCTGACCAAGCAAGGCAATCAACATCCTGTTTGAGGGTGGAAAATTACAGTTGTGCATCGATGGCGAAAGTGCTCAGGACTGCGGGATTTGATTTCCGATATGATTGCACGTGATCATACGTCTAATTGATTTGAGATTCTGTAAGGATCGCATGGTTTCTATCGGATAGTACTAGCTAACGTAATCGGTAAGCGAGCTGCGCACGCAAGCGAGCTGCGCACCCACCCCAACCCATTGAATTTAAATGCATTTATCTCAACCAAAACGCCATTAAATTAAATAAACTAAAATGAATCTATCTAGCTGGACATCTATTAAATTTATGCCATGTTGATCCGCACCCACTACACCTCGCTGGCGCCCGTATATGTGGTTCTAAAGCCGGTTCTCTAGGTACAGCGGGGGTAGGAGTAGGTACTTTAACTGCTTCCACCGGCTCAGTAAGCAATTGAGAAGCTTCTTAAACTGAGAGGCCCTCTTCGGCAGGTATCTGCCTCCGGGATCTGGCACGCTTTTGCTTCTGCTTCTCGTTGGCGGCGCGTAATTCGCTCACTTCTTTCTCAAGTAAAGCCGTAGATTGTATATGGATTTGGCAGGCTTTTAAAACCTGGTCTATCGCAGAATTCAACGGGCTCGGGGGGCTCCTTGATCTCGTACGAAGCAATGCCTTGATTGAGGAAGCTTGCTTTTGTAGTTGTATATAGTTGGTAGGCGTTTTTGGCTCCTAATCGCTACCCCGGCTAGATAGGGGGGTCGGGGTTCGAAGCCGAATATTAAGCTTAGAAATCACTCTCTCCGGCGAAAAAGGGACTAAACCGGCTGCCCCGAAGCTATTTTTAATAGTCTCCGATTTAAAAGCTTCAGTTCGTGTAGTAGGGTATGCTTCGAGGAAATCAAGTTTGTTAATATGATTTATCCCGTTCCGCATTTTAAATTCAACTAGCCGACCGTACGAACGTTTTAACACCGTAAAACAGCTAATATCGAGAGGCTGTAAAAGGTGAGAGGAGTGCGGAGGCATATAGATTAGTATGATCTTATTTTCTTTACAGATTTCGTCGAATTTGCCGGTTAAATGACTTCCGTGACTATCGAGTACTAGAAGCCGATACCCCCCCTTCGTACGTGAAGAAGTCGAAGGAATAAAGGTCTTTTTAAGCCAGCGAAGTCTAATTTCATCAGAGGTCCATCCGTTAGGACTAACCTCAAATCGCCAATCGGAAGGAAGGTGATCGAACCAGCCTTTAACGTAGACTTTGCCTTTAAAAATCACGCACGGAGGAAGAGCCCATCCGGAAGCATTCGTACACTCGATCGCGGTCACCCACTCGCGATTTCCAGGTTGTAATAGGGATCGCCGACCGTAGTATTCCCTCCTCGTGATAACCTTCGCAGTCGCAGTTAAACCCATCGCGAAACCGGTCTCATCGAAGTTATAAATGTCATCGGGGTCGATTCCAAATTGTACGATAGTTTCTTTAACCAGATTAAACCACTCCCCGATGATTTTCGGGTCTTCGCATTTCGCGCGCTCGTAATTATACCGTCTTGAGAACCGGGATGAAAGGAGAGGATGCCGTTTAACAAAGTTATACACCCATTTTTCGCCGACCGAAAGAACCGGGGTGGTTCCGCGCTTTTCGAGGAGAAGATTTGCCATTTCTCGCACCGTAGAGGGCCGGGGAGCTGATCCGCGAGAATCCATAGAGAGAATCCATTTTTGAAGAGATTCCTCTTCAATTTCTGTCAATTTATGTGAATTAGCGCGAGAAATCGCGCGGAAAGTCGTCCCACGAAGACGCGTCCGGAGGGTTGATTCGGGTACGTTAAAACGGCGCGCTGCCTCACGAATAGAGCTGATTTCTTGATTCTTAATAGCCTGGGTAGCTAATAAGATCCTACCCTCTTGCTCTATTGAATTTGTAGAGAATCGGGAGCGAATTGGTGGCATGGTGGGTGGTTGAATTGACTAAGTGCTAATTTAGAGACGCGTTTTGGGTGGGGTGCGCAGCTCGCTTGCGTGCGCAGCTCGCTTACCGATTACAT
>CAJVRC010000871.1:39314-59586 GCA_911456345.1 Penicillium egyptiacum | reverse complement strand
TAGAAACCCTTTCTCTCTGTGCGCCCAGGACCACTCCCTGGCCCTGGCCAGCCTCAGGCATCCACTCCCTGTGGAGTGCCTGAGGCCACTAAGGGATGCAAACCCTGCAAACCCTTCGGGACGACAGATTTCTATTTTCTTTATCACGTGACCTGTTATTCAACTTCGACAAGGGGCAAGAGTAGATGAGACACACACACACACACACACACACGCACGCTGTATCGGTCACAAAAGCTACTCTGACGGGTTGCGCTGAGATTCCAGCTAAGCCCTTCGAGAAAGCACGTTCATGTTTGCACTAATATGGAACTTCAGTGAAGATCGGTTGACTATTTGTTGGTTGGGATTATCTGCTATGCTCAATCACTAGAGGGATTTGACCACTACCGTGGCTGTATTTCGTCGTGTGCATATTAGGCTATGTTGTTCAACATGTGATGAGATATTTTGCCGAATGGTCTGCTATTATTTCGATGAGAGTCCATACCTATACCATTATACCCCTGATTCCACTGGTCAGTGCCAATCCAGAGTAGTTATCCTAAACAAAGCTAGTCCAACTCCAGTCTCCGCATGAGAATTGTTTCGGGTTGTAGAATTACATGTTTACCTGAGTTGTTAGTGATTCTTTTGTCGTAAGGTCCGATCAAAAGTCGCTCGCTCTTGAATGTTCGGAAAGCTCCTTTCCAACCTTAACAATTGGCATGCAATTAGCTCTTATCTGATCAATTCCCAGCTAATGCACTTCATGAAGTAGGTTTGAACGGAAGAGTCAATACAGCCAATATGCTGTTGCGAGGATTGTCCTTGGAACGAGATAGGATGTCTGGATTTTCAAATATATATCGCTCGTAACAACTCAAGTCAATTGGTAGGAATGTTGATGGTCAAAAAAGGCGACGCCAGCCATCAATTTCTGACTAGGAATCCCTGCTCTGCCAATCCATTTTGTTGTAGTTCAAAGGAAGATTGATTGTCCGTGGCTTTTTAGAGGGAATAACTGAGGCTCTATGTACAACGATAAGACCAAGTTGGTTTTCAATCAACTTGGTTCTTAGTATAGACAATGCGGGAAATAATTCAGGATGATGCGGCTTAATTCCTGATCTGCATCAGTTTCATATCACAACACATCCAATCTGCCCCGATGCTACACTACTGCGCAAGATCACATCCCTAGGGAACCGCTAGGATCTATGTAACCATTGTAGGAAATGATCTAGAAAAATCTCGCAAAATCCACATCCAGCCGCCAGAGCTGTTGATGGTTTAGCCTATCGGGGATATCGGAATTTGCCCCGGCTACGCACTAGCGACCAAATATCTTTCTCAGGGTACAACCAAACGATGGACGGACCCAAATAATTCACTTTTAGTTCTTGCCAGTACGGCGTATCGGGTAGTGCGGATAGTAGGAGCTTCTCAATGCCTTTGCCTAGTCCCCACAATCCTGAAGTTGCTGTACCGAATATGACCGTGCTGCGGCAGCTCCCGACCGTTTCGATCACCGCCTAAAGATTGGCCAGGCTTCTCTAACTTTGGCCCCCACGCTGGAGCCATGGATCGTCGGTCGTACTACGGAGATTGGAGTGTGTGTACAAAGCTCGGTAAGCGTGTGACTCACCGTGAAGCCATAGGCCCTAGACAGATCTATAGACCAAAAAGGAAACAGAAACCCAAAGAAGGTCCATTTATCCATCGTAGATCAGCAATTGGGAAGAGGGCCGATGTACGCTGGCTTGCAGTTGTGGGTGCTGGTGAGCCAGTCAGGCCAAAAACGGTATTGCCACTTGATCTCAGACATCCCGAGCTTCTCTAATAAATGAAATTCCATGGCACAGCTTTGCATCAGCCGCAAGCATTTCCCATTCGCCGCGGTACGGGTTCCACTTAGACTCGGCTTGAGCACGAATGAAATGTTACCAAGTATGTACTTTTGTACCTCTTGCTCTTTATTGATGTCATAGATCTCAAATGGTGACTATATATTGGATGTGCGGTGGGAATATATCCTGAGAGTGCGAGATCCTCCCCTGTACGGTCGCACCCTATCAAAAATAATGCCCAAGCTTTGGTCGACCACCACACCTTTATGGCTTGATCAATTGCTTTGAAATGCGATGACCATAATCTTCGAGGTGTATTTAGAAGAAAAGAACTATACAAATTTTCAGGTCGATTCTCGTACGAAACGTTATTCCACCCTATTTACGGCCCCACTTAGCACTCCCATAGGTAAGCCAAGGTCCTAATTGCACCCTACTAGGGTGCGCTCACCACTCCCATGGGATAGGTATTCAATGCGATCTATGACATTCTGGCTAATATTGCTGCAACTTTCTCCGGGTGTTCACTCGTTGGATCAAGGGGTTCTTCATACAGTGAGCTTATGTTCTGGTGACAGCTGATGCCTTTAAAAAGCATGAAACCTATACGAAACTTACATCACCCTATAATCGCTGTAGCCATTCCAGTTGCTTTAGGGGGGATTTTTCCCTTTGGGTGTATCGGTGGGTTGGGTCGTTCGAGAAGATTTTTTCGGTCGACTGAGCTCGCGATTGGATGTAAAGCAGCAGGCCAAGGCTGCAATAATCGCAATCAGGGGTTCTAAGAAAACATCCATCCGAACTTTGAGCTGATCTTCAGTTTGGTGTGTCTGGAGGTGACGGACCCGAAGATATGCCTTGCTCGTTCCATTCTGCTTACACACATGTACCTTTCTTTCCTTTATAAGGGCTTGTGACGTCAACCCAACAGCAAAACCGGCTTTTGAAGGCGAAGGTCTCCCGAAGATAGTGAGACCAGAAGGAGGCTGAGTATCTACCAATAAGCTCAACCTCCTTCTTTTCCGAGCGGGGCCTATGGGCCAAAATTGGGGGGTAATGACCAATAGGGATGTAAGAGAATAGTGGGGCAGAGAGCCCGATGTTCCTGAATTTCTTGCCCCTAATGGACTCTACGCACTAAGTCTTTAGGCCTATAAATTTACTATCTATTGGAACGGTAAGTCGCAAGCTGAAAGTGGCCGCCTAATATCTGGTATGTTGAGACCTATATACATCGGGTATTAGTCCAACTCAGGGTTAGTATGCGGTCGGGTGCCTCAGTTCCTCCGTGAGCTGAGAGTTGACCCGCTTGGAGACTGGCAGGTCGAGATGGGAGACAGTGACATCAACTTTGACTGCCACTTCTTTGGGTTTACCCAGCTCTACATGCCGGATGACAATGAGCCAGTGGTTGCGGACTACGGACTGTGCCTTATCTACATCTAGAAGATTAATGCTAACTGTTGTGATATGAGGCTGGTGCATATCAGGAACAAAGCCGCACCATCGGAATTAATTCCCGAGGTGTTATATGAAGTAAGTCGATTGGAAACCAACTTGGAGCGCATGTTGTATATATAGCCTCACGTATGCCCTCTGGAAGAATAATTAAGATTATACCTCTGAATTACAACAGTATCGCCTGTAGCGGACCTGGACGGACTGCGGGTATCCTCAGACTCGGAGGACGACAAGGACAATGCAGGGTGCAATCTGCTTCGAAAGTTTGGTCGTCGAGGGCGCGAGACTTTTACGGATTCCGCCCATGCCTGTGTCTGAGTTACGCTGAGGTAACGAGTGTTCCCACTTCTGGTTGAGTGTGGTAGGAGAAAGCGCTCCGGCTTTATAGCAAGTTGTATCGCGGGACAGAATTGAGTGCTGTGCTTGCTCGCAATAGGGGGTATCGCATACCGGCAAAGCGTGCAGATAGCAACATGCTCCTCCCAATCGAGATACAAGGGGAGCGAGGGCCATTCCCGGGTGGAAACTGGATAGGCATGGGGAGCAGAGTGCGACATTGAAGGATGAACAGGATCCTTACAAACTCGTCGAACAGAAAAGGAGTGAAAATGGCAGCAGTTGATGAGGAGAGCTTGAGGGAGCCCAGGATCTCCCCATATGTACTACCACTTTCTAGTAACGCGACGCGTCGCGTGTCGAGCGACGGAGGACATATTGCTTTTTCCAACCCTTTATCGCCATCGCTACGGATGATTTCGGATCCCTGCAAGTGCTAGTGAATAGAGTGATTTTAAAATAACAGGTTCAGTTGTGTCATCCCCGAAATCCAAGTATGTGGGAAACATACATTGATTAATAATGGTGATTAGATTGATGGTAGGAGGGCATGGTGGGAAAGCTCATGGGCATTGATGTAGACTGTAATGGCGGGTCAGGTCCTTGCGGTCAGCCGGACTCTTTACTATGGGGTGCACGGACAAAAAGTGTGAAATGGTCAACCATTTCCGAAGAGACTAGTACAGTGGTGTTGACGACATCAGAGTGCTGACTGGCAGTGCAAGCGAGCCATAGGTCATCTGATTCAAAGCCGAGCGGGCGGGGAGACTCCGGGCCTAGATCATCACATGGACTCAGATGGTCCTCACCTCCAGGGCTTGGTAAATCCTGCAGTTGCAAAATATCATCGAAGCCGAACGGCTGATCCCCCTCACTGGGTGGATGCTGCTGAGTGTTTGTCTCCTCTAGCGGGCTGTCGTTCAAGAAAACCTCCATCGGCGGTCGGGGAGGAAGGGGGTGTTGCTCAGGTTTATGAGAAGAAGCATTTGGATGCTTTGAAGCCGAAATCCTAGAATTGGAGGGAGGCAAGGTGGCGGTGATCGAGACGGGAGTTGGATATCGACAAATATCGAGAGAATCCCACAGAGACTGCGCTTTGTCCTGAAAAGGATTTCACGGCCGGAAAGATTCCAAGCGAAAACTATCAGCTGACATGTTGTGCGATGAAAAGGCAGCCGAGCGATTTCAAGGCATATGGGAATTGGAAACACTCGCAGAAATAGTGAAACTGGAATCTGGACTTTGGGCAGCGGGCAGCGGGCAGGGGGCAGTGGATAGGGGGAAGATGGGAGAATTTGGGAGGGTTGGTTTTGAGGTTTTGCCATTTGGGTGGGATCGTAGTCTCTTTTATAGACCGCGAGGCGCAGTCAGCCTTTTCACCACGCAGAAAATGACCAGCTCCTGCAGCCCATGCCGCTGCATGCAACCATCCAAGCAATCGACTCTTTGACCATCAACATTGAATTAACAGTCTACTACTAGTATAAGGTACTTATTGCCCAGGTGCTTGCAAGGGATTTATCTCCATTCAAGATATACATCTCGAATTCATGTCTCGATGAGATATTCAAGTTTACTCCAATGGAACATTTGAAGTTTAACGTGTTCAAATCAATTAATTACCACATCCATGGACGTAGTACTAGGATATGTAAATGTAGATCCCTTTCAACTTCCATGCTACTAGTATTGTATGTACAAACTTAAAAGCCACAATCTCACTTGTCAAACGAAGATTCAATCTTCTCCAATATAGCATCACGATAGAGAGCCATTCCAGGACTGCGTGGATGGAACGCCTTGATTTGTCGAGTAGGGGACCAGTAACTGATCTCTTGACTGTTAAAATCTCCATCTTTGAGAGCCTGAGTTGCATTGCCGTAGGACCAAGCCAGGGTTCCATTTGGTTCATCCGCAATATCCCTCGCAGCAAGACACAGCCAATTTTGATATGGATCTGGGTTTTCTCCCAGTGTCTCTTTGCAGTTCGACGCGTCTGGGAGAATAATTCCTGTTTGCTGCAAGAATGAGACGTCATCGGAGTCATCAGAATCAGACGCCGCCACCTCATCTTTGCCCAGAGGAATATCATTCCATGCACTCAAAAAGAAATAGGTATTCGGAGCTTTGGCGTCGGGCTCATGAATTCCTTGTTCACACCAGCGGTGTGTGTCGAATTTCTGTTGAACATCGACATAGTAGACACTTGCTGTCGCCAACTCCGAATTGGCGTCCCTGACAGCATCTTCAATCACATTGTTCAACTGAGTGACAAGGGTATTGAGCTCTGTGCGTAGATCTGTCGTGAGGTAAACAATTCGGTTGAGGAACCAGTCAGATGGGGGTTTGTAGCCACCCCAGAGGTAATGGAAGCTGCTGTCGGCGCAGTCAGTGGTATCTTGGTTGAAGAAACCTGTGTAACCGGTGATAAAGAGCTTTGTATCAGGCAGGTAGGCCTTGGCAATGATGCTTTTATACAAAGTTTTGAGCTTGTGGCGTAGGCCATCCTCCCCGTCATCGTTCATCAATTTGCGGGCTTTATCCTCGGACTCTATACACCACTGCCGATAAGTTGATGCCCAACGGGCAGTATTTGGTGTCAAGAGACAATTCCACGCAATGTCAGCGAACGCAAGGTCGTTTCCTCCCATAGTCAATGTTGCCAGGTTAGCAGAGCCGGTACTAGACCAGTCCTCGATTTGTTTCTCAAGACCGGATGTGGTATCACCTGAGCAGACCCTTTTCTCGATCGACACCGGGTCCCCTGCTCCTGAATAATGCTTTTGAATCAGACCGCCATAGTTATTACCACCGACCCGGCAGCTATCGGTAGACGTAGAATCAGTACCCATGCCTGCGGCAAAGGAGTCTCCGAATGAAACCATATCCGCAATCTCATATCCACTTCCACTGTCGAACATAATGTCATCATTCGGTACGCAATCAGTAGTCAATGCAGGAGGGCTAGGAGACGCGAGAGGGATCTTGGCACCCCATAAGTCACTGAAGAAAATCCCAGCAGCAACCAAGGCCCATGTATCAGAGTTTTTCAACGAAAAATCTGGGTCACATTTTCCATCAGTCTTGGGATTGCTTGGGTCTGGACACAGTACTCCCCCATTATTGTTTGCATACTTCTGGCACCCTCTATTGAAAGTATCTGCAGCAAGCTGTAAGCAACTTTCTGCTCCGTACGCATAATCCCAGGCCTTAGCACCCCCAAATGCACTCATTGCATATTTGGAGTGAGTCATCTCATGCAGCAAAATGGCTCCTCGAACATGATGCGCCTCCCTAATGTCGGCCGGTCGATTTGTCATTTTTTGACCCGTGGGGGTGATATCAGGGTTGTTGAAAAATCCACTGCAGATATTCATCACTTTTTTGCCTGCGTTCATATATGCGAGATCCCCACGCTTGCAATTTTCTGTTGTGTCGTCACAAGTGATCACATATTGAAACCCGGCAGCAGTGCCATCTAGCATGAAGCCAATCCTATTGTAGACATGAGATACACCCTGCAAAAAATCTGGTTTGTTTCTGACACCTGGAGAGAAAAAGTCTTGGTAATAACCATAACCCGTTGGATTGTTCTCAGCCGCTGCAGCTAGTTGAAGTGCGCCTCGGTACTCCGTTAAGATAAGTGGCTTTTGACTCGCGCTGCACACAGAATTCCCTGTGCCTCCCCAAGTCAATTTGGGGTTGTAAATGTTGCCTGCGTCAGGAATAACAGGAAGATCTGGGTGCTCGATGGGTCCATCATCGCCCGTCTTGTCCGCGCGACCACACCGACTGAACCATGTTTTCGCAGTGTTGTCAATTGAGTGGATTATTGAGTGCATATCAGCGCGGCCATTTCCATCCAAGTCTGGGAAATAAGTACAAGAGCCCTCAACAGCACCTTGAAACTTATTGCCCACAGGATCCCACCAGTAGCGGGACCCTCCAATGTCCTTTCGGCCTTTGTTATACCAGACCGAGCCATCTCCATTGAACTTGTCGGTGTGAATCATGTCTGCTTTTCCGTCTCCATTGACGTCTGCCCAGTGAAGATTGGCACGATCCATTCCCTCGGCGAACTTGAACTGATCAATATACTCCCAAGACCCGGTTTCAGATTGAGTCCATCCCCAAGACCGACCATCCTTTTCAACGCAAAGGTAATCAGCTCTTCCACTTCCCGAGACATCGGCCATATGAACCGGGTTATCGAATTGGCCCATTCCACGTTTTTCGGGACAGTAAAGCTCCGAAGCTGGGTCTGAATGGTACTCCCAATTGAAGTCTCCAGTGTCTTTGATCTTATTGATCCATAAACTGACACGGTTTTTGTTATCCGGGTCTGTCCAGACAATGTCGCAGGCTCCATCTCCATCCCAATCGACGAGATGAAGATCTCGGCGGCTCAGGTCCTTTTTGGGTCCGGTGGTGTGGGGATCGAATATGTCCTTATTGGGCCCCCAGAAACTTGTGCCATCGTCAGGCGCGCTGCTGAGACCTTTGTTTGGGTATATATGCATACTACCCTTGGATAGAATCCAGACATAGTCCATCATACCGTTGTCGTGTCCCATCATGTTACAATAACGATTGCCATCGGCTGGGGCATGTTAGTAAATTTCCATGCTTGATTCATGTGGGCACTCTTACATTTGATCTTGGTGGCTCCACTTCCAGTGTTCTTGAATGCGTGCCACTTAATTGTAGTCGTTTTCTTTCCCACGTCTGCCTCGGTGAACAAATAATCCGCACGACTATGCAGGCCAAAGTCCTGCGAGGTTGCGTATACTCTTGCAAATTGAATCCTATCTCGAGAGACTTGATCCTTGTCAAAGCCAGTCATACCGCTGTGGGTCGGCCCCGAACTGTGTCCTTTTTGAAAGCCTTGACGCCAGACAACATTGAGACCGTCACCCTCTTTTCCTTTGATGCAACTTCGAGAATTTGTCCATGTTGTGACAGCTCCGTCATCATCGACCCACACCCAGTCCGCTCGGCCCTGCAACATAACATTAGCAGGTATTCTTTCAATAATCCATCTTTATTCTCTGTCCTGGTAGGCACAAGCCGGAGTATACTTACATCTCCATTGATGTCTACCAATCGAACGCCTGCAAGATCACCCATTCCTTTGCCGGTAAATCTTTTCCCCAATGATTGCCAGTATTTGGGGCTGTCGTCTGGATTGATGCTAACAGTCAATGATCTGAACTCCGGAATACTCGTATGCAAAAGGAATCACTCAATAATTTACTTACTGATCCAACCATTGCGCCAGCATTCCATATCGCCATTACCATCAAGCACACAGTAATCACCTCGACCATCCCCATCAATGTCACCGAGAACAACATGGGATTGATCATATCCAGGTACTGCCGCCTTCCATAAACCGATGGATTTGAATGTTGGAAGGTATGTATCATCACCGTCTCCCTGGTTGATACTTGCGTAAGCCGCTCCATCCTTTGCGATGCAGACAAAATCCATCAGACCGTCGGCTGTAATGATGTTAGATAGGATATTTACCCAGTAGTTAGGAATGACTTGCCGTTGACATCAATCCAGCGTATTCCACGAGGGTGACAACCGTCCTCAAAATCGAGATAACCGTCCATCTGCTTAAATCGAGGATTGTCCGATCCAGTGTTCCTCCACACTGTATGTAACCACACTTCATTTACCTCTTTCGCTCTTATCATATCATCACGATCATTGCGAAACAAACCCATGAAACCCGTATATCCGGGATCATCATTGTCAATCTCGTACTCCAAGATGACACCCTTGGATTCACTAGAATGATAGTAGATTCCATCGTCTTCGCCACTACCCTTCTGTGTAAGACCACCGTAGATACCATCGCCATACTCTTTGTCACAAGTATTAGACGTAGACATCACCCCAGGTCCTTCAATGAGATCCTGCTTATGGGCCACGTTGATGGCATTGTACCAGATGCGAGACATCTTACTGTAGCCATAGTCGTTAGGATGAGTATCATCGACCGTTCCGTCGTGGTCAAAGCCATCAGGAAATGTGAGCCACCCATTGGCACCAGCAGGCGCAGGAGGATCCATGTCCGCCAGAACAATATTGACACCGTCATCACGCATAGATTTGACAAGGTCACGGATTTGCTCATTAACCGGAATGCGGTGAATTTTCGTATTTTTCTCCTCAGACGGAATCAGAGTAGACAGAACAATGGTTGTTTTCTCCATTCCATCGGCGTTAATGATGGTGTTGATCAGGGATCGCAAGCGATCCCCAGTCTCGGGAATTTTGATTTCCAATCTGCAATCGTTTGTTCCAGCATTGATGAGAACGACATTTGGTTTGTACGGCAGAGACTTCTGTGCTGCCTCTTTGATCGTATCAATGGTGTCGCCGGAATGGGCTTCGCATTCCTGTGCAGGTTCAACATGTTAGACTAGAATCAATTTTAGAAGGGTGGGTAACAAACATTATCCTTCATGTTTCCATGGGCTTTGGTTCCAACCATGTCCACCTCCCAGCCATCAAACCTGAGCTGATCTCGAAGAGGTTTGCGATAGCCATTTCCGCTCTCAGAGAGATATCCATAGGTAAGAGAAGCACCAAGTGGCAAGATTCTAAGCTGGAACGGCTTGTCGTCTTTCTTGTACAGTTGCCTTTCCACATTCAAATTCGAAACAGGAATGACTGAGGCGGTTACAAAAGATATCAACAAAAGAAGAACAAGTTGTGAGAAACCGCGAGATCCAGAGAAATCCCAATTGAATGAGGCCATCTTGGTCTCTGTAGATGTTGGGTTTAGACTCTAATAATCAAAATCTAGAAACGGCATCCCAAGCTTCTTAAGTATCCATAAGATTATCCATTAATGAAAGAATACGGCCCCAATTTCATTTCTGAAACCCAACATCGTTTAAGATAGCCATTGGACATACAGGCTCCACCAAGAAGTACCCAAGTCCGGAGTTCTCCGTAGCAGCCACGGATTAATGTAGCAACTTGAATTTAATCGTATACGCTCGGTCAGTGATTGGATTGCCCCTGAAATGAACTAATTGAGACCGGTTCCTTTGTGTTCTGTTTGTTACCCGTGCTCAGTATTTAGGGTTCAATTTACCGGGTCTCAAAATTCAAGGTATTTGTCCGAGCAGAAATTTGATAATAGTCCAGCCTTGAATATCACACCATAGCCTCCATATTTACTTTGCTGTATTTTCCTTCCAAGTATATCCAAATAATATATGTGGCTTTCTTTCTGTTCGCCTTCATGTACTTTAACACATCTCAACTAGGTATCACATATATCCTCCTAGAAAACCGTCATATTCATCTTCGGAATCAGAGGATGCTGCCATTCCCTTCTTAGGGGGGATATACTCAATTTCCTGCTCGTCCAATATTTCCCCACCCATAAAAGAATCATACGAGTCGGTAGAGTCGGAGTTTGAGCGCAGTGTAAACCTTCTCATATGTTGCAAGATGTACAAGCTCTTTGTACCAGCCCCGAACTTTTCTTCTGTGTCTGGCAGTGGAGCACACGAAAATGCCTGCTGTGAAATTTCATCATACAGCACACATTCCCAACATATGTCTGTAGATTCCAATTCTTTTTGTGACGCCGCACAAGACATAAAGTGGTCGTAAATTGACTGTATTGACCCTTGGTCGAAGTGTAGGGGATCAGCCATTATAACCGGACCCTGTGTGGCCCCGAGCCCCACATGCTGAGGGGGTTCATCATTGTGTGCCAGGCCGAAATCAGAGAATGATTGAAGTTTGAATTCAGAGTTGAGGGATTTGGTGACTCCTGACAATCGAGTAATCGACTGGGGGATGCATTTGGTGCGATAAATCACATAGCCTTGAATCCCCGCACCTTCCACGGGAGACTGGACTTGTTGGGTAGACCACGGCAACCAATTGATACCCATTCTATTGGATGCTGGAAATATGAAGAGATAGAGGATATATCAAAATGCAGTTCTCGAAGCTCATGTATCAATGCGAACAGAGAGAAGGAAAGTAATGGCCAGCAATGCCTAGGTAGTGAGTGATGTTGATGTGGCAGAGTACGTACGCTTTTGAAAAAGAGTCCAGCTCAGAAAACAGCTCGGGTCACCCACCACTTTACCTCCGATCACCCACCACGTGACTTTTGTAGTCATAGTCAAGCTGATGTTGGCTTTTGGTGCCTTAGGCAGCCAATTATTGTCGGCGTGGGCCGTATTGTAAAATGTAGGGTCCAATCAATGGTGTTCAACTCTCTGTATTGCTGTATCGACTTTCCTAACAATTTATATGGGCCGCCGATTACTAATCTAAAATTACAAAATGCATAGGATCAATGGATCCTCCGGTATGCCGGTATGCCAGTGCATCTACTCCGACAATTATCTATACCACTGGAGCGATGTGATAACAGTTATGGTTGATATAAAGTATTGCTATGGGGTTCAAGGACATAAGCTTAACTTAGAATGGAGCAATTGAAGTGTAGGGAGATGGCTATACAGTGATTCTCGAAATCGCCTTGACCGGTACACGCTGAGAAACTCTGTTCTGGCCCTACTGCTAAGACCTTAGCGTATATCGTTCATTGAGCGGGCCACACTTAGCTAAGGGCCGTTGTACCATGCACCTTGAATGGTATTGTATTTGCATCTGTCAGATTCCATCAGGCGCTTGAAATGCTGGCCGGTGAGCTTTGATAGTCACTGCACGGAAGAAGCTGCATTTTACGGCGGCCCTTAACTTGGCGAGGCCCGCTCAATGAGCGATGTACGCTAAGGCCTTGGCAGTGGGGCCAGGAAAGAGTTTCTCAGAGTGTACTGGTCAAGGCGATTTCGAGAATCACTGTATCCCGCTGGCAGATGGCGTGATTATTTTCTTATATTTTACACTAAAATCCATAACCGCAGCCCCCGCTTCATAACAAACTCAAACACGAGGAAAAAGGTGCGCGCAAAAACGCAAAGCATGTTAAGAAATAAAGCAGACGGTCTAAATGATTCACCAAGAATACCGGCTTCAGCTCTTCCATGAAATATTCGCGTAAACCAAAGGTACCGAGGTATTTCGCGCTTGGTGTTGTATCGTGGCGGTTTACCTTGTAATCCGTGTTGGTTCTGTCTCTGGCCCCTGGTTGTTCTAAATAGGGCTTGGCAACGCCACAGTACCGAGTTTTGGGGCCATGGGTACAGCCGAGGGTACGTGCCGTGCCGGAGTTTAGTTAGCTGGTTGGCTCGGAAGTCTGGGAAGAGCTAGTACTCGGTGGTTCACCACATAAAACATCAATCCAACTAGCATTTATTTTTATCATACGCTAGAGAATCTCACTTTGCGCGAATTTCACTATATCTCCGCTGAGCGTTGCAATGGAATTAATAAACTAAACTAGAATGGGAAATTACCCGGACCCCTGAATGCGCCTCTCTCCGGACCCTGAAAGTGCCGCGCCGCAAGTCTGCTGTATGAGCATGACTCTGCTTTTTCCAGTCCCCCTTCTATCCCCCAAAAATTCCGAAAAAAACTTCAGCCCTTAGGGACTCGCTACTTATCTTACTGACCTCCAAAATTGTATCACCTGACAGCGACATTTACTGAGGGTCATTCAGTTCAGTCTCTCGTAGTGTACGCCGCGGAGACGAACATGGCACTCTCAGAGCCACCTATCTGGTGTCGAATGTATGTTTACATCATGGATTGTTATATTTCATTAAAGTAAGGCACTGGCTAACTTGTCAAGTATACTGACCATCATCACCGCCTGTTCATTCCTTCCTCAGATTCTACGTATCCAAACCACGAAGAGCATCCGTGGAATTTCTCCGCTCTATGTCTTGTGGAATCTAATCAGCGCCACTGAGCAGTTCACCATCTTTTTCTTTGGGCTTATAAACACATGGGACCCTGATGGATCTATATACCTGCATGCTCCACCGTCTAAAGGCGACTGGTTTAGCTTGTGGCATTGTGGCATAACCACAGTCCTGTTTTTAGTATTGTGAGTTTATGTCCTCGGCTCAAGAAGTATCCGTACATCCAAGTTCTAACACTAGCTCTTTCTGCAGATTCGTTGAAGTTTTGCTTTACAGCGACCGCAGAGTCTTTCTAGGTGGCAGCTATATTAGCTTTCTCCTTGTCTCAGTTATCCCTCTAATTATCGATGCCGTCTCGCCGTTTGACGATCCCCATGAAATGTTCGCGGGTCTATTCTTCGGGTTCCATTCCATGCTTTTTTGGCCCATAATCACAATCTTGGGCTGCTTAAGCATTTATCGTCAAGCCCAAGAGATCTTCGCCGTACCATTTCCAAACTCGCTGAGCCTTCAAGGGCTATTGTTACAAGCCATTGCATTTATAGTCCTCTCAGTGGCCTGGATATGGTGTCTTCCATTTCCGTATGAGAAGGCGAAAGGACATTGGAACGAAGGTGCATTTTCTGCCTGGTACTTCAGTATTGGATGGATAGTTGTTGATACTTTTATTTTCGCTTTCGGCCAAGCGCTTCTTTTTGTACTAGCCTCACGTCGTGCGTCCTCAGACGAGAGCATGCCACGAGAGGGTGAGACAGAGCCTCTCCTAGGCTAGACCAGGAGAATAGAACAAAAAGTTCATTCCGACATCCTCATCCTTGGAATTTATCTTCTTGCGACCTGGAGTATATTGCCATTGATAACTTCTCCCGTTTCTATTCAATCAATGTAAACTCAATATAGTTACTAGCCGGCAAAACAATCACAGGCCTGCCTCCATTATCCTTAGGACTATCGAGAAGATCCTCCTCAATCCATACCACGGTCTCCTTGTGATCTTCATAGTTACCCCAGTCCCACCAGTTAAGCGTAGACCCCTTGAACTGATACCGAAATTTATCACCGGGCGCAAACTCTTTTGGGAAATCAGTCACATGTCGTGTGAATGACCACGACTCACCAGGCATTAGGGTCTGGAAATGGTACCCATCATCATAGCCAACTTTGAAAGGCGCGGGTTTCGTGAAACGGTAAGCATGGCGATATATCAAATAGTTCACTTCGTGCCCCTTCCATTCATCCCCATCTTTAGCGTAGAGTCGAAATCCATCAACGCGATTATCGATGATTTTAAAAATTGAAGTCAGAAATGTAATCGGTCTCTTGTCACCCATTGAATGCTGAGGTCCGTCATATGATACGTTTACCGTGACAGGACATCGAAGCTTTGAGTCAGAGACGCTATCTTTGATCGAGAGCGTCTCAGGCCCAGTAATTGTAACCGTGAACGATGGGGCATCACTGTTGCGAGAAGATGGGGAAATTGATGAGGGCGAAGACGGTAAATTATACACACAGTCTTCATCATCACTTTCCTCAAAGACTTCAACGACTTCAACTTCTTGATAAGCGCCACCGGGAAGAATTATCTCGGGGGATTTAGGAATAAGTTGGTCACGAGCAGTACGTTCTGCCAATGTTCCCCAGTCCCATAACGAAATTTTCCCACCGCACCAAAGAATCTCGTAGAAGTTTCTTGGGGAAAGGGCATCCAAAAATACAGATGGCAATTTGGTTTTCCAGGAGACGCTGGTGCCTGGATCAAGTTGCTTCAGGCAAGATTCTGCGTTTGTGGACACGTCCGGGTGGAGGGGGTTCGTGGACAACCGACGTGGGTTGATTTGGACATGTCGCCAGCTATCCGCTTCGCGACAGAGCAGTGTTATACCTGACTGTCCAAACCCGTCCTTGATAGGGTCCCATTGAATGACACACGGTCGCCTATCTGTATCATTCTCATCACGTGTGATGGTAAATGAAATTTCGTAGCAGTCTTCATCGATAAGGAACCACGGTCTCGCATCAAGAGAAAAAGTGAGATGAGGTGTATCTGGTCTGTTTGAAATTTAGTTTCTCGAAATTGATTTATGACCGAATTAACATACGCTCTGTCTGTTGGGGAGAATTCCGTAAGACATAAGATTTGCTCTTCCAGTTTGGCAGAAGACATGCCAGTGTTTCCTAAAGATGAAGAAAAAAAAATTAAGAATAAAAAAGAGCAAGGACTAAGGGTGAGAGAATATATCCAAGACCAAATTAGTTCTTATTAGCCGTCCTCTACACCGCCCCCATACCTTTCCAGGTATGGGTCCGTCCCCGAAAACACAAAGAACCCCCTAAACACAAATTCTTCATTTTTTTATCACTTTCCTACCCATTTTTCTACCCCTTTACAATGCCGAAAAAAGCCAAAAATTCAGAAGATGAAATCCAAAAGGCTGTACAAGCCTACCATACTAGAAAAAAGCCAAAAATCGCTCTAGTAGCGCGGGAATTCTCGGTTTCGTACTCTTAGCTATACGCTCGGATTCATGGTCGTGGGACTTATTCCGACCGTACCGACCGTACCGACCGTACCAAAGCGCTTAATCCAATTTAAGAAGCGGCACTTATAAGCTAGGTTAAACTGCTAGATAGTAGTTTAATCGAACCTACCCTAGAAGAGATTGAAAACACTATAAATCGGCTACTAGAACGCGCCGGTGCGGATTATATTATTAGTCATAACTAGGTATACCGTTTTATCTAAAGGTTACCCCCTACTATCAATTACCTTATCCAAAAACCTAAGGAAAAGGCCCGTATAGATAGTGAGAATATAGAGAGTCTTTCTCTATAGTTTTACCACTTTTCTAAGGTAGTAGAGGAGTATCAATTCCTACTATAACCCTGGATGCAATTTTGGCCTCATTGTTGTTGTTCAGAAGTATAAATTGACTTGTTATTTCAGAGGGATACATGAGCCTATATATACAACAATGAGCCAAGTTGATTGGAAATCAACTTGGTCGTCTGTATAGACACTTCGGAGATGATTCCGACGGAGCGGCTTGGTTCCTGATCTGCACCAGCCTCATATCACAACAGTGACGATGTTGAGGGCCGGATATGCACGCCCATTGATGTGAGAGATATTTCAACTAGACACCCCTTCCACTTTCCTTAAAAGCCTCAAAAACTCGGTAAACAGTATTGTAGAACTTATAGTCACCAAAAAAAGATGTTCAGAAAAACGTTGTCACGACTTCAAAAATTGAGTGTTGACAACGAACGTTTAGTCAAGCTTCAACGGGTTGACGGGTCGAGCACCCGCACATCCTACCGTGGCCTCCTCGCTTTCTGCAGTCTAGACGGATAGACCCACACAGCTCAACACAATCAACACAACACTAAAGCGAGGCCAGGCAAAAAGGTCCATTTCAAGGGATAAGAATATAGGCGCTTTTCGATGTTTCAACGTTAAGTCGCTCACAGATGAGATTGATCACAACACGAAATATAAGCCCTATCATTGCAGACGGAATATCTTCCACAAGGCCTCAGTTCAAGAGGGCCGTGGATTCAACAGTCAGGCAACTTTTTTTAACCGACTTAGCATCCCTTTTCCCAACACCACTCTTACTAGTCTCTCTCGCTGAGCATTTAAAGGCAAAAGCAGCTATCGCTGGAGATAATTGCGGTGAAAAGGTGACACGGGTTTCAACAGGTTACAACTAGGAGGTGTCCCGCCATGCAAGCAGAGCACTTACGAAACAGGAGGGGCCGAGAAGCCTATAAATACGTCTTTTACCCCTAGGCAATCTGCTCTACAATTTATTCACATTTTACGACGCAGAGTCAAGCAAGTCTTATGTCTGAGGCACTTGATAAGTTCTTACCTTTGACCCAGTACTGAAATTTGTACTATACTAACGTTTATAGTATACAACCTGGACCAGCAAGCCAGGCAGCGCCTATGGAAGATATTATTCTTAGCAAATCCACTTTATAACTAGCCAGCCGATCAAAGAGACAAGACTTAGGCTGGCTGGTCCAAACGGTTAGGGGAAGATGCCTAATGTCTCTCCGCCCCAGCCGACTAAGCTGATCTACTGGACAGCCCCGCATGTATCGATAAGGTAAAAGCGCGAATACCACGTCGTAGGTATATGAATATTAGCTTGACCTATCTTAAGTTCTACTAATCCTGAAGTCGAGGCGATCTAGAACCGAGGACAGTCAACCACAATACACGCGCGTAGGGTACTATAGCTCTTTATCGTCCCTTCATCCCTAGACTTTGCCAACAGAACATATAAGTCATATATTATCTCACCGGTCTATAAGCTAATATATGAGAGTGAACCATTGACATCGCACTAGAGTGGCCCCGAGGATACGGCAGCCCGTTACTACTATATAAAGCCATAGCATTTACACCAGACCTTGTCCTATCACTTCATACCATATAGCATACCCTAGGTAAAGAATATAACTCGAAGGAGCGGGCCAATAATAGGGCGCGAACAACTGATTACGAGCTTCGCCGTATAGAAGCTTTAAAACGTTCATTCTTCCTAGTAAGGAAAGTGATATATCGCGCCTTCTACCGCGCTATATCCAGTTATTTATACAAACTTTTATACGCTAAATAACGAACGCCATTACTAATCTTTATACCATTATAGATAGGAATAGCCTATCGCCGCCCGTGAAATATCCTTATAGGGAGTCGTATCGCCGAATCGGACTACGACGCGTGCTCCGCGTCTTCTACCGTCGACCTTGTCGCCTTTATACCATAAACGGCGGAGTGTTTAAACCTCTAGCCGTCCGCATCGCGAGGTCTTATCCTATTACGACTATACAATTTATTATCATAGATAGGTTCGTCACGTGCCTTTAGCTCTTATAAGTTGCCCGGTAGGTCCGGCGTGGTGTTATAGACATACTAGTTGCCAATCGATAGCGACCCTATATGTGACACGGGCGGGCCGCCGAGATCCAATCAACTAAGTCTTACTCGATCACACCGCCTTACCGATCCTAGGAGATAGTTTTTCAAGGGGAAAAACCACACCGCTTTCAATTGCCAGATCACGTGACCATACAGGTAGTAGAACAGTAGAATTACGATTTGCTAGGCCGCCGCCCGTTTCGGCGCCCCCCTCCTTCGGGTTTAGCGCCTATAGGACCGGCGCCGGATCCGGGATCGCGCCCGTCCACCTTTGGTTTAGCCCGTCCGTACCGGGTTTAGCGCGCAACGCTAGCCCCGATCGGGATCTGCCGTCTCCCACCGCCCGTCTCGCGACGGCCGCTATCTATATAAAGCCGCGGTGCGTCGCTCAACGATAACTCTCTTCTTTCCCACACCCCTCCCCCCCTTCCCCCTCCATTTTGTTTCGCCGGCGCTATTCCCTAGTCGGCTGACGTGGCCCCTACCAGCTAAAAACTCTACGCCCGAGTATAGCCTACTTCCCCACTCGCGGAAATTCACCTACGAGTCACCCGGATCGCCCTTGATTTCCTAGTTCTATATAGCTTAATATATTCTTCGTTTTATACTATACGCTATAGACGGTCGCTATTTTAACCGGTATATAAATCACCTTCGGGCTACTTAATAATTAGATATATAAATAGTAATATAGGAGGACTACTCGCCACTCTTTATCTTAGGCTTCGGTTCGCGAATGCCACGTAGCGCCCTAAAACGGCCACTTTACTCTTTTAACCGACTACCGATTAAGAATCATTAGTGAGTCGCTTATTAGACCCGCTTTCGCTCACTAGCTAACCGTAAAAATGCCTTAAGGAGCTCTAGCGCTAAGCTAAGATATTATAATCATCTATAAAATTAATAGCTTATATAATCGGCTTACGTGATTAGTGAACTATAGGCTACCGCTCATATTAAGGGACTTTTTTCTTATTAATCCCTTCCTAATCCCTTAAATATTAGCTAAGGTGTCTTAAAGGCTATAACGTTATAGGTTAAAGAAAGAGGCGCCCTTATATAGTGGGTACTACGAATCTAAGGCGCCCTTCGACGAGGCGGGTCGGCTAAATTCGCCCGGAATACTCCTAAGTGATTACCCGACGTAAGTAGGAGTAGTATTAATAAGGTAGTGGTATCGTAGTTCTCGGTTATATAGGGTCTCTAAGGCGATATACTATATAATTCCCGGCTAATAATACTCTAGCGGCGCCTAGGTATTAAAAAGGCTAACTAAACTCCCTTCTTTTAATTCTTTAGATATAGTTTAGAACGGATATAGATATACTAGCCTAGTTACCGCTATACTCTTATCTAAGATTACTTTATTATCTATCGGTATCTATCTCCGCTATATCTTACCACTTTCTAGGAAATAAGGGTAAATCTTAATTAAATCGAGTTCTACTATAGCCTAAGTCGCCCGCTATCTTCTATTAGTGTAAAAAGCGTGCCCCCCGATTACGCTCTAGCTTATATACTATAATATTTCTAGTAGTCTTTTCCTACTAGGTTCGGCTTCCGTCTAGGACTATATAAGGTACCTCTAGGATAGTTACCGCTACTAACCGGTATAACTTATAAGTGGAATATATTTAACTTCGAGATTAATAATATCTATAGTCCTACTCGGCCTAGAATAACGAAAGATATCGGACCCCTAGTGATAATAAATATACTAGCTTCCTATAATATTCTATTAGATTATAGAAGTTCCGCGATAGCTTTCTTAGAGCTAGTACTATTAATAGACTCCGCGAAAATAATTCTATATCCTTTAAGGCTAGACCTAGACTATATTCCTAATATATAGGAAAATAATTTACCGGGTAAGTTAATATAATATATAATAATAAAAG
>CAJVRC010000871.1:17583-28512 GCA_911456345.1 Penicillium egyptiacum | reverse complement strand
TATCTTATCCTCCCCTACTAAGCCGAAACTAGTCCTAAGTTTTAAAACGTCTAAGTATAAACCCGTAAGTAATAGTCCGGGCGGATTAATTATTAATCCGCTTCTATATTTCTCCCGGCCCTTACGATACTAATAAAGGAAATTCGCGGTAGTAAACCGCCGAGAATAGTAACGAATTACCCCTAGTTAGTTTCGTGCGTTACTATATAATAAAGATATATAAAACTATATATAAGTATCGATATAAAGGGAAAATAAAGGAAATAGCCTATATACACGGTAGTACGTAATAAAAAATAGATTAATAAAGGAAATTTTTAGTAGGGTCCCTCCCCCTTATACTTTAAGGGTATAGTAAGGCTTTTATAGATAAAGAAACGGTCCCTAGTATAGGTTTTCGGCCCTATTTATATCTAGTAAGACCTTTATTTAGTCTTATAAAGTCACTCTTAGGTATAATAAATAAATTAGGGCTACTCTCTATTTTATTTCTTACTCTTATATCTCTCTTCTTTCTTATCTATACCTATCTATACTAGCCTAGATTTATTATTCTTAGCCTATATAGATCTCTATAGCTCTAGTAGTAAGTATCTTAATCTTATAGATAGCCGATCTATAGTTTTTAAGGTATATTTTAATACGCCTAGGTCTACTATACGCCTAGAGCGGTATTCTACCTATAGACGCGACCTTTCTCCTAAGACTAGGGAGTCTAGCGACTATACGACTACCTCCCTAATTATAGAAATTCCTAGCTCTTCTTTTAATATAGCTATAAACGCCCCTATAGATAGTCCTATACCTATAAAAATCGCTTCCCTTACTCCGAATATACTCCCTACGTTTCTAATAACTATTCTTAATAAAACTAGTTACGCTAAACCGCGAATAATTACTTTTAGAGATAGTACCGATCTTAGTCCCGCTATTATAATATAGATAGATATATAGTTAATAGTATATATTAATAGCTAGACTCTTTTAGATATATAATTTTTAGGTCTATATTAATATACGCTTATACGCCTATTTTTAGATCTATATTTATATTCTTAGATAGATAAACTTAATATTACTATAGATAGTATATTATACTTAGGCTTTATAAGCTATAATAAACTTAATAGACGTTTCGCCTATATAATTCTACTATACTCTATAATCGATTAGCGCCCGGATTAGTCTACCCTATAGCGCTTTATATATCTTAGTAACCTATTACGTATTATAATCGGCTAAATATATAGTATAACTACGTCTATTAGCGGTAAGTATAATAGCTATAAGAATAGTAAAAGCCTATTTATCTACTACTAAGTCGTTTTTATTCCTAATAGTAACTAGTCCTAGGTATAGTAGGGGTAGGCTTATATAGGTTACTATTTCTTATTAAATAGTAGTAATTATTCCTTTTATACTAAGAATCCGCCTAACTAGCTATTTTAGAAAGTATCTATTTATAATCCCTCTAATTTATATCTTACCTAACTAGACGCGGCTATTTAGGGCCTTAATACCGACCCTATAGCCGGTCCTTTAGCTACCCTTATAATCCCGCGCGCCGCTAAAAGTTAGATATTAATCTTAGCCTATACCTATATATATAAAGCTTTTAAGAATAGGGACGTACTAACTAAGCTATAACTTATTAGTAATAGTACTATATCTACTAGCTAGAAAGAAAAGGCCTTTAAGAAGCGTAAGGCTATTAATATCCCTATTAGAGCGTCCTATTATATAAAGAAGAATATACTATTATTAGCTCCTCTCTATATATATATCTTTAAGAACCCTAGCTAGCCCTTATATAATAATAGGTAGTATTAATCGCCTATAGATAACCCTTCGCTTTATAAGTACGCTAACGCTAATATAAGTGTTAAGATATATAAAGTAATAAAAGATATCCGCGACTATATAACCTTTAATCTATAGATTTTTAAATATATACTTCTCGACTATAAATAGATTATTAAGTCCGATAATAGTAGTAAAAATACGTCTAAAGGTAAAGAGGAGGAATCTAAAGAGGATATATTTAATATAGCTATATAAGCTTAAGTTTTCTTTCTTTTTCTTATTTCTAGGGCCTATTTAGCCCCGAATTCTTATATATATTAGTTTCTAAAGATAGTAATTATCCGGCTTACCTATTTCCGCCTATCTTATAGTATAATATACTTTATAATACTTCTAATTTTTAATTCTTCTTTAATAGTAGTAGAATAACGATTATAAATAGGCGTATAGACTAATCTAAATCTATTTAGGCGGGTTTTTAATAAGTGTCCTTTATCGATTCTTATCCTAAAGATACTACTAAAGAAGTATTATCTTTAGATTTATAGTTATTTACTTCTAAATCCTATTTATTAGTATCTAGTAGACCTAATATAAATATATCTTTACTATTATTTTACCGCTTTTTTCTTTAAGTCTATATCTATATTTTAGCGATTAGATATTTAGTAATAGCTTTCTCCCTTATAAATTCGCGGTATATACTATTATATCTAAATTCCTATTACTTATCCTATATAAATATTAATAGATTAGTATATATAGATAGTAAAGGTTTAACCTTATCTAATACTTTATAGAGTTCTTTAGAGTAGTTTATCTTCGCTTCTACCCTCTATAAAATAGATCTTCTAATAGGTAAGGCCTAGAGATAGGGGTTTTTACCTATATTCGTATCTAAAAGTCTCGCTCTATTAATAAGATTCTTTAGAATATATCCCTAAGATTCGGATAAGATATACGTACCTAATAGGTGACTTTCTAGTATCTTATACGGCCTAAACTATATATTCTTATATTTCTTCTTCGCCTTATTTTATATTAATACTTAGTCTCTTAGCTTAAAACCTATTTTTATAACTATAGTATTATAAATCTATTACTTTTTAATAGCGTAAACTAGTAATAATTTATTAGCCTTTAATTAGGTATTTAAAAGGCGTTATATTTACTTATCTTAGTTATCCTAAGACTATAGGTCTAGATAATTATTACTATTAGATAATATTTATAGATATATTCTATATATTAAAAAATATAGGCTTTTCTAAATTACTATATATTCCTATATATATAGTAAATACTATCTAAATAAGATATTTATCCTATAGCTATATTAGCTTATCTATTAGATATTTTATAAATATCTATCTTACTAGCCTATTAAAGTTTTCTATCTTTCTATTAGTATATAGATAGTAGGGTATTATTATATAGTACCGCGATTTTATTAACTATAGGAAGTACCGAACCGCTTCTAATAGTAGGTTTAGGCTATTATCCGAGATTAGCTCTATAAACGCTTTATAGTATATATAAATATCGCGGTATAGTAATTCTCTTAGGACTTCCTTAGTTATATCTAGTACCGCCTATATAATTAGCTACCCTATAGTATAGTTAATTATAGTAATAATCTACCTATTACTATTAAGGGTTATTAGTAAGTAGCTAACTAAATCGATCCTTTAATATTTAAAAGGATACTCTTCTTTTATAATTATATATTAGACTACTTTATATTCTAAGCTCGGCTATATCCTTTAGGAGACCTAGTAGTTCGGGTAGTAGCGTATTACTTTCTTAATATCTATATATATAGTAGGCTACTACCCGTATAGATAAATAACTCTATATAATCTAGGATAGCTTAGATATCTAAATTCTTAATAAAAGTTATAAACTAAATCGGCGTAGAATAGAGTCTTAAGATATAGGGATACCTCTCTATCCTTATATATATAGATAAGTTAGCGGTTAATCTCTAAAGATACGCGCTTATTAATTAGTATATCCTAGAAACTTAGACGTATAGTAAATTTCTTTATAGCCTAAATAATCGCGTAGTTATCCGATTCTATACTATTATCTAGGAACCGGATTATCGCCGCTAACTAATCCTTCTTAAGGATATTATATATAGCCTTTATTATAGTAAGCTAGGTATCCTAGCTAGACTATTCTTAGCTTATAGTTATAGGCGTATCTTTAACTAAATCTAGGTATCGACTAATTATATCTATAATAATATTCTTAAAGCCTTTCTAGTAGCGTATAACTAGCTAATATCCTTTAAACTTAGCGACCTAATATATAAAGCGCTTACTATACTCCTTTATAGTATTAAGATACTATAAGCTAGCGTTATTAATAATAATTATAGTTTTAAACTAATTACTATCTATATAATAGTCCTATATATAAATAGCCTTTTTAATAGCTAGAAGTTCTTTCTTATATATAAGGTAGTTAAGTTCTATACTATATAGCTTCCGCCTATTATATATAATTAGATAGAGGTTTCTATTATTATCCTTTTATATAAGAATAGCGCTAAACGCTTATTCGGATACGTTAGTCTCGATTATATATAGCTTATTATAATCTAGTTACTTAAAGATAGATATAGATATTAATAATTCCTTAATTCTATAAAATATACTTTTATAGGCTTCTATCTATATAATAGGATAGAAATAGTTTTTATATAATAAGCTATCACTTTCCTTAAATAGCTTATATAATAGTATATAAATTTTTATAAAGTCTCTAATAAACCTATAATAGTAAGTAGCTAGTCCTATAAACTAGCGTATATTATATATATTCTTTAGCTATAGCTATATATTTACTAATTTAGTCTTAGCTATAAAGGGATAGATAACGCTATTCCTAATAATATAGTTATAGAATTCTAGTTCCTAAGTAGTAAACTAATACTTTACTAAAGATATATATAGTTACTATTTAGCTAGTAAAGATAAGGCCTATTTTAGGTACTTATAGTATTCGTCTAAAGACGCTAAAAAGATTAAGATATTATCTAGATAAATAACTATACTCTAGCCTAGTATAGGCTATAATATATTATTAATTACCGATTAGAATATCGCTAGTATATTATAGAGCCTAAATAGTATAGCGAGCTATTTATATTTATCCTATATAGTATTAAAGGCTATCTTTTTAATAGCGTTCTCCTTTATTTAGATTTACTAGTATCTAATAGTAAGATTAATCTTAGATAGGAACTTAGTATCTCTAATAATATCTAAAAGTTCTTAAATATATAGTAGTAGGTATCTATTCTTTTTAGTAATCTAATTTAGTATATAATAATTAATATATATCTACTACTTCCTATTTAGCTTTTTAATAAATATAACTAGGAATCCCTATACGCTATTAGAGTAGCGGATTAGGCCTTTATATATTAGTTCTTTAATCTAATACGCCTATTTATTAAGCTTCTTTATAGAGAGTATATATATATTAATATTTATAGGTCTTACTATACCTATTTCGATATTATATATAACGCTATATTTAGGCGGTAGAGTAGTAGGTAGCTTAATATAGAATAGATCCTTATATTTCTTAAGAATCGCCTATATTTATAGGTTCTTATAGTTCGGTAGGATTAACTAAAGCGTAGTAATATTATTAGGATTCGTCTATACTATAAATAGCTATACTTCGATATTTTTCTTATATAGGATATATATAATATACCTTACTAAAATAAGATTAGCGTATATATCCCCTTTTATAATTATATATAAGCCGACTATAGGGTATACGTTATATATCCTATAAATATAGTCTATTAATATTATAATAGGCGTTTACTAATTAATATATAGATTTTTAGACTAGAGGAAGTTATATCTTAGGATAACGTTATACTCTATCTTTAGTATTTATATCTTAATTCGGCTAATTTACCCTTTTAACTTAATAAGGAGGATAATAAACCCGGCTATTTCTATATATTTACTATTAGTAATAGTGACTATTAATAGAATCTTAGATTTTTAGACCTTTATTATATTATTAAGCTTTTTAATAATATAGGGTAAGACGAATATATTATTAAGCTTTTTAATAATATAGGATAAGACGAATATATTACTCGCGCTATTATTAAAGAGTATATATATATAGACTAGTTCTACTAGTTTTATAAAGATCTTTCTTTAGTAGTATATTAGGGAATCGCTTATAACGTTTAAGAATACTAATAGGTATAAAGGCTTCTAATAATAGCGGCGGTTAGCGCGTAATAAATTATACTATACGCGATTTATCTCCTATCTCCGCTACTATAAAAGGGAGGATTCTAGCTAGGTCTATATACGCTTTTTAATATATTAGCGTAGATTAAAAGGGTCTTCTATATTAAGATATAAATCTTTAAAAGCCTATTAAAAGCGGCTAGCGAGAGCTTCTATATTATATAGCTATACTAGTTTTCCGCTAGCTATATATTATAGCGGTAGTTCTATCTCTTTCTAGTCTCCTTTATTTTTAGAGCGCGGTACTTCTATACTATATAGCTAACCTTACTATAGTTATAGTATATATAGATTTCGGCTACTAGCTATATAGCCGCGGCTATAAGTTTTATAGTATTAAGGTCTAGTATAGCTAGCTACTACTAATAGTTCGCGATAGTAGTACCTACTTTATAGTTAATAAAAAGGAGCTTAATACTATATATATTAGTAGGCTACTCTTTCTCTATAGTCTACTAGGACTAAAAGCCTAGTTTTATACCTATAATAAAACGATAAATTAGTAGTTACTCTAGAATCCCTATATTAAGATCTATAGCTATCTATTTAAGTTTTAAGGTATATTCGGTAATAGATATACGCCCCTATTTTATCCTATTAAACCTCTTTTATAGCTACTTTTAGCTAATATACTTTATAAATTCTTACTATATCTAGGTTTTAAAGTCTTTTTAGCTCTTAAATAGGGGTTTCTCCTTAATAGCCTAGGATTATATATAGTTCTTAAGCTATTTACTCGCGTTCTTTACTAGTTTCCCGCTAGCGTAAATAACTCTTATTAAATCTAAGATAATATATCTAATAAGTATAGTAAGTTTATTAAAGTATTAATTATAGTCGACTATCTACTTATAGGCTATATTATTAAAGATTATACTATTATAATTATTAATTAGCTATAGGTTATTTAGTATAGACCTTTTTATATCCTTATCTATATCGCGGAAACTAGATCCGTTTCTATAAGGGTATAGAGCTAGGACTATAGCTATAGACGTAGATAGTATCTATAGTATAGTATTTATTATAACTAGAGGTATCTATAGTATATTTACTATAAGTATATTTAATCGAGCGACTTCGATATAGTAGGTTTCTAGAGCTTTTACTCTCTAAGCTATTTTATATAGCACTAGATATATAACTTCGGCTATAGTAGTTTAGTATATATATAGATATATCTACACTTCTTTAGCTATTAAGGAGTCTAAGGCTAATTAAACTTCTATAGGAAGTCCTATATAGACTTATTTAAGGGTCTTAGTCTAGAGCTTAAAGGTATTTATATTAATAGTTACTTAGGGTTATTATTTAATAGTAGTTTTTATATACCGCCTATCGCTATAGGGAGGGCCTCCCTTTTAAACTAAAGGTAGTATCTTCTTTAGATATAGATCTATTCTAACTTATCCGATTAAGATATAAGGAGGAAATATTTTTATAGCTATATATACCGGTTCGTTCTATAATTTACTCTATATAACTATAGCGGTTAGTATACGGCTATACTTAGCCCTACTCGATAAGTTACCCTTTATAAAGGGTAGCTTAACGATTTATTAGCCGGTCTTACCTTCTTAACCGCTATTTTATACGCTCTAGTTATACCGTTTTCCTTATAATCTCTTTTAGAAAATAGGTCTACTAGATCGTATATCGGGTTTAGGTACGGATAGGAATACGTATATCTTTTCGCCTATATAGCTATAGGCTTCTTATAGTACTATTCGTTCCTATCCGTACCCTCTCTAGGCCTCTATAGAAGGAGCCTTAAACCAATATACTACTAGATATGATTCCGAAAAGATCGTATAGTTTATATTAGACTAGGAGTACTAGACTACTATATACACGTCTATATAGTCACGTGTACCTAGCTTAGTCTAGTCACGTGCACCTAGCTCCGTATAGTTATATAAACCTCGTTTATATAACCTTATAGAGCTCTACGTATCTCACTAGCTAATAATATCTCGTATTTACTACCCCTATTTTAGGTTAGTAATTAGGTCTCCGCTAGGAATATAAATTAAAATACGCGTAATAAGTGCGGGTAATAGAAGAAGAGGCGGTTAACTAGGTAAAATAATAGTGTAAAGACTACCGTTTAAAGAGAGAAATAAGGGTAAAGAACGATAAAATATAATAGTTATTTAGGATATAGTAGGAGGCGAGAAATAATATATAGCCACGTTTTAAAGGGAGGGATCTATTTTTAAATATTATAATAGTTATTATATTTAAGCACTCTAGTATAACGACTTATTTTAGTATTACTTATTTTAGAATACGTTACGATAGTAGCGCGTAACTTACGATAAGAGCGAGTATCGGCGTCGCGCCTATAATAGGCGCTAGCTCTTTAAGGTTTTAATATTTAAAGTGTAAAATATATTTTCCTTAAAATTCTATACCCTACTATATTATTTAAATTATAGTTAGTAATTATTTATTAATTAATTATATATTAACTATTAATTTTTTAGCGGCTATTTTAGCCTATATCTAGTTCTCTAAATATAATTTCTTATATCACTAATACGATAATAGTCCCTTAGAGATTCTTTTTACTTCTCTTAACTAGCGTTAGATAGTAGGAACCCTAAGGAAATTAGTATACTTAATACTTAAAGATATAGAGACTTTCGATAGTATATACTAGCTAAGAACTTAGGAATAACTAAAAGCCTAATACGTCGGCCGAGAAAATAAACACTTTACCTAATTCTCGAATACGTATCCCTAAATAAATATCCGCGCTATATATCTCGCTATATTCTTACGACTTTTTCTCTAGATTCGCCTTACGTCGATCTCTCTTCTATCGAAGTGATTTTCTCTCTACCCTTAAAGTCTTTAATCGTACGCGGGACGTTATAGCTATTATAAAAGTAGGAATAAAAGACTCGAATAAGTTAGAGAGGGTGATAGGCTTAGTGCTATATATTTATAGACCGTAAATAATAATAGGTAAGTTTAGAATAGGAAAAGGAGGAAATACGCCTTTTAATCTCTAAAGGACTATAGTTTTCGCCTAAATAACTATAATTTTAGCTTTATAAACTATTCGGGGACGAGATAATATTTACCCTTTATAGTTAAGGGGTTTACGATAGTATCTAAGCTATATCTCTAAAAATATACTAGAAGGTAAGCTAAAGATACGAATAGGGGAAGTAAAGTAATAGAATAGTTAATAACTCCCGGTGTTACTTACCTAGAGTGAAGTAAGATAGCTAATTAGCTCTTAACTAAAGAGGTAATAAGCCTATAATATATTTTTCCTTTACCTAACGATTATTATTTAGCTATAAAATTTAGCTATTATAGTATCTAGACGGAAAGTGATTCCCTAGGTAATAGGAAATAGTATCGCGGTACGATTATAATAAACTTTAACTATAACTTACTAATTATATTAGAAATAGATATATTAGACTTCGCTTTTAGAGTAAGACTAATATAGAAGTAAGAAGATAGGAATATTCGACTAGTTACTTTCTAGTTAAAGAAGATAATCCTTATAAAGTTTAATTATAATATATATAATAAGGAGCTATTAGCTATAATATTAGTATTTTAGATCTAGAGAGTATATCTAAAAGGGATAAAGTATACTATAGTAGTATAAACTAATTATTAAAACCTTATATTCTTTACTATAATAAAGGTCCTTATATAATAATAAGTATAATAGGCTAAAACCCTTATCTAATATAATTTTAAGATTAAGTATTATAAAGATATAAAGAACGGCTAAATAGATACGTTTAATAGATAACTAGACTATAAGATTAGTACTAAAGCGGCTAAATCTACTATACTAAAGTAAAACTAAGATAGTACTATCTTATATAACTAGTAGATTCTAGCTACTATTATAGAAATATAGGATAACGATTTCCTATAACGCTATTAAGATAAAGTAGATAAAAATATTTAGTAAGCTACTAATAATAGTAATAATAAGATTACTAAAAACGAAACCGGACTATTCTATATATATAGATTAGTCTATATATCTATAATACTTTAGGATAAGATTATAAAATAATACTATAATAATCTTATATATAGATATATAGGGATAGAAAAAACTATAAAATATATCTCGCGAAATTACTACTTTCTAAATATATACTAAAAGGTCCGATCTTATATATAAAGATATAATATATATTAGAGAAATAAGCTAGTATAATATATACTATATAGAGAATTATAGCTATTAGAAACCCTATCTAAATTATAGGAATAGATTATAATAGATTTTATTATAAAGCTATTAATCTCTAAAGGATATAATATAATTATAGTTATAGTTAATAGGCTTACTAAATATATCTATATAATTCTAACTATTAAAACTATTAATACTAACTAGATAGCTAATATACTACTATAATATATAGTTACTAACTATAGGATACTAACTAAGATTATATCTAATTAAGATAAGCTATTTATATTAAAAATATAATAATCCTTTATAGATTAAATAGATATTAAGCTTAAACTCTCTATTATATACTATCTATAGACTAATAGTTAGATAGAGAGAGTAAATTAGATAGTAAAATAGTATTTATAATATTTTATAAACTACTAATAAGATAACTAGATAGGACTATTACCTATATATTACGCACTATAACCTAGTTATAGTTAGGGTTAGTAGATCACGGGTTATACTTACTAGGGATCTCTAATCTTCTAACGTTAACGATCTATCTCTTAACCGTACCGTTGCCAAATAGGCCTTACACGGGCTAGGTCCTTTTAAGGGTATCGAGGAACGATACTAGGTAGAGCGCTTAATTAATCTATACCG
>CAJVRC010000871.1:3831-17520 GCA_911456345.1 Penicillium egyptiacum | reverse complement strand
GTATTAGTCAATTAATAGGTGTTATCGAGTTATAATTAAGAAAGAAGTCACACTAGTAATCCGAAGGTAAATATAAGTAATATTATAGGATTAAAGACGAAGAACTAAACTAAGTATATAAGGGAGTATCCTTATATATCCTCTATCTCCTACTCCTTAGGTGACTCCCCGATATACTCCCTAGGAGTAGGTGCGGGAGTTACTATTAGAGTCGCCGTATACTCCCTAATATACCCCCCTCGGGAGTAGATACGGGAGTTACGTGATCCTTATAAATAGGTTTTTATATATAAAAACACGTCTATCCCTTTTAGGGAGGCGGTATAGCTAGGTAGTGCTAATCGATTAGTTCTAAACGGCCTATCTATATAATATATAGGGTTTCGATTAATTAGTAACTAGTATATCTATAATATTACCTCCCCCTCCCCTAGAGTTTCGTCCTCGAGACTTATAAGGCCGCGGTTTTCCCCTAGGTAGGTATTATTTTACCTTCCTCCTCCTAATACCTTCTTTCTAGTATACCTATTTCTAATAAGGTACGTAAGAAGAATAGGTTATATTAATACTAGACTATCCTTACTATAGGTTCCCTTATCGATACCCTATACGAATATTATTCGAATAATTTTATCGACTATATTATAGATTCGGAGAGTTAAAACTATACTATATATACTTATTATAGTTATAAATATATAAAGTAATTCTATAGTAATCGTAAGTAGGAATTATTAGAGCGTAATCGTTAGAAAGTGGCCGCTAAGTTATTAGACGCTAATTCTAAGTTAATTAAGTTATAAGCCTATTTAAATAAGCTTTAATAAAAGATTTTAAAAACGCTAGCTTATTATACCTACCTCTATAAATAATAAAACTTCTTAAAAAAGCGTAGTAGTCGGATATTAAATTATAATTTATTAGTAATAGAGTAGTTAGATACTAAAGATCCTCTATCTATAGAGGATCTTACTAAGCTAGATCGCCTTACTAATAAGTACGATACTTAGATTCTTACCGCTATATTAAAGAGTACTACTCTAACTTAGATATTAGCGGGCCTTACTAACTTATCTCCCTCCTTCTAGGATAACTTATCTTTTACTAGCGCTATTACTATTAGTAAAACTATTAGATTAGCCGGTAGTAGCCTATTAGGTTCTCGATAGGCTCCTATATATCTTTAGTAAGATTATATTTTATCTATCTTACTAGGTAGTGAGTTTTTCTATTAATTTATTATATATCTAAGATCTCTTCGACCTTAAATTCTTTAGATTTATCTATAATATCCGCTTCTATAGCGATATCGATATTATCTAGTACTAGTTTAAGTAATATAATATAAAATACTAGGTAAATCTTTTATATACTATTTAGTAGTTTTAGGTGATAACTAACTAGTCCTAATTTCTTTTTAATTTAGAATAGTCCTATTTATAAGTAATTACTTAGTCGTTTAGTTTTAATATTTTATTATAAAAGATAAACCTTCTTCCCTTCTTTTAGATTAGGTCTCTTCCTATAAAGATAATTATAGTACTTTTTTATATATATATTAATAAAATTAATATCTTTTAATAGTTATACGTATAACTATTATAGCTTAGTAACCTTAATCTATATTAATTTAGCTATAGCTATTTTACTAGTTAGTTCTCCTATAACCTTAGGATTATATCTATAGTTAATAAAGAAAGGTAATTCCTATATTATAGAGTATATAGTATTATTATACGCTAATTATACCCCTCAACAAAAACTATTTGTGCCTGGACGGCCGAAACTGGCACCCTTTGACGCCAAAAATGGCGGCTTCGGCACCAGCCCTTCACACACGCACCAGCCAGGCCACGACCACGCACTCCACATCTGGCCCCTTGTAACGGACGGCGTAACGATTCCCAGACGCCGGCCCACCTGCACCAATTGCCCCGCCCCTCGATGTGCTCTCGCTGCCTGGGCGCACTCGGTCTTTTCCATGACTTTCCACTCACCCTCCAGGGGGATGCGTCATCCAGTCACTCCTCACCCACCAAAACGCTCTTCTGTCTTTCGCGGCGCCAAAAATGGCGACCTTTAGTCCAGCTCTCATTGGCTACGCCGGCCTTGTGGTCGCTGGCCATAAAACCGCCAACTGCCCTCGTCCTGCTCTCCCTCGTTCGCCTTCATCTTTGCCTTCCCAGGTTCCCTCGCTGTCCTCCACGCTTTCGCTTCACGCTCTTTTGCCTGCCCTCTAAGTTTTTTCTTACACTTTAAACGGTCGCCTTCCGTGCCCCTTGTCTACGGCTTATGCATCTTCGACTAGGCCGATCTAAGCATGTCCTCTGCGTACTCTGATCTCGTATTGTCGGACCAGGCGCTGGGGAATGAGAGTGACACTTCCGGCGTGTCTTTTCGGCCGGACGACAGCGACAGCGATGAGTCGGACGCCGATCAAGCCCCAGGTTCGACAACTCAGACTTCACCGGAGCCTTCACGGTCTTCTGAACACTGCGACGGAGTCTTGAGTAGCTCTAAACCCTCCGTGCGCGGCTCTGGGATTTTGCCAGATTTTAGTGACGACCCCGATGACGACACTGACGAAGATATTGCAAACATTCCTCTTGACTATGGGCGTGCCGAGGGGACTAAAGTTCGCGGGGTTCGAATTGAACAACGTTGGCATAAGTGGGCGAACCTTCTAGGACTTGCGTTCAGATGCGTGCTGACATGAATAGGTATTGCCGAGTGAAGGCTCAAAGCCCTGATGCGCTTTTAAAGTGGAAAGACCCGACGGAGGCTGTTCGTCAGGTCACCCCTAATGATGTACATCGGTTTCTCAACTACTGCCTGAAACTGAAGTATGGCCAAGATGGTAGGCACTTGAAGGGAACAAAGAAAGCTAGCGCCCTCAAAGCCGATTGGAAGACTTTCCGAGGCTACTTTCGAAAAATAACCCGTACCAGGGTTAGCCCTGAAGATAGCGAAGAGATCAATGCGGTAAGCTGCCTATCTCTCACGACGTCTAGAGCTAATGTAACTAGGGGATTCGGAAACTGATCGACAAATTCGATCTCGATCAGCAAGAGCGAGGGAAAGAACCAGTTTATGTACAAGACTTGACCGAATTAAATGAGACCATTCTTCGAACCCAGGAAAGGCGATTTCATTTTGGATACGAGCGTATTCAAATGTGTCTCTTCAACATGCTTGGCATCTACACCGTGAATCGACTGAGTGCCCTGCTTTCGTTACAGCTTATACATCTACAGTTCTCTGTACAGAAGGATCCTCAGGGTGGCCCTCCTAGGCTTCTGGCGGAGATCAAGTCAGAGTACACGAAGCGGTTCCTCGGGTGTGAGACCGTGTACGTATATATTATTCCCCGATGCTAGGTTCGGTGGTTGATTTCTTTTAGCAATAATTTTCCACTCCCTGAAATCATTGACGACCCGTCTCTTATTTTCAGCCCGCATGTATTCATCTTTGGTATACTCTTCCGGCTGCAAGCTTTTGAATCTCCAGCCCTTTCCTCGATAGAGAGACTCCGAAGTCTCTTTGTTCAAGGCGGTCGCCAGCAGATGCCCCTCCCCTTAAAGCCTGAGGTCGAGCATTATTATATCTTCTGCAAGACAGAAGTTGTCGACGGGCATCCGGTTCTTCGGTGGGATCAGCATATAAACGGTCCTACTATGGCCGCTCGACTAAGGAATCTCGGAGAGATTCATGGTTTGCTTCAGTCGATGTTTGCGCATCGTATGCGCTATGGAGGTGGAAAGATGTTGAATAATAGTGACGCGGTCAGCGAAGCCCAGCAGAATCTGATCATGAAACACGCGGATTCCCGCACCTTCCTAAAGCATTACCTTCCGCGACACATTGACACGGATATGCAAAATGTGATGAACGGTCGTGAATCCAACAGATCTCTTATGCGCGCAATCACCCGTATGAGCAGGTGGGTCGATACTAGGCGGCCTCGACACCTAACAGCTGAGCAACGAGCGTCGATCCGTGAACACCCAGAGTATGTCGACGCCGTCCGGCGATTGGATAAGCAAGCTGAAGTTTGCATCCATGACCCGAGTGAGCAGATGCGATTGCAACGTGACCAACTCGCACGCGAAAAGCTTAACACGTTTGGCCGGCTAGAGAGGGCATTGAGACAAAAAGTCCGGAAGGAGTTTGACCGCAGGCAGGCGAACATAGACATTGAGCGACAGCTCTCCGGAGCGGCTATCGACGATGAGGAAGCGAAGGATGCACTACGAACGGACGGTATGCTGCCAGAGCGGGTTAATCTCCTCGAGAAGTTGTTAACATGGCCGACTTCTGATTCATTGGAGTCAGAGTGGCGGAGACGGAATGCGGCTGTCGCCGCAATCTCGCAATACTGTTATCACCTTGAAGGTGGGCCGCTCCGTGGACGACGGAAACGGCCAGCTCCAAGCGATGAGCCTGATAAAGAGCAGACAACAATGGAAGCGCGAGCAACAAAGACAACCTCCGTCTCTCCCGAAATTTCGCAGGAAGAGCTGCTTCTAGAGAAGGCAGGAAAGTATATCCGGAAGGCAAAAAAACCTCGACGATGTTTCCAATGTTACGGCGACACCTTGCTTCCTATTCATCGTCGAACACAGAAATATAGCGAATACAAATCAACCTTACGACACTTTCGAGAAAAGCACTTGAAGGATCGGAGATGTCATATGTGTAGCGAGGATCTCCTACACGAAATGCATCTTCGTAGGCACGCAGAGGGTGTTCACCGTCTCGCCACTAAACGCAGTTACCACGCAAAAGAAGACTCAGGATCGGACATTGATACGGACTGACTAAGACCTGGAATCTGCTGGGCTCAGGCGACATGTCGGTCTTAGCGGACATTAATGCGGGTGATTGTGATGGCATAGTCGAAGTGGATGTTGAAATTTCAGCAGATAAGTGTTACGCACTGCAGACTGGTCACAGTTAGGGTTAGTAGATCACGGGTTGTACTTGCAATAGGAATCTCCGAACTTCTAACGTCAACGACCTGTCTCTCAACCGTACTGTTGCCAACAGGCCTTACTGCAGGTTAGGTCCTTTTTGAGGGTATCGAGGAACGATGCCAGGTAGAGCGCTCAGTGGGTCTATACCGGGGTATTGGCCAACTAAGGGGTGTCAAGTAAGAAGTCACACTGGTAATCCAAAGGTAAACACAAGTAACAATGTATAAATTGAAGACGAAGAACTAAGCTACGTACATGAGGGAGTGTGCTTATATATCCTTCGTTTCCTACTGCCTGGGTGACTCCCCTGGAGTCACCACTGGAGTCACCGTATACCCCCAGATATACTCCTCGGAGTAGATGCAGGAGTCACGGTCACGCGATTGGTGCATTCTGGGGGCCGCCCCTGGAATGAGCTGTTATATTGCTGTTCACGTGACTCCTCTCATCGGGGGGGCGCCCCCCGGATGAGTATAGGCAGGCGGTATGGACAGGCAGTTTGGTTAATTGGCCCTCGGCGGCCCGCCCGTGAAACATGTGGGGTTGCCATCGATTGGTAACTAATAACAATAAGCTTAACTTTAGAACTCTTTTCACGGGTATACGATCGTCAGCAAGACTCTAACATGTTTTATAATGATAGTACCCTTCATCGCAAAGATTTATCACTACAGCCGAGTGTAAAACCAGCTTCACCGTTATACACTCTTCTCTTGATTCTAGACCCCACTACTAAGAGTCTACTTTGAAAGGCGGGTGCTATGCTAAAATAATAACATAAATTTATCAAAGTCAATGAATAATATATTGAGAAACTGCTTCCATACGGACAAACAGATCGCGGTTTCAAGAAGTTCTCTTCTCTTGGCGTTTTGCAGCAGGCGGTGTTATCTCAGCACCCCACCGTTTTCCTGTTTTAACGTCATATTTGGTAACGTAGTCCCGAATTGTGTCCGCCGAAACATCGTATTCTGAAGGACCGAGATGGTCCCGTTTACCCACAAATAGCAGTTGTCGTTTCACGGCTTCCTCGAACTCCGTCCCTGGTTCAGGAACATTGAAACCGTATTCGTTGATCACTAAGAAATAGTGGGTTCTGGCAAGATTTGATAGAGTAGAGCGTAGTAAGAAGTTGCCCGGCAACGGAAACTTGAATAAGGTTCGAGTTTCGAACAAGTATAAAACGATCAGACAGTTATTATTCGATGCAAACCAGAGCTGAAGCATATCCTTAAAGCCTCGATGAACAGAAATCTGAACCTCGCAGCACATTGGCTGAGGCTCATCTTCGAACCCCGCTGCTAAGAGGCGCTGATCAAGATCAATGTTTTGCCCCCCGTCCACCAAGTCTTGTTCAGTGCCCATGTCTTGATCCTCATTCACTTGAATACCGGGTATGTTTTGATCATTGCGCATGTCGGTATCGAGGCCTAGGTTTTGTTCATCGTTTATTCCTCGGTCATCTGCTGGAGCTGGATCGTATGTGTCAAGATCAAGCTCTTCTCCAGGGAGACCGGAATCCTCATTTCCAGGGAGTGCGGTCTCATTATTGAACAAATGTACTCTTTGGTTGGCAATGGCTTCATAAAGAGGTGACTTCCCGAAAAATGAAAAGACGATATCTCTTGTTATCGCTAATGAAGTAACATACTGCTTCTTGGGTTGATCCACACTGTAAATTTGGTCGAGGAAAATATGTTTTCGCTCTTGTTGATATTGAGCAGGCTTCGAACAATTGAATCGATGGTCTGCCATTGCATCATTGCTGTTTGTTGTATATTCAGGGCCGCTACTTTTTTCATCTTCATTTTTGGCCATCGCCCGCCGAATATCTCGTAACCGTCTTGCGCCTGTTTGGAGGAGACTCTTGTCTACCTGATAGAACTCTTCCCTGCAAAGTGATTGAAAGAAATCTTCTGAAATCTTCCGTTCTGATGTCTCTTCTCTTAAATTGCGAATCTGGTCTGAACTGAAGCCTAACCTCTCTGCTAATACTGCCATGTTCTGAAGACTGAACCCCTCGCTAGGCCAGAAAGATATCATTTGATGTTGTTTTGACTTAAGATATCGCTTTGCAAAATGTCTTAAGCCAAACAGCCATAGCTGCATGCTGCAAATTCTGAAGCTGTCCGAAGATGAAGATTCTAGGAGGGGTCGGAAGGTATGCTCGGATGTTTGAATCTCGAAATCTCTTCCGGTTCCTACAGCTCTCCATTGACGGAGTAAAGCCTTGTTTAAACTTCCTCGAAAGCGTGGGGGACAGAGGCGATGTAGAGCCTTCGCCGGGCCCTCTAGGAATATTGTATCCTGAACGAGAGTGTTAATGGTCAATATCCTCCCTGTAGTTGAGATAAGTCGGTGCAATAAAGCTTTCCGATCTTCATCTTTGATAACGCGTGGAAAGATTTCGCCTGATTCCATAAGCCCAGAAATGTGGTCGCTATCACTCTGTGAATGCTCGGGAATAAAGCCCTCCACAAGACGTACAGAAATTGAATCCACAATCAAGGGGTGTTCCTGGGCTATATTTGCCCACTTATCACGGATCAAGCAAAGGTAGTTATAGACAAACTAACATCAAAAATAAGCTAAAGCTATATTTGTAAGTGGTGATCTCACCTCGTGACACTTTAAGCCCAAAATTCTTTCTATCTGGGATGTTTTAAAAGGTTCCCAAAGCCCTATATAAGGGATTAATTGATCAAAGCCTCTAAACAGAAGCTTGTTATGCTGTAGGCGTTTGATATCTTTTTTTCGACCGTCGGAATCAAATCGCGCCCACCACTTCTGCTCTTGTGCAAGGTTTCCCAGGCTTTGATACTGCCGTAGGGTGCGATAAATCTCGCCGTCTTTAAGCTTTAGGGCATTTGACGATTCCTCTCGCATCTGACAGCATGCCTCAGTGGAGATACCTGTAATCCAGATGAGCGCTTACGTTAGTAGCTCTATATCAAGAAGCCTCACCCTCGAGGTAAAGATCAACCAGCCACTCGGCCTCCCCGTGTGCCTCGCCAGCCCTCAGTCGATGCTGGCCATAGAGACAAACCAGCTGCTGAGTATTCTTGAATCTTAGGGGGAGACGACTCGTTGGGTCGAGTAAAGTCTCCTGGGAGATCTCTGTGTAGGCAAGACCGTTCCTTAACGTTTCTTGGTCAATGATAGCAGCGACACGATACTCTGGTTCCAGATTCGCACATCCTTCAATCTCGAATATGTCCAGGATTCTTTGGAAATTTTTCTTGTCAAACTCCCTTGAACCTATAATTGCTAACGACTCGAATTTGAGGTGGCGTAGCTCTATAACAGCGCAGCCCACAAAACGCTGAAGCTTTTGATAGGCGACTTGGTTGGCTAAACCACCAAGCGTGGCTTCGGACAAGCTCATTCTCAATATTCTGCACTTACAAGAAGCTAAAGGGCTTTTTATCCTTTTGAGAAGATATACTAGTATATTTTGATAACTCTTGGTCTTCTTTAAGGCTTTATGGGACAGAAATGGCTCGCAGAACAGAAACGGCTCGCGAGGGTCCACCGAGTAGTCTGGGGAGACTGGGCAGTCTAAGTGGACCGAGCAGTCTGAGTGGACCGAGCAGTCTGAGTGGACCGAATAGTCTGAGTGGACCGAATAGTCTGAGTGGACTGAATAGTCCTAGTGGACCGAGCAGTCTGAGTGGACTGGGTAGTCTGAGTGGACTGGGTAGTCTGAGTGGACCGAGCAGTCTGAGTGGACTGGGTAGTCTGAATGGACTGGGTAGTCTGAATGGACTGGGTAGTCTGAGTGGACCGAGCAGTCTGAGTGGACCGAATAGTCTGAGTGGACCGAATAGTCTGAGTGGACTGAGCAGTCTGAGTGGACCGAATAGTCTGAGTGGACTGGGTAGTCTGAGTGGACTGGGTAGTCTGAGTGGACTAGGCAGTCTGAGTGGACCGAGCAGTCTGAGTGGACTGGGCAGTCTGAGTGGACTGGGCAGTCTGAGTGGACTGGGCAGTCTGAGTGGACCAAGTAGTCTGAGTGGACCAAGTAGTCTGAGTGGACCGAGCAGTCTGAGTGGACCGAGCAGTCTGAGTGGACCGAGTAGTCTGAGTGGACCGAGTAGTCTGAGTGGACCGAGCAGTCTGAGTGGACTGGGTAGTCTGGGAAGACTGGGTAGTCTAGGAAGACTCGGTAGTCTAGGAAGACTAGGCAGTCTGAGTGGACCGAGTAGTCTGAGTGGACTGGGCAGTCTGAGTGGACCAAGTAGTCTGAGTGGACCAAGTAGTCTGAGTGGACTGGGTAGTCTAGGAAGACTGGGCAGTCTGAGTGGACCAAGTAGTCTGAGTGGACCGAATAGTCTGAGTGGACTGGGCAGTCTAGTAAAACAGATATCTGCTTTTGGAAAAACAAGATCTACACCTAATCCAAATCTAGATTAGTGTGTTTCTGAACGGCTCGCGGGACAGAAACGGCTCGCAGGGGTAATTGGACAACGTTACCGGGCTTAAAGCACTCTACGCGGCATACTGCTTGACTGGTTTTATGGGTCTTGATACTGTCTGCATTGTTCGCACATTCTAAGGTATGCTATACGCCTATTGTGAGGTATCTACATGGCTGCCAATCCTAATGGCCCATGGAAGAACTTCAAAATAATGCCGCTTCAAACTCCAAGCACCACCCGGGTTTGCCAAATGGAGAAATTCATCCTGTTAGACGGGATCATACATCGTTAGTCCCTATGTTCGGACGAAATTCATCCCAGCATACCTTTAGCAATTCATCTGTCAATGAATTCTTCGTCTTTTCAACAAATATGCGTCCTGTTTCCGACAAAGACGGAGCTGCCATCTCAAGACCCGAATCCAGGAGTAGTGTAGCTTGATCACTAAGACTGATCACAAGCCACCCAAGAGATTCAACATCGCTTTCCTTGCCTTTAAGACCTTTCTGTTCAATGATACTGTCCCCAATGTTTCCTAGTCATAAGTCAACGCCGATCTCGAACGATTCCTTTTGTACTCACCAATCTGTAATTGGCCTGTCCACGTCAAAAGAATGCTTGCAATATTTATCGAGCCATGGGTGATCTTCAGTTCGTAATGAATAAACTGGAGACCTTCTAGTATCTCCTTGCAAATAGTCGCAATATCTGCTTCACTGAATTGTATCTTTCCTATTGCACAACCGAGAGATATAGCCAAGTGTTGGTACTCGTACACCAGGAAGACGCTTCCTCTATATTGAAATGCGTCTATAAGAGATATGAGATTCTTATGGGATATTCGTCTTAATTGTCGAAAAACGCGGTCCTGGCAGGCCTTCCGCTGCTTCAGGAGACAGGTAGGAAATCCCTCAACATCTTTGAGAGCAATGACGCCTGGTCCGGCCTGATCAATATTGTAAGATCTGTGATACTGGATTTGTGATCCCTGTTCGAACCCCTGTGAAGCAATTGGGATGGAAGCTGGGTTTACAGGAATACCAAATCGCGTGAGGGGCTTCTCTTGCTCTTTTATGCGATGCTCTCTATTCTCATTGCTCTCATGTTGCAATGAATGTGGTAAAACAGTTTTTCGTTTTGATGAAGACATAGAATATTGTATTAAAATTGGAACCTATGAAGGAAAATCCGTTTCTTAAATCTATGTGCAAGTAATGTGCGAGCCGGTTTAGTCTCCTAGGCCGCCACACCTAGTGCGCTAAGAAACTGCTCACTCCTATTCTGTAATCGGTGTAGACTGCGCTGCCTTCCGAGGTGTTCTCTTTCGGTGCCAATAATACGTAGCCTCCAACCACATAATCCTTTCGCTCTTGTTCCACCCTTATTGATATGCCGTATTAGCTCTATTGGACTGAGAGTTTATCTCACGAAAATGCTCCTCTATCACCATCTTCAGCTTCCTAAACTTGTAGATATATGTAAGGATCACAGAGGAGGCCACAGAGAGAATTGAAGCTATGAAAGTCAAAAGCGCCATTATTGACCAATCCCCGTCTTTTGCAGTGTATATATTGATGGTCGTTGTCAAGAGCCCCGCCAGGGCATTAAGTAGAGTTGGACTTATAATAAATAGATGTTAGTACTACTTGACTAGCGTATGCATGAAAGGGATACCTACATGAATAACCTGTTGACAAGCCAAATATAGTTGTGTTGGAATAGCCAATATAGCCATAGCATGATAGCACAACCAACCAAGAAGAAGACACAAGCTGTAGCTAGAAGTGGTGGATTCTGTATAGTGTTGAGGATAGCCTCCCCAGTCTTGTCTTTTATCAGTCCTTGTTTCAGTGTATCTGACTTCTGTAGTGATGTGAATGTTCCTGGAATGACCAGATATCCTGCAAGCAATATCCAGTGTGCCAAACTGGCGAGAATGTTGTATTCCCATGGTAGCTGATCTGAATCAACAACCATCCGTACGTAGCGAGTCTGATGGAAATCATTACGGGAAGCCATATTGTCGAGAGTAAGGAGGTCTTGGATTGTCCATGTTGCTTTTTGTTTGAGAGGAAATTGTCCAATTCTTTTATCTGCTAGAACAGCGAGGACACCAAAACGGAACGACAAGTCACTCAAAACTTGGTCAAAATCAGAGAACTTGGTCTTTTTCTAGGAACAAATATTCCTTGATTTTACCAATAGTGTTGCATAAGATCCGCCCCCTCATATACTAACGCCACCAACGAGATGAACATGCAACCCCTTATTCTGTTGTAAAGATTCGTTGATACGCTGACATTCGCGACAAGTGACCCAAAAGTCCCATTCCTGCTTTACCCAAGCAACGCTTCTTTCAAACATGATTTGATCCTTCTTCTTGTGGATAAACGCCCGCTGTTCCTTCGATGATAGAAGGTTGGTTTCCTCTAAGCAATTTGCGCACAGTGTATTGATATTGATGCGCCGCTTAGCAGGGAGTAGATATGACCAAACGCAAACAAGACACGATCCAGGCTCATGTGCTGTAAATTTGACCTTCATACGATGGGCATCGCTGTTATGGCAAGACACGCAAAACCAGGAGACAGTCCCTTTCATTCTAAGCAGTGTTAGTATATAGAATATTTGTTAGATAATATAAAATCTTACATTCAAGCCTAATGGGACTTGGGATACGTGATTTAGGGCAAAAGAAGTCAGGAATTAATGCCAAAGAATACCTTACCTTTATAAGTCTGGATCAGCGCCATAACTTGCTTCCATATCCCAGACCCTAGGTAAGCTTCGCGCGACTACTAGAGTAGTAGTCCAATTCACGCGGGCACCAAGATGCCGCCACATAACATGGACAGGTATATGGTGGTCCGTGGCACGACCCCACAGATCTACAATGAACAAAGCTACATATTAGGGGGGCCGGAAGGCAAGCTGGCCTAGAAGCCAAAATTAGGTCCAGGAATTAGTGGTGCCTCGACCCAAAAAGAGTGTCGCAAATGGTGTCGCGAAGCGTGCCGCAAAGGGTGTCGCGTAGCGTGCCGCAAAGGGTGTCGCAAAGGGTTGCCGGCTTATTGCCACTATTTTTATCATAGTGTATCAAGACTTGTCGACATTTAAATTCGCAGATACGGGACATAAAATCGTGATACTACACACTTCGTATCTGCAAATCGTTCTTTAATCCTTATAAAGATCTAAGAAATGACCTTCTCTATCTTCGTACTTCTCGCTAGCGTTTACATACGCGCCGCCTTAGGTGGCGCTCTCAAAGTTATCGATTATGATCGCCAATGCGTGATATGGTCTGATGATAACCATGGCTGCACGGGACATTCAGCATCTTTTGGTCTCCTTGATGGAGATGACTGTTCTGGTGAGTGATGGTTCCACCGATATACTATTAATACTAACGAAGCCCTAGATCTAAGCCAGGTTACACATGGTACCCGTAAGGACTACTCTAGGCTCTATGTGGATACATGTGGCACAGAAAACGACCAGCCTGTTGCATGGATAGAGGTAAACGACAATGGCATGGTTAAATTCTATAACCAAAATGGAGACGAGACAGGATGTACATTGGATAATGGATTTAAGGTTGGCAGCTCATGTACTGCTTCCAACCTCCCTTCTTCGGCGTCGTCTTCTCCGGCGTCGTCTTCTCCGGCGTCGTCCTCTCCGGCATCGTCCTCTCCGGCATCGTCCTCTCCGGCATCGTCCTCTCCGGCATCGTCTTCTCCGGCATCGTCTTCTTCGGCGTCGTCTTCTTCGGCGTCGTCTGGTCCGATCTCTAGCTGCACTAGGTCCGAATAAGGGAATCATTGGGGACGACACGAATGAGCTTATCCCTCAGAGTATCATGGATAGATAGCTAATTTGCCGACTCTGAGGTTGAAGGCTTACTTTCTCTCTTCTCAGGTAGAAATAGGCGGAAAGAAGTTTGATAGCATATAGATCTCTTTGGGTGTGGTTTTTCCCTACCGGGTTTTCCACATCACTAGCGTGAATGCGAAAGAACCATACAAATATAACCAGATACCCACGGCAGAGATTCATCGAACATAACATAGAGGCGTGATCTCATAGGACTAGTTAATTTGCTACTATATAGTAACCGGAGTGCGTGTTCTAGCAGCCAGGACAAATGCGATTCGAACTCTATCAGACAAGGCATAGAAATTATACTTGAATAAACGATAGTGCTCTACCATCTATAGATTCTTTTTTGTTCTCTGAACTGGTGTTGGATAGTAGGAGCCCTAAGAAAGTCAGGATACTTAAAGCTACGGAGGCTTTTT
>CAJVRC010000870.1:120333-136091 GCA_911456345.1 Penicillium egyptiacum | reverse complement strand
GGGCAGGTTATTTTCTTGCCCTCCGAGGGCGGCCCTCCAAACATTTTGAGGGCCGACAAACATGACAAACATGGAAATCTGCTTAGATGCATAAAGTATGCAGGTTTCGGCGGTATTATTCAGTATTTTGTTTACAGCTTAGTAGTATAAAAATGAAAGTACAGTGACGTTTCATGAGTATTTGCACCCCAGTACTTCCAAAATTGGCCGCTCTTTCTATACCGCCTGCTTATTACGGCTAGTATAGACCCTGCGCAGCGCGAATATGAAGTTTTGACCAGCAGAAAAGAAGTGGGTCTCGGGCCTTCCGGAGTACTGGGTGCAAATACTCATGAAACATGAGTGTATACACCATAACGTATTCCACAAGCGAGTGGATCACACAAGCCAGTGGATCACCCCAAAACACATAGTAAATGCGATAAATTACAACTTGATATCTCAACAACGGTGGTCTATATAAACTTTTCCTTGTAGCCTAATGCTTTTTGTATGATATATAGCCGCTTTAGGGAGTTTTAAGAAATTCAGTGGACTAGTGACTGGGATATTTATATTTCTGGGGCTCCCGCGGTGTAATTTTCGATACCACGACAATTTAACTTTGCGATTTATTCAAAACTGATGCATACTACTAATAATGCTTATCAATTACTATCGACAAACAAGGAGATAAAATAAACATATGGTTGTTGAGATATAAATGTAGATTTACTATGGTGTTTTATCTGCTTCGTATTGGCAGGAAGGTCACGATCAAGCTTGCCTTCACTTATGGGAGGAAGACGATGGTCATTCTATGCCTCCATCACGAAGAGTCGAAAAGAGAGGACGTGTGTCTGCAACCAGCAGAATGTTAGCTGAGCGTGAGGCACACATTGCGGCGGTGGAGGAGGATACTGGGCAAACTTCGACTTGAGAACGTGTATATGAGCTAATGCGATGTGATGTCCGCTCATGTCCGCGTAAGTCTGACTGGTGCTGGGAGGACCCGAAGGACAAAAAGCATTACAAACTCAGTGCACCACATCTGGAACGACTTATCGACTATGTCGATGAGGGTGGCATCCTAGATGGTCACGATGATGTTCCAGGTGATATCCGTCGAGACCTTACTCTGGGAAGCCAGGCAGGAAGAAAGTCAAAAAAAAGTCGATGTGTCAACAACGGGACTACCATATCCTCCAACTATTGTCAATGTTCTACCGGGAAAAGATGGCAGTGCTTCTAGGGTCACCTCGTCCCCACCCAGGTCTTTGGCTGACGAGCCTCTCATGATTGCCGGACCTCGTGAATCGGCTGTGAGAGGATACTGCAAATGGCTAGAATCACGCGCCACGGAAGAAACCTACAAGGCTGATTTCCGTAAGATTTGCCAGGTGACTTTGGAGAATCACCTAGATCTTGAACTGGTACTCGAGGACCCAGACTATGACTTCTTCGTTCAATGAGGAATCCGAATTGGAACTGCTCGTCGCTTCCTACGGGACATCAAAGAATGGGCCACGGCGATGAAACTAAACATGCGTTGTGACCAGATCGCCGCTGAATAAGCTGTTGGCGCCGGATAGACTTAATGACTGGTTTCTTTACAGTACCCTCGGTGTGGCTGGCTCCACGGAGGGTTCATTGGCGCTATCCTATCTCTGCGGGTTGAGTCGTCATACAGATTTCCTTTTGGCCTGTCATAGTCTGCGCTTGGATGATTAGCTTGTTACATTATTGGGTCAGTACAGGATATATCGAAAACAGTTTCACCACTTGCACACAGGTTCTTTCTCGAAGCCTCTTTGGAAACCGGCTACACCTCTTTCGGTTACCCTACTCCTGGCCGTTCATCCTGGGAGTATTCCAGTACAACTTGAGAGTACAGCTTAAGAATAGCTTCTGTATTTTGCCTGTATTAGCCTCGTGGGCTTCTAGAACGTTGACCATGCAAACTAGGTAAACAGAAAGGGATCTGCCTTGATTGAACGTTTACTGCTCCGTACATTCGGCAGCTTTGGCCATTTGCGAGACAGTTGGCAATTTGCTTAACATCATATCTTGAACCATCTCAAGCTTTAAGTGAAGGAGTCTCGGTGCCGTTTTGGGAAGAGGAATAGGGATGATGCACAAAGGGGCTTTGCAGGCAGCGGTTGGTGACCGCTGAGGAGTGGTAGGGAGCAAAGCGATCTGCTCATCCTTGCTCACCCTCTCCTTAGCGAGCAGATTGAAAATTTCTGGTTGAGAGGTCTGGGACATGGTGGATATTAAAAATTGCACATGACTTGGAGATCTCAGGATTCCTGGGAGCTTGGTACCCCCCTCTCAAGCTGCGGCCCTCAAAAAAAGGTGGTTGACCGGCGCATCATGTTCTCTATCATAGCAATCTTAAAATGCAGTCTGGTGTTTCTCATCATTCGCTCCTGAAACCGCTGAGATGCAATTGCCTCTTTAAGCAACGAGGTCATTGTTTGTTTTTGTCTACAGACTACAGTAGTCATTCCTCACATGACTCTACTGATTTGACCACAGCGTCTGAGCCCGTGCTGAGATCTACTCACTGAGCCTGAGCCTGAACCTGAGCGCCCTCATAAAAGCGGCGGTAGCCCAGATAGGAAAGCCCCACCTGGCAGACATTATCCTGTCTATATAGTCGCATATATTTGCGACTGAAACTGAGATAAAAATAGAAAATGGGGGCCAGGCGCAGAAATCGCCAAGAGGCCCCTGAACAAATACAGGCTTCCCCGCACACCCTCTGTGTCTATTTTCACCATTCCACGCCAGATTCCATTCTGTATTCAATTTCAATGCGGAACACAGAGAAGTCAAAAAACGAACCCGAACAACCAATATAAACTTTGAGAATTCGACTGTCATGGCCTCAGTAACACCCGTTTCAACACTCCCCCCGCTAACTACTAGCGACACAACAATCTCCTTCCACCCATTCACAACGTCTTGGGCCGCACCATCAGAATGCTCAAATATCTTCATGGCCATCACAACATCAACGTCATACCATCTAACGGCATTTTATCCCGAATACGGGATATCTATCAATAAGAGCATAACATGTCTCCCGGCAGAGTTCACCGAATACAGATCTACTGGCAGCCCCCGCAGCACACAAACCTACCTCGGACCCTTCACATGTCCAGGGGGCTGGGTCGAAGCTACAACGAGTGTAATTTCGAGCTTTTTTACTAAGACTATGTGCTGTCCTAGGTATGTTACTATATAGGCCTCACTCTCTCTGCTTTCTCCTTTCTCCGCTCCTCTTTCTGACGTTTCGTCTTATCTAGTGGATACGACAAAGTCCTAAACGAAGTCAAGGGTGGAAACAAAGTATGGGGAACGTGTGTATCAAGCGTGGATCCCAACCAGGGTTTCACATATGCATATCTGAATGAGGACGATAAATGGATTGTCACCACCAACGCAAGCACCGCCGCGACAAACACCAGAGCCAAGCACCTAGCTTATCGCACTGTCATCGGATATACTGGAGTAACGGGATTTAATACTGCGCCGGTATCCAGTACTTCTCTCCCAACGACTGCTTCTGGCGCCGATTCTGGATCGGGCCTGAGTACGGGCGCAAAAGCGGGTATTGGGGTTGGTGTCAGCCTGGGAGTCACTGTGCTTCTTGCATTATTTGGGTTTGTGTATTTTCTTGGGAGGAGAAGACGGAAAAGCTCTTCTGAAAAGACAAGTGCCGAAGACTCTGGTAAATCTACTGAATTGCCAGCATCGGAACCCTACGAGCTGGATGGGAAGGATGATCGGCCTCCGACTCGGCAGGAATTGCAGTCTAAGGGCGATGCGCCGGAGTTACAAGGGGATCAAGGTGGTTTGACACAAGAGTTGGAAGGGGTGAATAATTGGCCTCCACTTGAATTGGAGGCTACGAATCCGGGTGACAAAGTTACGGAGAGGAACACGGGGGATATTAATACTTAATAATAACATATAATCGGATAACCGGCATCACCGGCATTAACTTGTAGGTTCGCTACAGATCTCAAGAGCTAGACTTCTTGGCTATTCAATACATTCCTATGTCTGTGGAGCGATGGTTGTTGTAGATATAATGTCATTTCTAGTTGAATAGGCCGATTCCATGGTCTTTGAAATGTTAAGTGATGCGAAGGATATTGAGAATATGACCGCTGATAGGGTGAGTTTAGATACGATTAAACCTCAGGCATGCCGCAGAAAAACTCTAGTTACTCTATAGAAATATCACCAAGTCATAGCTTATCAAAAAAATTGCTGTAAGCTTTGGCCGTGCCAAGATTGATCTTCCGCTACTTAGAATGCTCTAAGGTGTGAGCAAATGATACTTTAACCGTTAAATAATAAATGGCTCATATCTGGACCTTGACTGTTTCTTTTGGCTGGGAGCTCAGCCTCCTGCCAAGCGACCGGCAACTCTACTCCTTTGAGTTGCCGCGCCCGCATGGGATGGTTGGGTCCATATTGGTCGAGCAGATATTGGTTTGGTGAATGTTGGTTGTACGTATATTGGTTCGCCGCAATCTCGTTATGTGGTGTTCCTTTGGAATTTGATTTCCTGCACAAGAGCCACAATGCAGCTAGCAAAGCCACCACGCCGATGAAGCCCACCGCAACGCCAACTCCTATTCCTATGGACGCCCCGGTGCTGAGCCCATTATCTGAGTTTGAACCAGAATTACCCGAAGAAGTGCTCCCAGAGCTCGATTTTGTAGAGGTTGTAGAGGTTGCAGAGGCTGTAGAGGTAGAGGATGTTGTAGTGGCTGGTACCGAGGCTGGGGTGGTTGAGGTCGAAGTTGTAGTCGCTTCATCTTGCTTGAGTTCCTACTCCGACAGAGCAATTATGCCTACGGTCGATTTCGTTGTTAGGGTGGCTGTTAAGGTTAAATAGGAGCCTGAGCCTGAAACTGTCGATGTATATGTATACGTTTCACCTGACGAAATGTGAGATATGTATTGTCCATTAAATTGCAAAGTAGTGTAACCAGTTAAGTTGTATTCTCTGTATTAGGTTATTGTCAGAAAAGAATCCTATGTCTCAGGATTCAGAAGCAAACAGGGGCACTCACGAAGGGCAACACATATAGAATGTACTGTAAGCGGTACCGGTGCAGCGGTACTGGTGCAGTGGCTGCACCAAGGCCTTAGTTCGGTGCAGTGGTACGTGGGGCCGACTGCACCAAGGGCGAGGTTCGGTGCAGCGGTACTTTGGGTGCAGTGCAGCTGCACTGTAAACAATGCAAGCATTGCCTAATTCGGCTTATCCCGTGACTTGTATATGTTTTGTTGGTTACCAGATTGGCGGTATCAAGCCGAATGGGGTAATCTCTTGGCAAAATCTGGCCTTGGCAGCACCTGGCTGCACTGCCAAGAGGTGCAGCTGCACTTGTCAAGGCCTAGGATAGGGCGTAGCACCTATAGTCGCTAGGGAAGCACGATGGAATAGAGTAGCGATCACGCCTAGGCAGCCCCGGAGAAGTGGGTCAAGGATAAGGCACTAGGATAAGGAATTAATAAGGTGGTAAATCATCGAATCGAGGAGAGAACGATCGAGGGGAATAGATAAAGAATAATCTATTTGAAGAACGAGTAGACTATGAAGGCTGAGTGAATACCCTATGAACGAACAATCTGTACCGTGTTGCTCTTCTAAAAGCCGTGCAACCTCCTCACAATGCCACCTGCGCTAAGACGCCGAATAATTCCGATCCTAAGAGTGAATTGTGAAGGCAACAAGGGCTCAGCCGTAGTTTGCGACCGAAAAGTAACAGGGGGGCGAATGGGGCAGTCGGCGAGTCCGATTGGGCGGGCGAAATTGCAGGGGCGCAGCGATGAGTGCAAGATAGAGAGGCAGAAGAATGGAAAAGTGAGAGAAAGGGAGGAAGAGCAGCGAAGACGGGTCTTTTATTACAGACACAACTATCGTAGTGTCATCAGCTCTCACCCTTCGGTCGCCAGAGACCTTGCCTCGGAGGACCTTCTCTAGTTTCTTCTCCAAGGTCACTACCCAGAAGGCGTTTGGGGCCAGCACAGCCTCCTCTTCCGTGTCTTTTGCCACAACCTTGTTGTTGACTGTAACCCGCCACTCTATTAGGTAGTGGATACAAGTTGGAGGGTCTTCATCGTAATCTCTTCCCTCTTCCCACTGGGACAACAGAAGCAGTTTGAGGGTATCTGTCCGTGGCTGACTTGCTGACTCGAATCCAGTCTCACGTATTCTAGACCGGACGGGGCTACATGTGGATCGAGTATCGTATGGGCTGCGAAAGTGCCCTGGGGTTGGGGCGTACTGCGAGTTCTGTTCCCATGGTTCGAGCTCGTCAGGCTGGGATATGTAATCGGTGTCGTACAGACTTCCAGTCGTATCTAATTACCAAACCGAGCTCATACAATCCACCAAAAGCGGATTGCTCGAAGTGAAGCACGACCGGAACATCCTCCATACGCAGAACGAGAAACTTCGTGAGGAAGTTCGAGCCTTGCAGGCGTAAACCGATGCGCTCCCGTCAACAACTGCGGCAAAACCGTGGGCCGCGGCAGCAGCGAGCCACCCGCCTCTTCAACCGAACCACAAACGCATCGACAAGGATCAGAACTGCGTCCGACTTAGCACTCAGCGCTCCTTTGTAGATCCGAGAGACAACGACAACTCGGGTGCTTCCTAACATAGAGCTTTGGTAAGGGACTTGTATCGCCGCCGGAAACGATAAATTGTGAAACCTCTAGTATTTGATCTACAGAATATGAGGTGGGTTTCAAGCACATAAATTATGAGACATATCAGGGGTATTCTGGAATATCGTGTTCAGCGTAGAATACGTCTTTCAAGGTATTCATTCTGTGGGTAAATATAGCCATCCCTACTTGTTTTGGGCTATTTGCACATGCTGAGAAATAATGGCGGCAAGATCAATTTGAATACTCAAAGGCTTTGATTCATCCTTGCTTTTGTATTGCTGTTTCATAATAAGCATCAATCGTTCATTCCAGAACGGCAAGCAGGTTTCGAGCTCAGATGCCGAGAACGCGGTAGCTTTGTTGTCACTCTCAGTATATAGATCCTCTGGCATATTCCACTTGAACGAGTTCGAGCCGGACGGCAAGTCAACCGAGCAGGTTAAACCGAGATCATGCAGGTCAGAGCCATCAGGTATACGTTCGAAGGGAAGCCGGTTGGTGGGTAGTCTCCGGGCCTTTCCGTTGCTCGTTGAAGGCTCATCGGTAGAAAGGTCTCTTTCCTGCCGGATGAGGTATGCTCGCGGATCATGGGGGGAGAGAGTTGTCGCAGAGAACGGCTGACCAATCGAACTTTGCGACGAAGTTAAGGCAGCTTTTGCGGCAAGATATCGACTGCGATGAGGCGAATGCGATACTGGAGCAGTCTGCGAACTGGATGGTTTACCGTTCGCCTTGAAGCGTGTGCGACTGTTCTGGATGGCTTCTTTCTTCCGCCTTTCAAAGTCAAGTGCTTTCTCCACATCAGATGGTTCCTCATGACTGACTCCTTCGTGAAGTCGAGCGGCCCACCTTTCGAGAACCGGAAGTCCTCGACTACTATCCATTGACTCTGTAATATAGTCATCTTGGTGTTCAGGTTGCGAAGGCACATGTCGGGCAGCTTCTGAAGTGATGCTATTTTTAGATGGACTGTCCGAACAACCATCATTCTGTCCATCGAGATGCACAATTTTCGGCGAAGTATTCGTGGGCAAACCAAACCGTTGCTGAGCAAGGAAAGAAACCGGTGAATCCGGTTCTTGAGTCGGTCCTTCCTCAACAGGGTTTTGCTGCAGGGAGACTTGCGTGGTTCTCTGGAACCATGTGTCTAGAGCTCCGTTCCCATACCGATCTCGATCACGTTCTCTCTCAGCGCGTCGGGCGCTCGAAATGTGATTATTCTTCGGGGAGGACTCGATCGATTCTTGCGCATGCTGTCGACGGCGCCTCACTGGCGACCCAGATGCAAGTCGAGAAGTAAGGGGACTTATCAGGTCCGAGTTGGGAGAATGCTGGAAGCCTCGTGATTCACTCGCCCTTCGGACTTGTCCCTGCAAGCTACCACTGGATAGATCCACAGGGCTTGCTTGATTGAGAGAATTGGTCCCGCGTCGCGGTGTTTGAAATGAGGCATTGATTCTGGAGATAGACCACGGATTGACGAAGCGGGAACGCTTGTCTCTGGCGGTGACCGATTCGTCAGGACTTTCGTGGTCCTTGCCGCTAGAATGAACCGCAGACGAAAAGGCGTACTCAGATCGGAGCGGCTTTTGTGAGAGAGGCGTGCGGGGTATAGCTTCACTGAAGGGGTTCTCAGGATCGCGAGCCTGTGAGGAAAGGTCCGTAGTTGGCTTCCTAGCCATCAAAAGCTCAAATCCTCCCGGCCCTCCATCGGATGTGCAGGCATCCTCTTTGCCTTGGTTGGAAGTTCTTCCCTCCGCCCTACCTAATCCTCCGTAGTGGTCGTGAAACAGATCCTCCACCAAGACCAAGAGCACATCTCGGTCTTCGAAGAGCACATCATCTTTCGCTGGCTCGATGTTGACATCGTACGTTCCTCGGGGACAGCGAATTTGCAGACAGAGAAACGGATCGCTAACCGATTTGGAGGATTCATTTTTGGATGCGGCGACACGGATATATCGCTTGAAAGTTTTGACGATCTCATGCCCAATCCCCCTGCTACTAGAGAGAGGGCGGCCATCTACACTGATGTATTGGCCTGCGTTGTTGATCTTGGGGGTATCTAACTTAGTTGGTAACCACGTCACCCGATGTTCGATAAGATGAGCTCACCAAATTGTGTCTTTGGAAGAAGGGCGATGGCTTCGTACTCCTTCCGGTCCGATGGTCCTCGTTGATTTCCAGCGGTACTTTGGGAGGAAAGGCGCTTCACGGCACAAGAAGAAGACACTTCTGTGCCGGCTACCTTGAGAGCTGCATCCGGGAGCGAGGCGTCTGCATTTGGCGCATAGGTCCAATTGCTGTTTTCATTTTTCGCCTTTAGAACTTTGAGGGAGAACCTCTTGGATGGTTGAGCTATAGCGTAGGTCTGGAGAAGCCTTTTGATCCTCGAGAGATTTTTCGTAGCACCCTTCAAGGCAGTCTGCCTGCGGACAGGGATGTGTTTGACGAAGTCTGTGATACGAACAGTTGTGCCCACAGGATGTGACATCCGTTGTGTTCTGCGGTGAAAGGTTAGCGTGTCACGGAAGCCAGAAGGCTGGCGAGGTCAGCATACCCAGTAAGCTCTCCATTTCTTCCATACTTTAAACAACGCCCGGCAACTTCGGACTCAACTCGAGTAGTGACAGCGAGTACCCCAGACATCTCTGCCACACTGGCAAGTGCTTCACCACGAAATCCCAATGATGACCCGCCTATATTTTTGAGATCATCTAAAGTTTGGATCTTGCTGGTAAAAGCTCGTTTGCAGACATTTTGCTGGTCCTCTGGAGAGATGCCGTGGCCATTGTCCTTGAGCTGTATGACATCTAGAGTGTTTGCGGAAATTTCAATCTGCAAAGACGTAGCAGAAGCATCCAGCGAATTGTCTACAAGTTCCTTCACAACAGAGTAGGGATCCGAGATGACAGATGTGGAGCCAATCGCCCGGATTGTTTTCTGAGGAAGAGCCTCAATCGGCATCCTGCATGCCTGTATTAGTTGTTCATCTCCGGAAGCACCGCAAATTGTCTCATCCAGCTGACTGAGGTTCAAAAAAACATGCGAACAATATGAATGGCTTATATTTGATGAATATCGACTCGGCAAATGTCGAAGGAGGATGAAATTGTCTTGGCACATGGGTCACGTGGCATCGACGCCTTATAGCGCAGGCCAACTTCCTTTCCCCTCTCATCTTTCTTTCTTTCTCTCCTACCTGAAGCACAATCTGTGCCTGAGCCTGATGGATTTGATGCCTGTTAATGAACAATGATCTTAGCTCCGGAGGTCACCTGACCTTCGTTACGGCATATATAGCGGCGCTGGACAGCAGACTTAATTCACCAGTCACCAACTCCTCCCTTCAATATTTCTCGTTTCCTGCCTTCATACCATATATATGTCAAATATATCAAATATATTTAGCTTATTAATATGGAAGACGTTAGTTATATTGAGTTGCCCTTTTGGTGTATGTTCTTGGACATTATCATTGAATTAGTCCTCAATGAAATGACCGTTCTCCATCAACCGCTACAACATGCCATACTCGAGAACCTTCTGAGTCTGGAACATGGAAGGTCCCGGGCCTGTCCACGCTTAGTTCCTTTAGCATACCTTCCGATTCCCTTCATCCTGGTTGCTTTACCGTTAAATCGACCATACCTCTCACAACCCCATCACTTCGTACCGTACCCACCACAATACCAGCCGATATGGAACCCCAACCATTCCCGGGTGAACTTCCTCCCCTATGGTCGCCGCTCCTAGTGCGCGCTAAAGCTGTTCTCCAACACCACATACGATTTCCAACCAATGTTCAGTCACTATCGTCGACGAGGTGCAACAGAGCTACTAGGATACCGTCTTATAGGGCAACTTCATCAAAGCTTCCCTATCAGGCGTCTTGCCGTTGAAGTTCCCTCAGTTTCCTGCGCACGGAAGTGCGAATAGCGGCCCACTGTATGGCATTCATAAGCTCCCCACACCGACCAAGCTCCAGAGTCCATTGCCAAAGGCGAGCACAACCATACGATATGCCCTTGATCTTGACTGTGAGATATCTGACTTGGGGCCCCAAAATTCTCAAGAGACCCCGAAGCTTCTACCAGAAAAACAACTCTCGCAAAGCGAGTTGGATTACATACATACGCTACGATAGGGATGGGTTCAACGATGCAAAGGAACCCAACCATATCGCTCATGGCGCGTTTCAACAAGAGCTTTATCCCTTCTTGAGCTGTTTTCGCTGGTCCTCACAAGCGAGTGTACCGCGTTCCCCATTCGAGTTTCACAGGATCCTCGATTGTTCGCCAAGAGCGAGCAGTTTCATGAACATAGTTTTCAGGTCCCGACTCACCGAGCGCGCGACGCGAGCAGACCAGAGGCCGGACTCCCACCGATGCCTCATGTCAGTCGAATCTGCGAGATTCTGGATGCCTTTGCCATCTTGTGTGTTTCAGCAAGAAGCATAACGTTCGGCGTTTCCTAAACTGCATAGCATTGTGTCTGGGTCTGCGAAGGATCCGGGTCAAGTATCACCGTGAAGACGAGAATCATGATGACCAAGCGGACTTGCCGCTCGAGCCATCCACTACGACACTAGAGCACCCAGAAAAAAAAGATCGTGGCTTGGAATTTGTGGAACGTGGTATTGCACGCCAAGCAATACCATGTTCCACAAATGGTAAAGGAGAATCCCGTATCGCATATACCTTTTCGGTCCGCAAAACGGTATGGACCCCGGTGATGCCCCTACACTTCTACCCGAGCTAACGCAAGTAGAGTAGATGTTGATTTCCTTCGTCCATACGATCATTTAAGTACGCCAGGTTCGTGGTCAGCAGTATTTTTATCGCGGCATGTCGCTCACTTCTTAACCAGCGTCCCGAAAATATATACGACCGAAGGATACAAGCGTTACAGAAAACATGTCACGAACACCTAGTGAACCTCCCAGTTATCAATACCCCAGATCTGACGGATCGCTTGGAGATGTGCCTTGCTTGCCATATTCCTTTGTCTTGCTTCTGATCTCTTATTACCTACCACTGTGACCTCGCAGTGAGTAATACCCCAGATCCGACGGTGAATCTTTACGTTGGGCAGCACCAGCGCTAGCTCGAGTGCTTCATCTATAAGTCTCTCACGATCTCTCAAAAATCTCTCTTTTATCATCAAGCATAAGCCTGGCTTCTTGAGACCACTCCTTCATCTCTTCACATGGCATGTCTTGCGTGAAAGTCAGCCTTCCAGAAGGAAATTTACAGGTGTCATGGTGTCAACGAACACTATCTACCTGGCCTTTCTTGGTACCTTTGCTTAAGCATCGTTCTGAGGTTCTCGACAAGTGCATCCAAGTCGAGAAATGGTTGCAAACTCGGTTAGACCTCACTGTCAAGCCGGGTTGCTAGCGACAAGGGCTCATCACTATCGCTGGGCTAAGACAGGGCCTGGCACATTATATCCGGTTTGATGGATCTAAAGATCACGAACTCCAATCACGTGTGAAGCAACCTGAAAAAAGTCCGTCACAGCTGCACATATAATATCAAGTCGATGACAACGAGATTTCGCAACTGTTTGGTATCCACTGGTGCGCCCTCCTCCGTCTCCGGTATGTCATATAGTGCTCCTCTAATATCATACACCACGCCTGTAATACAAAATTTTCCTCGCAGCCGGCCACTGCGCGCGCCCAGCAGGACCGTCAGTCTCCTAATGTGTCTCCGGACGAGGATGCCACATTCGTTGAGAGTAAACCTTCTCCCCGATTGTGGAGATCTCAAGTTCTCCCCCGATATAGCTGTAGACACTCCTATAGACGGGCCTACGTTTTCGAAAATCGCCTCCACTCCTGCGAAAACACAATTCCTCGCCGATCCAGGAATGGGAAAGATTATTTAATCAATTGCAGAAATACAGATGTTTTTTTGTGGTGTTCCCATTCTTTGCAGAATCTAGCGCGGATTCCGAAGAGAATAATAAGCTGATTTGTACCTACATAATTAGATGGTGTCTTCTGTTGAAACCTCAGAGTTTCCATCTGCTTGGTTTATTATTACGTAGCTAGTAATATACATTTTCCGAATTGTTATTATGAACATAAGCTAGACTCATTTTCAGCGTCGATTTTGTTCTACATGTCGTGTCATTCCACCCGTCCACGATGAATCCTCTCTGGTTTGTTAGCGTCGCTAATTTCTGGCTTCAGTCTAAGGATAGAGCGCAACGTTTCCTCACCATTAAGTCACTTGCCGAGGCGATAATGAAAGACGACAAGGTGGCTAGACATTGCGACAGGTTCTACGAAACGGATGGAAAGTTCCGCGCTCGTTTGAGATCGTTGTCCCCCGCTAGCACGTACTCGCAAATCTGTACCATCTTGAGGATAATGGAACGGTGTTTTAGTTGCTCTGGTAAGGGAATTGGCGCAAGCGGTTATTGTGGGAGTCTATTATTACACATTTGCTATGTATTGAGACAATACAGGAGGGATAAAAGCATATATGGACAGATCAACGGATTCAATTGTGTGGACCCTTAAGAGTCGAAAACGATCCTTTAAGGGCACTATATGATACTGTGACGGTAGGCTAAGATAAAACAAGAGAAGAATTTAGCCGATACCGGTAAATTCTGCGTCCAGATGACAGAGGGTGTGTTTTCTGAAGCTTCGATAGACCGACGATCCATATGTAAGATTGAGTTATCGATCCCGACCGAGATCTGCCGATACGCTTAGATCATCTCTGATATTGTACCTACCTCCACGGGTGGGTAGCCAGAGTTAGAGTTTACTAGTGATACGCTCAATTTCGAGTAAACCCACCTGGGCAGCCGCCCATTATTACATATTGTCTGTTGGGTGATCAAAATGCATCTACGTTGTATTTGAGTTGCTCGCATAGCAAATATTCATTTACATTTTAGACTCCAACTATTGAACGCCACTAGAATTTAGTAAGAATATGAGGAATCTTTACAATAGCCCTTTGTCTGGTGGCTTCGCATTGATATCGTGAACATGGCTAGCTGAAGAAATCAACTAGGCTGAGATCGGAATTTAATACTACTCAATGGCCTGTAGCCCTTGCAGGGTCGGTATTTTCCTTCAAAAGAAAAATGACAAATAATATTAGGAATAGCTCCTTCCATAGCCTTTGTACAGTTCTCAGCGAATATAAGAAGGCCTTGTCGCCCATCTAGTACTCTTCCTTCTACCAGCCTGGTTTACCTCCAACGCATTCAGATAATACCTACCTCCAATCCTCAAGGTATATCAATTCAGCCCGCAGCCTTTTGAGACGCTCGTTGCTAATCGATCCTATAGCACGATGATACTTTCCCCCCTTATGGCTTTGGTCGCGTACGGCGCTTTTATCGCCAGCGCTTCTGCATCCCCCCTCGTTAAGAGGGAGGAAGGAATGTCATGCGATCTTCACAAGTGCATTACTTTCTATACAAGTGGTAGTGCAGGGTGCTCCTCTGGCTACGAGAGAACTCATCTTGACGTTGACGGTTATTCGCCCGGCTCGTACTGTGAGAGAACCTGTACAGACAGCGAACGGAAGACCTGCGCCGCGAGGAAATGTTCGGACTGGGAGAATGAGTGCAACAACACCCCCAAAGCAAAATCCATTTGCAAAAATGCTATCGATTGGTGCAACGGTCCTGTGGCGATGAGCCGGCTTATCTGCACGGATCAGATCATGGGACAGCCTGTGAAGTATGAGAAAGACGCGTGTCTTCCAAAGGACAAGTCCCTAGATTCGCGCTCTTACCACAAGGCTACCCGAGGAGTAGGGGGCAGGTTCATAGCTGTTGTCAAAGACGCAAAAAAGGAGTACGGTCATGTTCAGTACGTTTGCGAGCCAGTCCACTACTCCGACGGCAAGAGCATGGCGACAGACCTCGCGGACAAATACGACACCTGCCTGTCTGTTTTTGACGAAAACGACGATGACAAAGGGCGCGACTTTATCAGAGTGGATTGCAGCAATATCCCAGAGGCCAAGTGGCCGCAGGTGAAAAGCCTTCTCAAAGCTGGTTGCGAGAAGGCTAAGCCTTGGAATGGCAAGGCCGCCCATTTCCAACAGGACGACTTTAATTAAAGTCTGGCTGGTTTTGGGATTGTGGCAATGGAGATGGTTAAAGTTCGATCTACAATTGTCAAGAGACGAGATTGATTTCCCTGGTCTTTTTACCGGTAGACCATGCGACCACAGAAGTATCCGCACAGATTGCCAATTCCGGGTTAATTGTCATTTTTGCTTAGCTAGAGAATTTTACCATTGTGATTTTTACCTGTAAGCTCCTCATACCTGGATTTCTGTCACTACCAGAACCATTTTTCCGCTTAGAGATCTGGCTTGTTCAGTCACGTTTGTGGTGGGATGATCTGGTTCCGCCTGGCCGGCCCGACCCGATCTTATCCGAGCTCGTAAGGCACACTTCCCGTTCACCTTGTTGAACTCACAATGGAAAAAGGAAGGGTTGCTTAATTCGATCAGCAAATACAGTAATCCAATAAATTGGGTCTTAACAGTATCCATAACGGACATAGTCACCAACCGAATGGTAGGCCTCACAAACAATAGGGCTGGCTAGTAGTGAAGCCGCACTATTTGAAGCTCTTCAAGACTGCTGAGATGTACAGGCTCCTACTATACTAGTTCAGCCAGGCTGAGTTATTAGCCAACAGGTACTTATATTGTTTAAATTGACCTGATCAACTTGAAGGAAGCTAGGAGAGCTAATATGGAGTCTTGACATGCACTGGCCGGTGATCAGATCGCAGATGCTGGTGATATTATTTTACAGCACTGATGCGAGTCGGCTTCCACATTCCGACTAGGAAATTCCTTTGACCGAGTGGTGAGGATGCTCGTCGAGGATTGAGGCGGACTAGTTCGGTAATGGATCGGTAGCCAGGAGGTATGAAAGCCGCGTAGCAGTAGCGGTTGGTGCCTTGACATAGACCTAGACCTAATTGGTAACACTCGCGATAACCTTTCAAAACTAAAAAGCTTGAGCAGTTTCGGGGGTGAGGTGGTTTCCAATATGAATACCCTACATTGATCAACTTGTTT
>CAJVRC010000870.1:103690-120173 GCA_911456345.1 Penicillium egyptiacum | reverse complement strand
CCCCCCCCCCCCCCCCCCCCCCCCCCTTTCTCCGTCCTCTCCGTATTTTCCCTTTTTCCCTTGTGTCGTGTCTTAAACACTCTCCATTTTGCCACATCCCTAGATACCATCGACCGAAATGGATAATGCAAGAAGCTGGATGTCCCTTCGATGGGATGTCTGACGTGGTATTGCCCTATTGACCCAATCTGAAAGACAAAACTTACTCAAGCATACGACGCATTCAACCAGCTCGCCAGCGGCCTCTGCGATTCCTCTGGCCTCATGGAATCAGACCTTGACGTATGCATCCCAGGAAGGTGAGCTTACAGTAAAATCCTGAGGTGACTTATTGTCGGTGTATGAATAGCATTTCCGAGTCGATGGAGCATAATGAACCCATTTGCATTGGGCTTCTGGTGCGCAGAAGCTCACACATTGATCACGGCTTGTGACCCCTCGATATGATTGCGTTCCGTGATTTAAAACGGTATCTGAAGGAAAAACAATTCTTTTAGTTGGTCTATTTGATAAGTTCTTCAAACGGAAAACATACCTTTGCGGCACAAAATCTTCCACTTTTGGCCCGAGTATGGAAGCGTCTCGCCGTTCGAGGAAGGGCCTGAAAAGAGTCAGTCTGTATTCGTCGCTTGGGGCTTATGTACTCACAGGAGGAAGAGCTGAAAGACCTAACTGGAGGGTTCCGGCATTGATTTAATTGAGTTTGAAGCTTTTGCTTTTCAATTTCAGCTTGTTCAATCTGGGACTGAAGCCCCTCTACCAGTCGTTTGCTCTTGGTGTCTAGCTCATCTTTCTCCTGCTGACACTGCTGGTTCATGGATCCCAGATCTGCTTGCTCCGACTGACACTTCGCGGCAATGTCCTGCTGGTACGCGAGTTCATCTTCGCAGGCTTGTTTCTCATGGGAACAATCCGGAGTCTCAGGGGTTTCTTCTCCTGGAGGTACCTCCGTAGGCTTTAAGTAGACAGAGCCTCGCGAATGAGCACTAAGTGTCACTGGGGCGTCATAGAACACACATGCTTTCTTAGTGTACTTCCAAATGACGCCGGAGCATCCTTCGCCACACTTAGCGGCACATTCCTCGGCTGAATCAGCAGGCTCCTCGCCGATGATAGGATCAGAGGCCTTGACGTGGCAGGTGTACTCGGATGTGACGCCGTTGTCGAAGGTCTTGGTGCCGTCGGTCTGGCCTTCGGAGCATAGAGAGCGGTATTCTAGAAACGCAGGTGACTGCGCTGTGCCTAGCGGTACTAGCAGAGCTAGCGTAAAGGGCTAATGGATACTCATAGTAAGCCGATCTGGATAAGTGGGAGCAAAGGTAATGAGATATGAATATTGAAGTGATGTTTCTCATGGTGGGGAGGAAGCCTCTTTTTAATGGTTTTGGACATGTATCATGAAAGGGTCTATTGCATTTTCACGTTACACGACATAAAATGATAAATCATGATCTACATGTAGGGACAAGTAAGGGTGAGACCGACGACCCGATCGTTATGCGGAGTTTGTCGCTCAATGTGCCTCCTCAATATAACTCTTCGTCTATGGGTGGTGAATGATTGTGTCACAGAAGTCTAGCAAATATTCATGGCTTACAATGGCGAAACGGCAAAGAAATGAGACGCAGTTCTCTGTGGGTGCTGCATTGAACCGCTATGAATGCTATAGTTCGTCCCATAGACTCGAGAGGTCTGTCGGCTTGGCGACCCACCATCGGTGCTAAGATTCGGCCCGCCGGCCAACTCTATTATCCGTTCGTGGCATTCAAGGCTATATCGCGAAAGTGGGGAATACTCATCGTGGCTTGCAACTCAAATGTTCAAGGGAAATTGTTTTTGGTAATCTGTGGTATTTCTCGATATTCACCGAAGCATTCATCTTCAGACACCATCAAAAAGCGGTGATCGGAAATAGGTCATCGCTTGACGCGTCATTGGTAATTACATTAAGTGTTCAAGGGGCTCTATAATGTAACTCATTGCTAGTGCTAATCGTTGGGAATTTCATAGAGCCTTGGCGACCACAGAGACGCACACGGCCTTGGATTTCGACCGGCAAAAAAAAAATTGCTCAAATGTCTCACCTCAAATCTGTTTGTAAATCTATGATCCATCACACAATACTAGCTAGGAAGACTAGAAACAGTAAATTTTAGTGAATGTGCAGAGAACTGTCTAAGCCTGGTATAACAAATAGCAACAGCCACTGAATAGAACACCCCTATCCTGGGTGGAGATAGAGCTATTCCTGCTGTACGACCTCCCGTTGCTCTTTCTTACTGGTCATTAATCCGCAGAATTACTGGATGCATAAGACAAGGCTAAATAATTGGCATTGTCATGCACCTACTATCTAGATCGGAAGCACTATTGCGTAAATGTGACTTCATGTAAGGGGAAAAAGCAACTGAAATCAAGTTATCATGCTGAACATTTTACTTTGACGCAAGGGAGACGCTATGGATGCAATGTGATGAAAGAGGTGCACCTACATGGAAGCCAAGCAAACATTTACTAGGCAGCATACTTGGGGCAAAGGGATATCGTCCCGGACTACCGTGAGAAGTACGTCTGTGATATCTGTAGCTCCGGCGGTCCCGTGGAGACCCATATTGAGAGCCCCAAGGATTGCATTGCCCTCTGCCGGAATTCCGCGAGCTGCGAGGGAAGCACTTGGGTGTAGAACAACAAGAAATTCCAGCTGAACCCCCAATCCACCCCGACCGGGCCCTACCAAAAGGCCATCTTTGTCTAGCCGGTCGAGAAAAAGGATGACCTCGGCTTTGAAGATGAGGACAAGAACGAGCTTGGGGTAGTCTGCAAAGAGGACCTCACTACGTGCCAACGTGACCTCAGTGCCTGGGGGAGCCTTCACTCCTATAGGAGTCTCGATCCTCGTAGTAGATAAACATGGGTAGAAGTTAGTCGGTCTCCGGTAAAATTTCTTAATATAAGTGATTTTATACTAACCTAGTATTTTAGCTAGTAGGCTAAATTAAAGAATATACTAAGCCACTCTTCCTATTCTAACGTATTTAAGTATTTAAAGTTTTTAGTTAATAATGTATTTATAGATATTCTATATCTCTTTCTTTACGCCTCCGTAATACCTAGTATTGTCTATCTGTAAGGGTATACTGTTTCCAAGTGTATGGCCTGTCAACCGGGTAAGATACTATGGCTTGGAGGAGAACACAATGTATTCTCTGGAGTGCCAAGACTAATTCTTGCCAGTCTTTTTGAGGGACCCTGGGGGGTCCCAGACTATAAGGGATCTGTCTCTCCAATGTCGACATGTATGTCATGTGATGAACCCCTCTCGGATCGGCCACGACATGGGGTCGATCTGCCAAGACTGCCTGACATGGTATTCTCTTTGTAAGGATCTTTATCCGTTGCATCAGCTTTTCATTGCTTGCTGTCTCACCGCCTCTGCGATTCTTATGACCTACCACAAGGTTCCTCTTGGCACTCAGTATTTAACCGAGAACTTGAAAGGGGCCAATGGTTGTTTGTGGTGTTTGCATTGTTTGCACAATCTAGCGCGAAGAGAGCTGACCTATATCTACATAATCCGATATCACTTTCTGTTGAAAACCTCAGGGTTCCCATTTGATTGTTTATTATTACCTAGCCAATATACAAATACATTTTCCAAATTGTTAATACAAACACAAATTAGACTCATTTTCGGTGTCGATGTTGTTCTACATCCAGGAGTGGGCACAGCCGCGTTAGTCAGCGTAGCCACACCTGGGCAGGTCCCGGCCACGAGTCCTGATAAACAACAGGTCCAACTTCATGCCTCGGCAGCCTCTCAGCCTTGCTCACTCAAACGGCTGAAGACGCTGAAATGTTGGGCGAGGACTTTTCAATAACTAAGCTCGCGATCCCTGCTGTCAGTGTGCTGATCGCCTTCCTCGCCTACACATCACAGTACTTCTTTCTGCACTTCGAGTCTGTGCCACTGACAAGGGACGAAACTTGGAAAATCAATATCTTCGCCCTGTGCATCTGGATATGCTATTACCGAACCTGCTTTGTAGATCCCGGTCGACTTCCCAAGGCCGAAGAGCGACCGAAACCCAAAGAGCAAGAAGGTGATGCACTCGCTGGTCGCCAGCGATGGTGTCTTAGATGCGAAGCTTACAAACCGCCTCGTGCTCACCACTGCAAGACCTGTAAAAGGTTCGATGGGGAATGCTCGATATGGAGACTTTTGCTGATCTTCTCCCAGATGCATTCCCAAAATGGATCATCATTGCCCCTGGACCTCGAACTGCGTCTCGCATTTTACACTCCCACATTTCATGCGCTTTTTATTTTACGCTACTGTTGGGATGTTCTATCTTGAGACTCTTCTCTGGCAGCGTGCCTCATTTGTATGGAAGAACAGCCATCTGCCAAGCGTAAGTAACTCAAGTACTTCACCATTCATGTCGCTAATGTTGAATAGTATCTCGGCCCCACCTTGGGGCAGCTCATCCACTTGTTCATACTTCTTGTGGTAAATAGTCTCACAGCTTTCGCGCTTTTTGTCCTCCTACTTAGGAGCCTATGGGCGAGTGCATCTAACACGACCACTATTGAAACTTGGGAAATCGAGAGACATGCTACTCTTGTCCGTCGAGCCCGTGTGCTGGGCGGGTATCTTGAGGGTCCTGGGGGAATTCGAGTTCGCATAAAAAAGCAGGAATACCCATACGACATTGGGATTTGGGCCAACATCAAGCAAAGTATGGGCGGGAGCGCGAACGTGAGTATGCCCTTTTTGGTCCAGATATTTCAGATATGTAAACACGGAAGCTAACGTCTCTTCAGTTCATAAGCTGGTTCTGGCCTCTGGCCGCAACACCTGATCGTCGGTCTGGCTGGGAATTCGAGACCAATGACTTTGAGGGTGAGTAGTTGAGTCAGTATTCTAGCTTTCAGTTACTGATCATTTTTCTTAGATCCTGGAGTGTCATGGCCACCCCCAGATCCAGATCGAATCCCGATGCCAGCCAGTGCAAGGCCACCAAGTAATATCAACATGCCTACATACGCAACTATTCAAGACGAGATTGATGCCTTCAACCGTCGCAAACAGGAAGATATGAAGCGATTCCAGCGAAGTCCGGGTCTACAGCGCCGCAGACCATTTCACGATCGGTACAAACAGGCCGCCTACGCTCAAAGTGGTGGCGATGAGTCCGAAACTGACTCCGAGGGTTACTCAGACGAGGGGGAAGAGTCCTGGCGAAACGCCGAAGGAGAAAGACTACGTGACTTCGGGGTGGACGAGGAAGCAGAATTCTATGATGAGGAAGACATCCCTCTTGGTGTTCTGATTGAGCGACGGAAGCAGCAGCGATCTGCTAACTGAACCCTTCGCAACGAAAATCATCTGAATCATTAGATCTTTTTCGCAATACCCCTCAGACGCACATATCCCAGCCACTGACTGCCATCTTCACCACGAGTAACCACATCCCGGAGCACACCACAAATCTGCTGCACTGCAGCATCCCGCTTTTCCTCGGGGAGCACCTCCAAGAACTGGGCTCCCATCAGTCTAACCCATCCCTCCAAGCCGCCCTTGGCGTCAGTAGTGAGTTTCGTTGGGCGGTACTCGAGCTCGACGTTCTCAACCTTGAACCCGATCTCTTCAAGAGCATTTCTCATCCAAGTATCAGATGGGAAAAACCAGGGACTTGTCTCTCTCGCTTGTTCGATAGGGATACCCTGGTGCACCAGTGCGTAGACAAGGGCCGTCTTAACCTCAGCAACGTTACCATGCCCTCCCATTTCGAACACATATGTACCGCCCGGCTTCAGACAGTCATAGATTGCGCGGAGTGTCGACATGCGCGTCGACTCATCGCGTAAGATCCAGTGGAGGGCTGCGTTGGAGATTCTGTCTACTGTTAGAAGTCGAGTTCATGCATCTGTATCACGCATTATAGTTAAAGACATACACTTTATCCCATGAGCCATTCACAATGGATGTTTCTTTCTCCAGGTACCGACAATCCACAACACGGAAGCTGGCCTTGGCGCTTGCGTAGTCTTTGTTGGCAGACTCGATCATGGACGCAGACGAGTCAATGCCCAGGACGGATGCTATAGCGGGAAGGAAGTTGGCTGTGAATTTTCCATCTCCGCAACCGACATCAAGGACCTTGTCTGTTGGCTTGGGGTCCAGAGAGCTGAGGAGTTTTCCGGTGATTTTCGCGGAGTGCACGAAGGATGCAGAGGTAGAGTAAGCCTAGCTTGTTAATTATGGGACATGCACATTATTGCGAGGGATAAATACTTCAGCTGACCAGTGATCTTTAGGACCCTCGGTATTGGACACCATGGTGTGCATTTGACAGATGAGAGTGGGGAAGTGGAGAAGTCGTCTTGGCGTGGAATGACAGTTAGGAACAAGGGAAATGAAAGCTGATCAACACGTGAGAATGTTCTAAGAGTTGCGTTCCTCGTGAATTCTTGGATGATTTTCTGGTCATTGGGAAGTTTGGTGGGCTCTTATATATGTTTTCTCCGTGCAGGGGGCAGTTGTTCGAGGTAGTATAACGAGGCCGATATCGGACCATGGATATACTTGAAAGTACCTATACGCCCTGCGTGGAATGCATAGGCCGAACCATAGAAGTTCTAGAACATCTCTCTTTCCAATAAAATTACAGATTGCAGCGATATCCGAAACGGCGCAGCTTTGTGTGGCAGGAGTTTCACTAACCATGATATCGATGAGAGGCTAGAATCGATATGATGTTTGGGAAAGCGTACATACAAAAGAATATATCGATGCGATGGGTAATTCCTGAAAGCCTATTATTGGTCAAACTTTTAAACACAGGAATGAAATTGCTGTAGCTCGCGATTACATCCTTTTCTTATAGTATATAGGGAGTAGATAATGCGGGGGCAACGTCAATCCGTGGAGAACCTGTTTTGGCCCTCCTTAGACAACGGTAAAAAGCGCATGCCGTAGCCATGCTACCGTCTCCGGGATATCACTCATAGAAATATGGCAGAAGCCCCTACTCAAACTTCTGGTCCTAGACGATCATCGGGTGTCGCTTTGCCGAACGCCCGACCGCGCGACAACGGCGACGACTTGGATCCCCGCGAAGCGCTCGAGCTCCAACAGATCCAAACGCGCGAGGACAACGAGCTGATCTACTCAACGCCGTCTGATTCATCCGGTGATGAATATCGCGTTGTGACGCGTCACACCACACCACGCGCTGTTTCATCGCGTGCTGAAGCCCAGCACCGCCAACACGTTCGAAATGGGACCTGGGACAAGCTCACTCAACTTTGGACACATAATGTTACTCTGACGGTGCCACATAAGAGTAGTCGGGATTACTTCGGTACGTATCCAGCGATTACGACTGCGAGTGCGACTTGCCGATCTGGAAAATACTGACTCTTGCCCGCAGCTTTGGAGAGAACATTCCTCGCGTATATCCGGACCTCCCTCGTCGTTGCGCAGCAAGGCGTGCTGATTGCCCAGCTGTTCCGTCTGGAGGCAACAGAAGCGTTGGCGGACCGTCTTGGGTTTGCTCAGGTCGGTACACCCCTCTCGGTCGCGTGTCACTGTGTGGCCATTCTTGTCGCTTTGGTTGGGGCGTATCGATTCTGGGGGCAACAGAGTGCAATTTCTAGGGATAGGATCTATGCTGGAGGTTGGGAATTGAATTCTGTGGGAATATTACTGGGTTGTGTGAGTGTGGTACAAATGCTTTTTGGCTTTGAAGTTGTCACTGACGCTGGCCAGATCACTCTAACGGTGTTGATTGTGTCCGTTGCCATCATGGTCGAGATTGATCGTATAGACACGTGGGTATTCTTTCAACGAATATTGGATGGGTGAATGGCACTGGACTATAGAAGGTATAGGCAAGGTCTTATTCGTACTGTCTTGGCAGGTCTACCAAAAGCCTCTTAGCTTGGCTAAGTAAATATAATTCTAATGGTTTACTATTGTTGCATAGTAGAAAGCAATGTTTCACTCGATAAGAACCAAGACGGACACTAGTTGCACAGCCCCCTTTAGCACTATAATATACGCTTCTGATATATCAAAACCAATCAGATGATCATTCAATGTACTCCACCTGTTGCGCCCGATGCAAAAGCAGGGCATCTGTCTCGTATTTAACAAATATATTATGCCTTCCATCCCTGGAGAACAATATCTGCCATGCAAAATCATCCCATTGCTGGACTGACTTTGGAAGTTCTTGTCAACACACCACTGACCATGCAATTCTGAACTAAGATTTTGAATATGTTAACCCTCAACGGGGCACTGTCCAAACGACACCGGCTATCAGTCTGGCATGTCTACCACAAAGGCGACGAGCACATCACAATAACACCATTCATCATACCGAAAAAGGAGTTCGGATTCAACAAGAAGAAACATGAAAACCTCGCGGTCGATTACCCCACAAACGGAGACGGAGCCAATGAATCTAACAGCTATTTTGTGCATCACCCGAGTCTGCTATTCCACAATGCGCCACGTACTCTCCGCCGCGGAAACAAGAAAAACGGAACGCCAATATGCCTAATAAAGTGCGGGGCACTTTGGCTGAACTGGAAAATCCAGTTCGGCGATAATCTAAAGGATGTTATTGATCCTAGAGGCGTGGTAAAATGGGAGTGTCGAAGTAACCCAAACAACACAACTCTCAACGATGATCGTGCTTTGAAAGGGTATAAAGTCCATACGTGGAGGGTGTGGGGGGAAAGTGGGAAAAGTTATCACCGTCAGATAAATGCGAGACGCAAGGAAAAGGAAGAATTTGGAGGAAAGGAAAATGCGAAAGCCTTAGATGATGATCCCATTCAGACGGAGAATGTCGCTGAAGATGAGAAGAAAAGCTTGGGTTATTCACAATCACATTGCCCCAGCCCTCCTCCTTACTCTGAAGCACCACGGGCGGCTATACCACAACCAGCTGTTGCTGAAGAAGCAGTTCGTCTCATCTGGAGTTCTCCATTTTCGTTGAATACTCGGCGCTATACGTTTAAATACGCCAATATCGAATTCTTCTGGAAAGGGACGAGAGACGTCCCGGAGAAACAATTGGCGAGATGGCTTATGCCGTTCAGTCATTTGAAGTTGATTGCCAGACTCCCTGGGATTGAGAGCGAAGATATTCTCGTTGGGAAATACACACCAAGTTTCGCGTGCCGGAAATTCGGCGAGTTATGGATTTTCGATTCTGTGGTGGCTAAGCTGCTTGATGACGGCCATTCTTCTACCTCGACCGAGCAAGCTGTAGTTAGCGAATTGCGGGGTATTTGGGAGACTCGATTGTATGAATTGATCATGGCGACAGCCATGTGTATGATAATTGGCGAGGCGCAGAAGCGGGAGATTCTCCTGTTGTTACTTACAATAGCTGCGGAAGGGGGAAGTGCGCGTTAAATACAATATTGAATAACAGATTAGTTATTTTACGTGATTCGATTTATTAACGTTGGAATTTAACTAAATAATACATATATGTACGTCATATGTTCAACCCTTCCGCTGTTATCATACATGAGTGCCCGTTAATGTCAAAGAGTTATAGTGTGCGCAGTGTTGTTCGGCTGTCCAAAGGACCTCTTCAGTAGGAGACACGAAACTCCTCTTCAAGAAGACGCCATTTTCTGGCAACCTCTACCCGTTCATCGGCGGTAGCTGCCCGCATATCTTCAATGCCTTGCGCTATCCGAGATGCAATAATAGAAAGCTCCTGAGTCCTGCCCAACGATTTTTGAAGCTTTCTGCGAAGTCCAACCAATGGATATCCAACCAGTCCCCAGAGACCTAAATGGAAGTCGAGTCAGAATTAAATACGCACGGGGAAATAGCGATTGTGTGATATATAGCGTTATCATACCTGCTGGTGGCTTGAGGAAAACACCGCCAATCCCTTTCCCAATTCCCTTGACCATTCCTTTCGCTCCTTGGTGCTTGGCACCATACTGAGGCTGCGTGACCAAGCCCGTGACACCGTAGTAAAATCCATCGCGAAGTTCCTATATAGAGGTCAGTGCGGAACCTTTGATCACCGAGGACGGGGTTGACGTACCGTTCCAGCTGCCACGAGTCCACTGCGGAAACTGATAACCTTCGGCGTTTCTTTGACCATTGGGTCGTGGTACAGCATCGGCGCATTGTGAAACCCTTTGGACAAGCTGAGAGTCAAATCCGTTGGAAGCCAGAGTATGTCTTTCAAGAACTTCTTCGACATCCGACTGCCGTGAGTGCGTATTTCGTAGACAACACCATGGCCCTTGGGTGACTCTATATAGCTCAACAATTCTGACTGGTCAACCGGCATGCCTTGTCTCTGACCAGCGGCACTAGCTGGTAAATTATCGTTCATTTTGTTGTGTCTCACGTTATCGTTCTCATTGTCGTTTGTGTCCAGGCTCATCTCATCATCATCGTCATTTGACCGGCCAAGTCCACGGCACTCGGCAGGCCCATGATACTCCGCAGGCTCATGATACTGCTCCTCATCACTATCCACGACTGAATCTTGACTTCTGCGGGATTTCCTCCATGAAAATCTTGATGAGGCATTACTAGATTCACGACTATGACCTATTGCACGACCGGCGGTGAGAAAATCCGAAACGACTTCATATGGGACCTCGCCAATCCCAGTCACAAAGTTCGCAATGGCTCCAACTAGCACCTGAGCTCCTGCACTGATAGGGCCTACAGGATTTCGATATGTGTCGTATTCCGATGCTCGGTTCCTGTGCAGTTGGTTAGTCGTCTGAAAAGATTTTGCTGGAGGTCAACCTACAAAGCGACATTCTCTGGTCTGATAGCCCCCATTTCAACCAGTACGGCTGCAGCAAAAGCGCTGAGCCCAATGGAAGTATGCTTAATGTGCCACACAGCAGGACGAGTGGGACATATTGCACATCGCAAAGTCTTCAAGTTGAGATGCCGATGAAAGCTTCGTACCCCATCCTTCACACCGGACTCTTTCCGCATTTTATTCGCTATTTCTTGCGCCTTCTCTCGAGTTGAAGGTTTCAGCGCTGTCTGGATAGCATCAGTCAACTTCTCGACTGTGAGTTGCTTGTAAGGCACAGGCGTCGGCCCCGCCCCAGCCACGCCAACGATTCCTCCCCAGAACTGTTGATCTCCAAAGAAGGGAATGATAATTGTCGGACGTCCAAGAGCAAGCCCTGCAGCAGTGGTACCCGCACCACCATGATGAATCACGCATGACACGTGCTGGAACAACCAGTCATGTGGTACGTTGCCAATGACGAGGATATTATCTGGCACGTCCATGCCGTCGACTCCGAGGTTTCCCCAGCCCTTTGAGACGATTGCACGCTGGCCGGCGTTTTTTATCGCTTCAAACACGATTTGGGTTAGCTTGATTTGGTTTTCTACCACAATAGAGCCGAATCCAACGTAGAGCGGAGTGGGCCCTGCTTTGAGGAAATCATCGATCTCTTTTTGGGGTTTGTAGTCTGACTTTGCTGGTAGCACACTAAACCCGCAAATATCGATGTGCTCACCCCAATCGCGTGGCTTTGGCAACAATGCCGGCGACCTGCAGCGAAGTGTAATTAGCAAACCATAGTCAGTGGGCAGTTCAAAGCCGCCGATTTCGGGTCAACCCATACCACAGATATGAGAACGGAACGCCGAGGCGTGCAGGCAAATTCGGCGCCGTGATCGAATCTAACGGATCTAGTGCGAGGCACTTCTTCCGCCACGAGTTGACCAGGTCTCCCAATCCCTCCCAAATCATCATATCCACAACGGTATAAGACACGAGATTTGCAACCGTTGGCTTGCAGGCCTGCTGGTGGATAACGGCCAAAGGATGCGGAAACGACTGTGTAGCTGACCAGGGCATTCTAAGAAATTTCCATTAGAGCGTCGCTCAGTTTCATGTCTGAAATGGACTCACGTGAACATCATATGAAGTGGAATCCCCAGCCTCTGTGCGCAATGAATATGACCCAAGCTGGGCGGGTTAGCGATTATTGCATCAGCAATAAACGGCCTTCGACGATAGTCAACTGTGTCGCTCCAGAGATCCTCCTTGATTTGGTGCAAGTCTGTACCGTCCCCTGTTTCGATACATGACTTCCAACACCCGTATATGATTTCCTTCATTTCGCGCCGACGTTTCTGGATGGCACCGCTGCGAATCGTGCTGAATGCGGGGAGTAGGGACGGGTTTTTGACCATGAACGCCATCAGTTCCTCGGGGTCACCACCGAGATTGAAGAACTCCAACCCGCCGTCAAGTACGAACTCCCGGAAAGCGAGGTGGGTTGCTAGCCGTACGCGGTGTCCATATGCCTTCAACTCTTTTCCTAACGCAACGAACGGTTGGATATCGCCCCGAGATCCGATGACTTGAATGACGATGTTCAGCTTCAGTGGGAAGTCTTTGCCCTCATCTTTTGGTATTGGTTCTGGGGTCTCTTTGCCCTCTAGATCCTCAAGTTCTGGTGGCGCAGTTGACGTTTGGACGCGATTCAATAGCCCTGCGAGATGCGGCATATGCTCGTCGATCTTTATATCAAGGCGGCCGTCACCTACGCACCGTTAGCCCCAGTTTGTAACGCTTCACTTATGACGAACTCAAGACTTTGACCCCGGTATTTCGTCGATCTACATTGATGTGCATCCGCTCGCCGTGCGGGGAGAGCGAAGCTCTGACCTCCTCAGGCCAGTCCTCCGGTCGGATTGACCCATGGTGGCTGGATCTGCGTCTCCTAGTTGGTGATGCCGGTTCCATTCTTCGCGGGAGATTGGCCTGGTGTGGCCAACTAGAGCGACGCAGTTCAGGATTGGCAGAAGGGGGATCAGCGTATGTTCACGTATTAAAATGGATAATATTTGATGGGGTAAAGAGCATTAAAAAGAATATGATTCCAAGGCTAGCTGTACTTTGATGATGTCAGAGGGTCCGGCAGTGTATGACCGCCCAGCTCGGATTCTGCCTGCTGTATAGTTTGTAATAGTTTGCCTATAACAATTAAAAATTCAAGTACCTATGTACGATCCATATGATTTATTCTTTTACACTTATTTCAGAAATAGGACAATTATCTAGCCGGTGAGCCCGGTCAAAATTGACTTGAAAATGTGCAGTGGCGGTAATAGAATGCCGCAGTCCCGGCTTCCCGGATCTTCCATTGTGGGTGGGTCCCGATCGGGATCAGACCTCGGGATCCCCATATTTATGGATTAGACACTGGTTTAGTACACATGGATGCAGCTGGGCAGCCCTGGAGGTATTTGCTACCGAGGTAGAAGATCATTGCCGTCTAATATGCTTTATACTTTGTATCAGCAACCATTGTTTGAAGCCCATTTCTAGATTTGTAGATGACATTATGTAGTTCCATCTATTCCTGCGTTTTGTCGCATAACATCTCAAGTGCCTCGGCTGCGCTAATGCGGCTAGCTGGTAGAAATCGTATTAATCTTTGAGCCACTGGTAATAAAGGCTGAAGCTCTGGATCGTGCACATTTTTTGCAAACTTGCGTTCAAACTTCGACATTTCGTGGTCTTTGAGACAAATTAGCAGAAACATCTTTATTGTTTGATGTATCACACTACTCACCTTCTTTTATCTCCAAATCACGGCCAGATCTGGTCTTCATTTCTTTCCACTGAGACTCCCACTCGACTGGCAGTCTCTCCACAAACCCAATCATTTGGAAAACCAGATATTCCTCTTCGTCAAACCAAAATGGATAGATCGTGAACACGAAAGCGTAAATCTGGGTTTTATGCCTCTATTAGTGCCGTGGCTACAAGTAAATAAGGGAAAAGGGCCTAGACATACCATGCAACCTGCACGCCACAAATCGAGGCGATAATCAAAGCAGTCCGTGAAGAGCGTCTCAGGTACCCGCAAATTATCCGGCTGGGCCAGCTTCTCAGGCTGCTCCCCCTTGAGGAAACTCTCTCCAAAATCAAGGAGCCGAATATCTTCCACGTCCTCGTCAGTCCAATCGACCCATTCCGCTGCCTCAACCAACTGGGTCGGCAACCCGTTGTCTAAAGGTGCGCCATCAATACGGGCTAGCAGCTCGATCTTTGGGAACCCAAGAACATCGAAAAACTCTTTGTCGAGTGAGTTCAACAGCGTATTGCAAGTAAATGCCATGTTCCGGCCGCTGATGTCTGATACAAGGTTAGTACAACTGCGCCAGACTACAAGACCCCCATAGGAAAGAACTCTCTTACCACCATGGCACATGCCGGCACTATGAATAAACCTGACAGCCTTCAGGAGTTGTGTAGACATTCGAAGAATGTCTTCCGGCTCGAGCTTATCATGGCCCTCATGATAGTCTCTGAGAACCATATCAACTGTAGGGCCAAGCAATTCGAATACAAGACATTGGTGGACTCCGTTAGGGCCATCGTGAGTGAAGTCATCAAGCAGTTGAACAATATATTTCGAAGAAAGGCTTCCTCCAGCATGGTTTTGGAGAAGCCTCAGGTTTCGCAACTCCCCCGATTCCGACGCATTTGCGGTCATTATTTTCAACGAGACCCACTGATCTCGCCTAGAATCATATTAGCCGTGGCTTAGCGAAAATAGATCAGTTTAGGAGCTGACTCTCTGTCCTTTGCAAGCCATACAGTCGAAAACCCCCCATATCCTAGCTTATGATGGATTTCGTAGCGACCATGCTTAAAGGTATCTCCAAGGGTGACTGGGTGGTATCCGCCGGGTTTGTATCTTGACAATGACTCCTGGGTATAGAGAAGATTATTTTGGCAGAACGCAGACAAATCCATGTCCGACGAATGGAATGGGGGTAGGGAGGCACCGGAGTGGGGAGGTGGGGAGAGGACGTCATGGTTTGAAAGGTGTTGGTTGCCTGATCCGCCAGGCCACACACGTAGACAGCACCAGATAACTAACTAACTAGCTCTCCCTCTCTCTTCTTCCCTCCTCTCCGTGTTCTTTGCTCACAATGCAACGCAGTCTTTCTTCATATCTTCCCTGGGTAACCTTCGTGATAAAAGTTCATGTAGCACAGATAATTCTTGCCAAGCCCTGGCCCTGCGGGATGTCCCGAGATTCGATGTCTTAGCGCCCTGGGGAGCCTCCGGGATAGCCCTGCCGGGGTTCTCTTGCGACATTGGCAACCTGAACGATTGGCTATAACACCCGTGGACACTGTACGGGATCCAGCCGCACATCGGACAACCTTCCGCGGTCGGGCATTGATACTAATTCACGGCCTCGCTCTCCACTTCCCCTTCAATTCTTCAATTGTATGATACGATCTTATCTATTAGCCGTGATATAAGAAAAGCTATATTGAGACCCTTTCTGGATGTCCCTTTTAGAGGTCTTTTTCCCATCTAAGTGCAGCATTGAAATTTCACAGCGAACCGCGAGATCCCGAACTAGCCGATCATTGTGCTCGCCGATGCTGCTCAAAGGCGTGTTTCGAGCCGGCTATAGAAGGAAAATGGTGTCCGAGCCGGAAAATAGTGTCCGACTCGGTGAGATTCCGGGGCCTATAAATAGAGATAGTATAAAAATAGATTTAAATTAGGTATAAGTTATCTAAAAATAGAAAGAGCTTTAGATCTACTATAATATATAAATATTCTTTAGATTTTATAACTTTTACTAGCGCTTTATTAAAGGATACTTATATATCTCTTTACCCTTTATATCTATACTAAAAGAAAGTAAAAATAGGAAGAAACTAGGCTAGATTATCTTAAATAGTAGCGAATTAGTAGCGTTTTAAAGCCTAAAAGAAGTCTTTAAATTAGTATTTTTACTAAAATTTAAAGATATATATTAAAGCTAAAATATATTATTAAATCTTTTATAATTTCTATTTAGCTATTCTAGCTATATTAATATCTCTAAATATCTATTCTAGCTATTTTCTAAAACTATTATAGCTACTAAAGATACTTATTATAGTATTTAACTACTCCTATAGGGCTTTCTTATAGTAGTTCTAGATATATAGTTTAAACTAACTCTATACTTATCCTTATAAGTAGATAGATATAAAGATTACTTTATTTACTTTAGATAGGAGTTTATTTTTATTTATATTAAGATATATATCTATCTAGATAAAGAATCCTTAAAGCTTAGCTCGATTTCCTTTAAAGCACTTAGCTTTAGGAAGCTAGAGTCTTAGAATAGCGCTAGCTAATACTAAAGTAATAATCTAGATATATATTTAGATAAGATATTCTTTAATCTAGGCGTTATACTTTATCTACTTTTTAAGCTAGTCTATTAGCTTTATTACTTACTTTTTAGTATATTAATCTTTTTATCTCTCTCGTTATCGGAGTCCGGTTTAGGAGATATAGCTTTATACTCGACCGGAGATACCGCTAGTAACGCCTTAAGTATCCTCTTACTAGAGATAATATAAGATATATTAGGGGTTATAATTTAAAACTTAATTTAAGATAGTCTTTAATATATTATA
>CAJVRC010000870.1:71028-102374 GCA_911456345.1 Penicillium egyptiacum | reverse complement strand
GGAGCGACTACGATACGAAGTCGGTTATCTAGGAGTATTAGCTAAGTTATTATTAGTAGAGGGCTATAAATATATATATTAGCCGCTAGGGCTTCTCGATATTACTAATTTAGTTTTAAGCGCTTCTTATTACTACGCTTAGGTATCGTAGGGTACCTTTAGCACTTAAAGAATATTAAGGGAATAGGGACGCGGGTATTTAAAATATAATTCGAAACTAACCCTTCCGCTAAAACACCGGCTTAATATAGGATCGATAATTCGTTCTTTCTTAAGTCGAAAGTGGTATCTATAGGTAGGGCCTACTAGTATCTATTTAAATTAGGTAAATAAAGTTTTAGCTAAAAACTTAGATTAGTTAAGACTTAGTTAAAAGTCGGGTATAACTTTTATAGAGACCTTATTAAGTAAACTAGACTACTAAAGAAAATATAGGAAAAGGTAACCTTAATTTCTATTTAAATATAGCCTTAATTATTAAGATTAGGTCGGTAAACGCTAGAAGTAATTTAGTTAGGGCCTCTTTACGCTACTAAAGATTTCTACCTTCTAAGGTACCGGCGGAACCCCGAAAACTAATACCACTAAGTAGACTATCGGGCTCGCTAATAATATCCCTAAAGATCTAGTAAAACATATATATAATAGATAGGGTTAGGTCGACTCTATATCTTTTATACCACCTATTTATTAAAATTATAATAACTCTAATAGCTCGCCGGCCCCGCCGCTAAAGACTAGCTAGCGACTACGATCTAATACTACTACTATATAACTCCTTAAATCTTCTACTATTAAAGATAATCACTCGCTATACCGGTCGTAATATTCGTACTAACTTATCGAGCCTACCTTCGTAGCGAGCTAAGAAGGTCCTTAAAATAAGGATCTATCGTCGATTTTATAGCTCGCACGTTATATTCCTAGAAGGATAGCCTAGTAGACCCTAAAGGAAGGGTGCTAAAGAAAACCCGCGCCGGAAGGGAGCGATTTCGGAGCGAGAGGCAATTCGATTAGATTAGATATAGCGACTTCGTCCTAAGCCCTATAGACGTTACTAGATCGGATAAAGATAGGGTAGATATAAAGCCTAGGGGGTAGTATACTATAATCACTAATTTCGTTATATTATTAAATATATTAAATTAACTTATAAGACACTAAGAATAATAATATAGTGCGTGATAAAGTAGCCTATAGATATAGACTCTATATAGGGGATTACTTAGCTAGGCAACCTATCGATTAATATACGTAATATTGCCGGTATATAAGAGGATAATTTCTACGCTTTTATAATAGCTATTATATATAATTGTATATATAAGTGTCTACTATAGAATAGGAAGAATTCTTAGAATTAGGGCGTATAGAACGGGCTAGAAGAAATATACTAGGATTTAATACTACTTAGTTACACGATATATATACTATTATCTATACTATTCTCAAAATTATATATATAAGTTTAATAGATATTTCTACGTAAGGGTATCTTAGAATACGTATTCTTTAAAGCGTATATCACTATATTACTCTAAGAGAGATCGTGCTATTCTATATACACTAAAGTAAGGGGAACGTAGTTTAGGGTATAGCTAGAGTTTATAGGGCGTTATATTTAATTTTTCTTTACCTAATTTTGACTTAAAAACGATCCGTTATATAATTCTTACGGATATTCTATCTTTTAGAGATAGTATAAATAGCAACCTCCTAGTTTTAGTAATCTTATCTAAGTTATCTATCCTATAGTATCTATATACTATAAGCTAGTAGATAAGTAAGGACCCACCTATTTAGCTTATAGGATTAACTATAAGGACAACGCCTAGATAGCGATAATAACTAGTTCGACCTATTAAGTGTTAGTATTATTAGTATAACGGTATAACGTTAGAATCTATAATTACCTCTAATATAATTATCTACGATCTCCCTAACGTACTAATAACGGTAATTATAAGTAAAAGAAGTGCTATTATAGAGAGATAATATAAGATACGCTATAGCTTAGCTCGACTAGTAGTTAACTATTAAAATAACCACTAATACTATATAACTATATAAAGGTAGTCCGCGAAGAGAATATAGAGGCTACCTAGATAAGCAGATTTTAGAAGGAAGGATCTAACTAGGGAGACTACTATTTTCGCTAAAGTTAAAGCTATAGAGAAAGAAGGGTATATAAAACGTAGTAATCGAGGTATAAGTAGGTTTTCGCGCTACTAGAAGATTATACGAATATACTATAGTATTATTAGCTTAGAATAAAAACACTATATATAATAGAGTTCGGTATACTAATAACTTACCGCTTATAGTAGTAGGAATATTAGTATAATCTAAAAGAGCACTTAACTCTATACTAGTAACCTATTACTCTAGAATAACCTAGTAAGAATAGTAAAGGAACTATATAATAAGGTATATAGCGCTAAATCGACTTTATACTACCGCTAGCGTAGTTAGATATAATATAAAAGAAATAGTCTCCTAAAGTTAAGAAGTAGAAGAATAGTCACTAAGACGGATCTAATAATATTTTATAAAACTATAACTATACTTAACTACTAGCTAATATTCTTATTTAAATAAGGCCTTAAGATTTATATACCGAAAAAGAGATATATTAGCTAGGTAATAGTAGATAAATTCCTAGGATATCTTTATTTAATTCTAGGATTTTATTATACTAAGTTTCCTACCTATTAAAAGTAGCTACCTATAATCTTATAATACTAAAGATTAACTAAGGATTCTTAGTTAAGGCTTCGGAGTAACACTTTTACTCTTTTTCTATATAGACCTAAGAATAGATACTATATTTAAAGCTTATAGTATAGTTTCTAATTTAGCTTATATTATATAAGACTATATTTATAAGGGCTAATTATAGTTATAGTATCCTACTTTTATATAGATATCGAGGATATATAGAGGTAGTGTATATATTTATAAATACCTAACTTAATTTCTAGAGAGCACTACGATTCTCTTAGGACTTAGTCTTCGGACCTATAGAAAAAGTAAAGTGTGTACTCGCTATAATATACCTAGAAGTTATATAATATTTTAATAAAATAGTATTCACCTTTAAAATAGGTAGAATTAGCTATAGAGTATACGGTGTCTTAAATAAGTATATCCTAGGGATAGTTTTTATATACCGCGGATTCTCCGTATTAGTTTTAGTAGCCTATAGTTATCTACCCTAGACGGACTCTTATTAGCTTATCGTGATTACTCCTTAGGCCGAAACTATAACTAACCTTTACTTAAGGCCTATAATTTAATAATATTTTACTATCGGCAAAATTTAATATATATCTCCTTTCTAAAGGGTGCTAGGATTAGTAAATACGGAGACCGGGGTTATAATATCCGTTTACCGTTATAATAGTATCTTAGGATTCGTCGGTACTCTATAGAATATAGAAAAATAGATAGCTATATCACTAAACTATTAAAGTAAGCGAAATATACTCTATCTATAGGTTTTAATCGCTTATAATTTTTACTAGCGGTCTAAAGTGCCTATATATTATATTAGCCGATAAGTACAAATACCATATGTGCCGACGCGGCCGGATTCGGCCGCCCCCTAGATCGGGTTTGGCGTCCCGCCCGTTTGGGTTTGGTCCATCCCAATTCGGTTTAGTGTCTAGGCTTTTCCCAAAATGGCAGAAGCACAGCCCGCTCCTGTTCTGGTTTAGCGGACTCGGATCTAGTTTAGCAGCTCCCGAAGTAGTTTGGCGCCCCGGGCTATCCCTAAACTGGCATCTGCCATCTCCGACCGCCTACCAGCCTCACCCTTTAGACTATATAACTTCCAGTGCGTCGCTCGATCATCCTCCTCTCTTTGACTAACTACACTCTTTTCTCCCCGTTATACCCAGCCGTGAAATGATACCGTAATTCCGGATCGCACGGCATCCTTCCCCCGGCGCCTCCCTATTTCAGCTAAGTTCCTCGTCATCGCCTACGCGCCTTTTCTCCACTCGACTCGCTATAGATAGATCTATCCATCGGCCCTAGTCGCCCTAATCCTTAAATTAGACCGCTACGCTATAACCCTATAATTGACTTAGGCGATAGGTTAAATGCCTATCCTCTAGCCCCTATTTCTTCGGTATATGCTTATTTTGCCCGCTATAACGGCGTAGCCTTCTACGATCGGCCCGGGGAGAGAGCCTTAACTTACGAGGAGATTCGATTTACGACCTAGTCGGTCGAGCACGATTATAACGCGGCGCTCTCTAAGTTAGTGATAATTATAAGCTCTCGCCATACCTATATATCTATTAGCACTTACTACTCTTACGCCCCGCCTATAACGAAGAATGTCCTATTCCCGGTTTCTTTTTCGTAAGGGCTTTTAGTGGCCTTAAATAGGCTAGCGTCACCTAACGGATAATAGGTTATAATTTCCTAGACGCTAGTGTCTACGCTAAGTGATCTTCCGTAGACAATCTTACCGTAATTTTACTATTATAGCGAGGCGTAGTAAAGAAGACCGAGGAATCTAGACTATCGGAGATTCCTAGGAGGGTCGGTACCACCGTGCGTATAATAATATCTCACCCGACTAGACGCTAATACCTACGCTAAGCTCCTTTTCGGAGACGATCCCTTTACTATAGTCCTCTTATAGTAAGGCGTAGTAGGGTAGACCGTGAACTTACCCGAATATAAAACGTTTTAATCTAATAGGAGAAATACCGTATATAGTGTCGGCCTTACTTATAACTCCTTTATAAATTCTATTATAGATAGGTTAGTGGATCCTCGTATTAGTAGGCTACGCTTTATCTTATAACCCTTATCTATTCGACCTTCCTAAAGCGCTTAGAAGAGGTAGGGGAAGGTAGGTAGGTATAAAGGGTCGTTAGGAGTCGAAGGAGGCTAACTATCTATTTATAGTTCCTTCTCTTCTATTCTAATATATTACGTCTAAATCTTTCTCGCGGTATAGTACCGATTAATCTAGACGACGTTATCTATTATCGTCCGCCTACTAAAAAACTATATTTTAAACCGTTCCGGGCACCCGGTTCCTATAATCGTATCTATTTATAGATACCTTTAGATAGACCCGCGCTAGCCCCTCCGTTTCTATCTAGCTAGCACTAGCGTTCGAGTCTTCTATTCTCGGGGTATATACCGTACCTTTAAAGTTATTTCTATACACCTAGTGAAGTCGAGACGTTATTAGCCCCTAACGAGCTTATAGAAGAAGTGACTATTAACTACTCGAATAAGTTTAATATAGATTTCTTAAATGCCTCTTCGGAAAGAGATATAAATATTACTATATTAAATATATATATAGCGAGTCGAGAATTACTAGATAATATTTCTAGTAGTGATTTAGGGTAAGGTTTATCCGACTAGCGTTACGATAGTATATAGTGGCTATTATTTTAACTCCCCTTAATTTCTTTAATTATACCCTATCTCTCTTTCCTTAGCGATAACGTGGTCGATAATAATAGGCTAACTTAGCACTTTAAGACTAGACTTCTAAGGTGATAAGTATTATAAGAGTAACGTGATATCTTCTTCTTAAGATATTATCTAGGGTAGAGGTCTTAAGTAATCTACACCTTTATACTCTATATCGGTCTATAATAGCCTCTATATCCCGGTAGCGGAGGAAGAAATTCTAAGCCGAATAGAAGTATATAAAAATATAGGTTAGTGCTCTCTTAGTTAGCTCGGTTGCCTAGTCCTCCGGCTTACGTGGTAGAATATAGACGAAGTTATAATAGAGAGAGATATTTTACTATATTCGAACCCGATAATAGATATAGTAGATAGTAATATAATAGTTAATAGCTAAGTTCTTAACTATACGGGCTAGGAAAAGTAATCTACTCTAACGGATTTATTACCTAGAGATTCTAGAATTAAAGTAGACGAATTAGAGTCGAAACCGGTAGTATACGTTATCGGGAAAAGTATACCGGCCGAGAAGTATAATAGATAGCCCGTTTCCGAAAGCTATATAGTTATTAGCTAGGAGAAAGATAGGGCTATAGCTTATAATAACGAAGGCGAGCTATAGTATCGTAATACGGAGAGCCTATTAGTATCTCTAAAACTTCTTTAAAATAGAATATTAGCGCGTTTAATCTCGCGTATATTTTAAGATAGTAAGAAGTAGTCGCTATATAGCCTAATAGAGGAAGTTATAGGATTCTATCTAGTATTAGATCCGGCTCTAGTGTTAGACTAGCCGTCGGTCGTTATTTCTAACTACCGTTCCTAAGAGCAAGGAACGAAGGATACTATCTTAATAGCACGAATAGCCTCTTTAAATAGGAAGCGAGACCGGGATAAGTATATATCTAATAATAGTAGCGATAACCCTAATAGCCTCGACGATATAGACTACATGGGCGAAAGTGGTAAAGACGTATATAGAAATAGCGTTCCTTTCTATCGACTAAAAAGAGTAAGGCGACCTACTATATAGCTTAAGCCTAGACTTCCCTAGTAGAACACTAAACGCCTCTCGGTCGACGAGATAGTTTAATCTAAAGTGGCCGTAGATCAGACTTCCCTAGCAAGCTTGCACGATATAGAAACCATTCCTATCCGTGGTTTCCTTACGCGACAGATACTTTTATTAAGGGTCATCTATTCAGTTACCTTTAAAGAGCAGATAGAGCATTCCTACACTTAGAGATCACGTAAAGCTACTTCATATTATAAAAACAAAATTGGCAGCTAGCATTCCGAGCAACCCCCTTAGAAAGGGTCCCGCGCTAGGAAAACGACCGGGCCAACCCGATTCCTATCTAAGGACGACCAGCTTTTGATTGAATTGAAGGAAGAGCGGAGCCTGCTATGGAAGCGAATCGCAGAGTATTTTCCTAGAAGATCGGAAGGCTCCCTCCAGGTGCGCTATTGCACACGCCTCAAGGGCCGTAAGGCTGGAAATTCTGGGCATTCTGGGCGGAGTTCCAACGTGAGGAGCGAATCTTCATATAGAGGCGCACCTTGCGACGCAGTTCGAGTCGCGGGTGGCAAGAGCAAAGACACCGAAGAAGGTGTGTCAAGACCGCGATACGGTCCACCTCGGCGCAGGCAAACGGTGGATCGCTATTCCCCGGTTTGAGTTGGCAATAGTTCTTAGTCTTTGTCGAATATCAGCCAAACGGATCGCCAAAAACAAGACCGTCGCGCTGTGTCCAGCGCCCGTAGTGCGTTGGGCAACAGTTGAACCTTACCAGGTTTCACAGTTCAAAGAGCGGGTCGCCAATAGCAAAAAGTGAGATTAAAACAGTGTTTCAGTGCCAGATCGGCTTAGTAACTCTGCAGAGAGACTATTTTCGACTGTAAAGTGAGTATTGTAAACGGCGGACCTGTGAATTACTGTATCCGGCTAGTTTTACCTCTTTTAGTTTAGCGCCCTAATACACCGTCACGTAACCTCCCTTCAATGCCCTCCGACATAATAGACCCCGTTGTTTGCTATGGCCTAAGTCAGCTGGTCCTCCGGTTTTCCTATGGAGGTGAAAAATATCAGGACAGCCTCCAGAATTCTTTCTATTCATCTGTCAACCCAGCATAACAAAATGCTCAAATCATACTCCTGCCTTGACCGGGAAAGGCCATATGGCTCTCGCCTCTTCTGCGGACTTCTGCCCAGCAACGCTTTCAATGTACATAGTCAACAATTCCTCATTCTGCGTCCTCTTCTCATTCACATCCAATCCTGGTGCGACCCATCCTTCCGCATCAGTGTCAAGGCATTCTTGCGCAAGAGCCTGAATCTTATACCAAGCTTGATACTCAGAGAATTGGCGATCATGCGTATCGACCTGCTCCTGCGTAAAGGATAAAGGGCATTCTCCAGAAAATCCAAGGTCCGGCCAATTCTGAAAGAGTTCTATCAAGCACGCACGAAGCGGGAGAACGCCAATTTCGGAGACTTCCCCGCATCGAAGGAATAACTCTCGGAAGACACGGGGCACGTTCATGGCCCTATGCGCTGGTTTATCCTCAAGCAAGGTTGAGATCTCATAGGCCTTTGCCAACTTTACTTGGGACCATTCGCGCATTGCAAGCATCTTGCCATCCTCATCTAGGGTATCGAAATCATCGCGCAGTTTCACCTCAAATATCCCCTTCTCGTAATCGTAGTTCTGCGGGGGTTTGAGAAAGACTGGCCATTGGGCCTGGAGAAATGCAGGGAGAACAGAAATCGACTGGAGGTCGATGAGGGATACTATTCTTGAACACTCGTCAGAGGCGACGAAAATGTTTCCCATATGAAGATCGGTATGCCATAGAGTAGGCTGGGAAGCTTCCCCTTTCAATATTTCGTTCGAGTCTAAAAGTTCCATGACACTCTCTGTTGCTTGTAAGAGTTCAGTTTGTTCTTCGATATCTCCTTTATAAAAGAGTGCTTGATCTTGCTGGCCGTTCTTTGATATTCGTAGCATTTCGCGCTTTGCAATAGAAACCCCGAGGGTTGAAATTGAATACCCTATGAACAGTTAGTATATAAACTGTCAAAATACGCAGGGGACTCACAAGGTCCTTTATCAAAGTCCAGACTTGGATCAGGATTATATCCTCGATCACATGAAGGTCCAATACAGAAAGATGGATCAAGTTCATCATCAAGGGGCTTGTTTGGTTGCTCTATATCCGTTCGAAGATACAGTCCTCCATAAGCAGGGAAATGAATAGCTGATAATTGAGCCTCGATCTGGGTCAAGTTTCTGATTAACTGTAGCTGATCAAATTCGGTCATACTACCCCAAACTTGAAACAGTGGAACACCGGCGGCTTTCTCCATGATGATATATTCTGCACCGACAGCATTCGAGTTGTTCGATGACCAGGCAAGAACACGAGGGACAGGGATGCTAGTGTGTTTTCTGACTGTTTTATAGGATATTAGCCACTGGAAGTAGAATTATACCAATATAACGTACTGTATTCGAGAGCGCCGACTTCACCAGCTGTCGTTAAGGTGGGCGGGCCAGCAATGTGGCATGGAATTTTTGCTATCACTTCGGATCCATTTTCCTTTCTCATCAAGAAAGCCTTGCTGAAACCTCCTTCCATTTTGTCAATAGCTGTGACCTGACTGAACTTTCCGCCGACTGTTGCCGTAGTATTGCAAAGCTCATCCACATCGAATCGGACATATCTTCTGTTTAGCTGGTATTCTTCGTTGGCAAGAAAATGGCCATTGGTGTAAGGGAAAAGCTCCTCCTGTGTAATGGATGCACCTATTTGAACAATCAGAAACTGAAAGCAGCTGCCTTTGCACCAAATCCCTTTCCCTTCTTACCTCGACATGTTATCGATAAAGACGATCCAGATCTGCCATATCGATGTGTAGTAAAATTTCTGAGCGCTCTTAGCATTTTGAGAGCAAGTGTTCAACACACAGGTAAAAGAAAGAGGTGATAGAAGGAATGCCGGCAGGGAACTCATGAGACACTTCGGGCGGTATGGTAGATGAGTCAGCAGTCTTAGCGTCCACCACAAGGTCCACCACGGGTCCAACGCCTACACCTCTGAGATCATATAGTAGCTATAAATAAAAATTGGGTCAGCTAGACCTGCTATCTCAACGGTGACTAAAAGCCAGTTATTTTCCGTGCTTGCTATTTTGAAACATTTCCAATAAAAGGAAAGGGATCTTTTCGTGTTGCGCACCCATAATTCCAGAACCTTGGAACCTTGGACTTTCAAATTTTTTCTGTTGAGAATTGTCATGAATTCATGCAGTTTCAGAAATTACTCACTCTAAGCACAATGGATATTCTGTCGCAACCCTAGTATGGCGTCTCTCTCTTGGCTATCCTTGATTTTTGCGATTCTCGCAATAGCCTGTCCAGCAGAAGAGGATTTAACAGGAGGCTGTCTCTATGGCCATCTGTCGATGTACGAAAACAAAAGCCGCCTCGGAATTGTCTGCTGATCAATGACCGGCCATATGAACCGTCATTGATTCTACTCAAGGCCATCAGGCTCATAATCCTGGTCGCATGCAACGTCAAGTGAATGCACTAAATTATCTAGAGCGGGCTTAACATATGAAAATTTCTATTACATATTACATGTCATGTCGATACCAGGCAGCGCGTTGTTAGGTCTGGCATGGTATGCGACGAGCATATGTGTTTTGATTGGCCTCATGCCCTTTTTTTCGTCCCGGTTGCTCAAGTGCACGACTACTGCAACCCGGATCGCATGCAAGATATCTACAAAGACGGTCAAGCATATCGATAAGCGCCGGTAATACTATCTCCAACACAGATGACTCTATCAGATTAAGTAACAGCAAATCTCGAAATATGATATTCATGATGGGATAGCAGTTCCTCCTGGCTTCAAAGCTGACTCAAGACTATTTCTTGGTGGTAAAAGGTAATATACATATTGATCAGAGCAATCATCTTGACAAAGCACTATTTACCCTTTTGTCCACGGATATTGTATATGCCTGTGGGAGTAGGGCATCCATCTTTCTTCATAATTCTCGGGCTATCGACGCTCAGTGGCAAGGATCGTGGTCTTTCAAGTCAGCTTTGATAATTCAGAGGGAGTAATTGTGAAACATACGATGTTTTGGGGCTTAGCCCAGCTTCTTTTTTGCATCGCTCGCCAATGCATTCCACAACGCCTTAGCGGCCTCTTCCTGCTCTTTCTCTGAGGTTTTCACATTAATCTTACCGCTTGCCAACTTGGCATCGGTCCCATTCTTCTTTCGGAATTTGGCTAGCGCTTCATTCTGGGCTTGGCTGTTGACTTGCAAATAGACGTTCTTCCAATCACCAATAACCTCACCGGCGTCGAGACGCAATGGAGCCTTTGTTTTGTTGTCGTTGGCCTGGGGAGGTGCAATGCGTTTTCCTGGGGTTTGTGTTTGGAAGAGCTTTGTATAAAGCTTTGTAGTGAAGAGCTGCTCTCCGAGTTCCTTAATTGCTTTGGACATTTTCGAAACGTAGAGAATAGGAAAACTCAAAGAGGGCCTTGGAAGAGGATGAATGAAATCTTGGAAAGACAAAGATGATAATTTTCACAATATGGAGGCCCAGCAGAGGCGTATTTATAACCAATCCCAAAAAATTTTGCATACTTGTTAACTTGGCGTGGAGCTAGGTAGGGGCGCAAAGATATCCTGAGACTAGCCAAGTAATTTGAGCGCGTAACTCTGATATACAAGTGGAGGAGTGCTTGTCGCCAACTAAGCATAAGCACTAAACAATGATTTGGTTTGATCTACGTAGTAGTTATTTTTAGATGAGGGCCACTGCAGTTACTCGCTGCTAGGCTACTGGCTCTCAGTTGCGTCAGGGGACAAAGGCTGATATGGCTGGCCAGAGCCGGACCAAGCAGAGCTGCAGTTTGGGGTGAGTCGCCAACCAACGTAGCCGCCGGCCAAAATAACGAAGTGAAAGTTCATGCATTAGCGCGAGGCTGAGAAGTGCACATGAGAAACACACCGAATACCCATTGAGTTGACAGCCAAAACGCTGTCATCACTTGGAGCCCTATTGCGCATCATATACATGCAGCACAATGGCTCGGTCCCCCATAGCACCTGCCTCCTTGCGGCACCTATCAATAGTGCCGTGATTGGCTGAGGTAGTGAAAGAGGCTCCAGTGCTTTGAGGTGACCACTATGCATTAGCGAATGAGCGGCTCAGGGCCTGGCCCACAATCTAGACCAGCGGCTACGTCGGTGGGAGAGCAGATCCAATTTTGGCACCTCGCGCCATCCTATCTTCTCTAACGTGGCCGAAATATGAGTTTGAGGGGTATTCCTCGCACGAGTGGGATTGGTGGACTAAGGTTGCGTAATCTTTTCACTCAAGCCAGAGATTGGACGACTGCCCCACTTTTTTAGACCTCAGCGTGTCTAGGCTGACACAGCAAAGAGCATCAGCCAATGACGAGTACGGCTTTGCATACGACACCGTCCTGAGATTGCTGAAAGCTGCACGCAGTCGCTAGTGTCCCATCAATCCGCAAGAGCACAGCCCTGCAACCCACTTTAATGGAGAAGGCTATAAAAATGCGGTCTTTCGACACCATTTCGACAGATTTTCGACAGATTTTCGACATTGCTTTGTGGTATTTAGCGCTTTTCATCGACGCGCTCTTAGCTCCTTTTCGACGAAAATTTCACTTACATGTTCTGAAGCATGGTTCTGTCTCTTACTAGTGCCATAGAGCAGCTTATCCAGGCTTCAAGAGATGTTGAGCGTCGGAACGGCGTGAAAGAAAAAGAAAGGAAAAGAATTAAGGCAGCCGCCACATTACTTAGGAATGGGTACCCACCCCAGGACTCTATCGGAGCAGGTCGACAGTCGACTTATCTCGACTTCCTCCGCAAGGTTCTACAGCTTAACGGCCCATCCATGGTCGTCCTTTGTGCTATTGGCTTGGGACTGTCGACAATTGCCATCGCAAAGGAGAGTATACGACTTGATCTTCCATATGAGATCCAAAATCACTCTGGCCTTGACAACCCTGTGCTCCGATGGCTTGCACGTCAGTATATCAGTTTTTCTCTCTACCCAGAGGCTCCCCAGGCTCCCTTACAAGCCGATGATGGAACGGTGAACCAAGTCTCCGAGACTCACGACGCTCTCGAGCATCAGGAGCGGGGTCAAGGAAGCTACCAAATCATTCAACCAATCTTTAGTATGACATCTAAGTCTTGTGGGCCATGCTGCTAGCTAACATGGTGTAGGGCCACCTGCGGTAGTCACGTCGCCGGATTTGTTGACATTTCAACCCGGGAAGCGGCAAGACATAGGTATGGCCTTGGCGCAAATTGGATGATTACTGGCTAAATCGACCTAAAGACCCCTTGACCGGAGATGTATACGAGCTCAACGTGCAAGATATTCGAGATATCATAGAATCGGGCCAGATATCAGGCGCAGTATGGCTCACAGACACGTATGGAGTGAACACGACATCTTTTGTTACAATTCCAGTCAGTAACGAGCTGACGGATCGATTAATCTTACACCGTCCATTGGCAACATGGAACCAGCCGCCAAACTAATCTGCATCCTTTGCTACTATATACCCAACTTCAACGACGCCCGATGCTCTGAAGCGCCAAGTGTCTCTCCATGGAATGATGATCCGAAAGCCTTCCTCCTCGGTTCCAACTCCGTCGATGTATTCACCGCTTTCTTTCTCGAAAATCCGTATAGCGCCTCTGTTCTGAACAACATCCACGACAATTGCAACCGTTCTCGGTGGAGGGGTAGTCTGAACACCTTTTGATGGAGTCGTCCAGTTTATTCGATCGCATAAGTCACATGTTACCTGGGGTAATTAGTATTCTTCTCACAGATGAACATCTAACATATCATTCTCACTTCTTTCTTGCATTCTTCGAGAATCCCGCTGTCTGATGAGCTTTCGGTGCGAACTTTTTTGGCTGCCTTATCCATGGTACTGGTCTCTGTGTGCGCTTTTCTGGTGGAATCCAAACTTGCGGGGAGAATGAACGCTTTTGTATATTAGAATACATTACACGTACGCCAGATGAGAAGTGAACGCGCTTGACTTACGTCGCCGCTTAGTCCGATGAGATTAAGGATAATCACCAACGACGTCGCTTTTTGAGTTATTTCCTTTCAAGTAACACGAATTTTCCGTCAAGGATTAATGACCACAGTCATTTGGGGCTGTATCACCTTTGAGTCAAGCAGCAGTCGTTGTAATGCGCTGGTAAATAGATGAGTGGGCAGGTGAGGGGCAGGATGAAATCCGCCTTTATATTATCACGTGACAAATGTCTTTGCCCGAAGGGTTGGGCGCTGGTCTCCTGTCAAGACCTGATCAAGCAACAATGGCAATAATCTTTGAGCTTAAAGACCAAAAGTTTTCGCCATCTTCAAGATCAACATAATAAGAACAATAAAATTCGAATCCTTGGAATAATTTTCCCAAATCTCTGTAAAATTATTTTGCTCCCTCTGAATATTAATCCGAGATAAGATTAAACTGCATAAATTCATCGAAATTTCGTCGAAATATCGCTGAATGTTCGACGATATTTCGCATCTCTTTCTTACATCATAGTCTTGAAGGCATGCATTCTCGAACCTAGACGGGCAGATTCTTTGTACCTATCCACCTTAGCCGTCCCAGACGGCAGAGATAGGCTTGCTCCCACAAGCACAACTCAATCCCTTCAAGACCGTTCATCCAAGTTCACGCGATCTGCGGCGTACTTTTGTTAAAGGGTTTCACATGGGGCAGGGGTGGGCGACGAAGATATAAAATGGGAGGAACCTCTCGGCCTTATTGAGTTCTTCGTTTACATTCATATCAGCTTTTACCGTGCTGATTCAATCTTTCTTTCTCCATCGTACAAACAAATTCCATCAAACAGCATGGCACCGGTTCAAAGCAGCCCAAGATTGCTTTCAGAGCACATGGCATCGAAAAAGACTTCGTCTCCCTGTCACCAAGGCATGACGCCGCCGGATAGCCCAACGAAGGAATCAACCACGCCTCGAGATGCCGTGGAGGATCTGAAGTATCTCTTTGAAAGTGTGCTGCTCAGTCTTACCAACCGAGAACCTCCAAACACTCCTGTTTTCCAGGATCATTCCCAACCAGGCCCCGATATGGTTCAACTGAAGCAGTTGTTAGTGAAGGTCATCCGCAAAGGATATTCTTCAGCTGAGCCTCCCGTGGCAAATGAGCCTTCTGAGCCTTCTCAGCCTTGCTTTTCCAGCGATGAGCAGGAAGAGAACGCTCAGGTGGCAGACGAGATTGATCTCGAAATTCCGATCTGTACTACACCGGATGATTTCAAGTCTTTTGAGAAATGGGCATCAAAATCCCAATTCAAAACAATTGTGGAAACGTATGAGCCACCAGCCAACCACCCTTTCCACTTTTTCAGATAGCTGACACGGGTCTAGCTGGGACAAAGAGGCATGTAAATACAAGATTGCCGAGCCAACGGAGACTAGCAATGACCTGGACGACTATGCTGAGTATGCATTTGTTGTCCGTGAACGTGTTGGTACGTGACACCTTTGCATGCCGGACCGAAAACCTACTAATAGTATGATCAGACCGGACGTCCAAGGAGGTAGTGCCATTCATAGACATCAAGTCGGAAGGACTACGCGACATCCTGCGAGACGTGCTGCACGACATCAAGGCCGTTAGCCTGATAGAGGACAAGCCATCGGTAATTGAGACAGTATTATCATCAAGGAGCACGCTGACGTGGATTTAGATCGAGCAAAATTTCCTTTTCCATTTCCTCCCAGAGCTCGACAGATGTGCGGAGAACATGGATAGCAGTTCAGACAATAAGTCGGCACATGCGGAGCATCTCCTCCTGCTCATCGACTACCTCAAGCATACACATACTTCTGCTTTGCAGCGTCTCGAATCAATGTTGCAGCACGGTCATATTACATATGACCTTCTTTGGGCGCTTTTCAAGCCTGGTTGCCATGTTTATACCACATGCATTGGCACAAAAGAGCCGCGATGTGTCGTATTCGACGCGGGCGAAGAGATGACACAAAATGACGAGACGTGGTTGAATCTCGAGTGCCGATTCCTTGATTATGACGGAGTCAAGTTCGGCGAGGCCGGAATCTTTCTGCGTGTTGCAAAGTTTCGGGGGTCAAAGCGGATCGAGACCCTTAAGGCCTTCCCTCTCCACTACCATCCAAATCACGAGCAAGTCCGGAAAGACTTGATCGAGAGGGGTCAAAAGTTTCGAGATTTGGCCGGCTCACACGTTCGGCACTGTAAAGGCAGCGCATTCTTTATGAACAAGGGGAAGGCTATCAAAGTCAACATCAACAGTCGAGTGGCAGTGGACGCCGCATTTTTCCATGAAATGCAGCCAAATTACTCCCGACCGTCACTCCGCGACATTGGGGTCAAGGATAAGGATGGAATTTCAGTCATTGACATTGGTGCAATGCTCATAGAGGACCGTGAGCGAGAGAAGGAGAAAATGCGAGGAAACGGTGTGGATGCACAAAAGCTAAGCGAGGCGGATTTACTGGTCTCCTGCCCAACACTTTGCTGTTTCAGTTTCAAGGAGAAAATGTTCTGTATGTGACACGACTGACAATGGTTTGGTGTCGGCTAATGTGATCCCAGTGGAGTGCGCAGTTAGTGCTCTTAGGGACGTGGATTGGTCACCTGAATCGTTCGATTGCCTGCAGATAGCCTCCGAGACCAAGACACTCCTCTTGTCATTGGCAAAAACCCGCCTAGGTCTGATACCGACGGTACCGTTTGACGACGCGATTGACGGTAAAGGTCAAGGGCTCAATATGTTGCTGAAGTATGTCGGTGAATTGTATCTGCCCTGCATAGTCTTCAGCTGACACGTGCTAGTGGTCCGCCAGGCGTCGGGAAGTCTTTCACCGTCGAGGCAACCTCGGAATATTTCAAACTCCCTCTCTACTCGGTATCATCAATTCATTGCGTGCATATTGGCCTAGCTGACTTTCTCAGATATCTGCAGGTGAGCTTGTTGTCGATCATGGGGACAGCCACGCACTTGAATCACAACTTGAAATCATTTTCAAAATCGCAAAGCATTTCAACGCTATTCTTCTTTTGGATGAAGCCGACGCGTTCATGGCAAGTCGTACCGAGCTCCATGATAGCCATAATCGTCTGGTCACTGTGTTTCTCCGCAAGCTAGAGTATTACCGGGGACTGCTTTTCTTGACTTCGAACCGGGGTATCCAGCTTGACGATGCAATTCTGAGCCGAATCCATTTGACGATTAAGTATGAAGATTTGACAAAAGACTTCCGCAGAGGCCTCTGGAGAACCTTTTTGTTCAAGGCCCGAACACTCCGAGGTCCTGCCGTGATTGAAGAGGAGGACATCCAGCGATTGGAATCTTTGGCTCTCAATGGACGAGAGGTGAGTTCCATACTATCGGGTATATATCACTTGCTGACGGCCATCAATCAGATCTCAAATATCGCAGCAGTTGCACACGCTCTCGCTGAGGCAGATACAACGCAAGTCAGCTATAAATACTTGGAATTAGCCGCGAAATCGAACAAGAAATTTTCCAAGGAGTTTGGCAGGCAGGGTCCTGTTGACGGAATGTATATCTAACGACATGCATGGCAAACTTGAGCGGATAATTCTGCTGTCAGGGTTTTCAGCAACCCGCGACCTTCACCGCGATATTTTCGGTTTATACACGACAGTCTTAGCTAGGTATTGAAATTAAATGAACCTTTGCAATGCTTTCATAATGGTATATCATTGGAAAAAGCCCCAAGTTCGGAAGCCCGGCTCGCATCATGATTCGGTGGGGTCGAAGCATGCATAGAAGCGCATTTCGCCTCGAAATAAATGGATGACGACAGAAATGTGGGTATCAAGAATAAGATCGCTAGTTTAACAGGTAGAAAGTGGATTTACTTCTCACGACACACGAAGAAGTTTTGCGTCTCCTGTCTCAGCTCGACATAGTCGTCGTTTTGCTGCCCCCGGTATGCTGCAGAGTCGGTCGACATTTCAAAGTAGAGCGATGAAAGTCGACGATCAAAGCACGCCCAAGCTCTTCACTCCAAAGGACATTGCCGCTTGAATAGAGCAAGAGCAACCATAGACGAGCGGGAGACTTCAAGTCTATTATTTAGGGAATATGTGGCGAGACCTGATCCTTTAAGAACAATTGAGAGTATGCCACTGGAGAGGTTTCAATACTGGTCATACTGATGATCGGCGTGAACGCTGGCCTCTCAACCCAGCAACATCTGCACCGCCTTTTCAAGGCCCTCACGTGATGCTGCCTGGAGTGCATTGCCATATTCTCCCCCTTCGGAGTTGCCATCGGCACCTCGATCCAGCAGCATCTGCACCACGTTTTGATGGCCTTCGAGTGATGCGGCTTGGAGTGCATTGCCATACTCTCCACCCTGGGCGTTGACGTCGGCACCTCGATCCAGCAACATCTGCACCAAGTTTCCATGGCCTCTGAGTGCCGCGGCTTGGAGTGCATTGCTAAGTCGCCCACCTTGAGCTTTGACATCGGCCCCTCTATCCAACAGTAGCTGTGCCACCATTTGATGGCCTCCGACTGACGCGGCTTGAAGTGCATTGCCATACTCTCCACCCTGGGCGTTGACGTCGGACTCTCGATCTAGCAACACCTGCACTATCCTTTCATGACCCTCGAGTGATGCGGCCTGGAGTGCACTGCCATAGTATCCACCCTGGGCGTTGGCGTCGGCTCCTCGATCTAGCAGCATCTGCACCACCCTTTCATGGCCTCCATGTGATGCGGCCTGGAGTGCATTGCCATAGATCCCGCCATAGGCGTTGGCGTCGGCGCCTCGATCTAGCAGCATCTGCACCACCTTTTCATAGCCTCTAAATGTCGCGGCCTGGAGTGCATTGCCCCAGTCTCCACCCTGGGCGTTGGCGTCGGCACCTCGACCTAGCAGCATCTGCACCACCCTTTCATGGCCTCCATGTGATGCGGCCTGGAGTGCACTGGGATAGAATCCACTTTGGGTGTTGACGTCGGCATTTCGATCTAAGAGCATCTGCACCACCTTTTCATGGCCTCCCGATGATGCGGCCTGAAGTGCATCGCCATGCTTTCCACCCTGGGCGTTGACGTCGGCACCTTGATCTAGCAGCATCTGTACCGCCTTTTCATAGCCCCCGTATGAAGCGGCCTGGAGTGCATTGCCATAGCGCCCACCCTGGGCGTTAACGTTGGCCCCTCGATCCAGCAGCATCTGCACTATCCTTTCATGACCCTCGAGCGATGCGGCATGGAGTGCATTGCCATAGCGCCCACCCTGGGCGTTGGCGTCGGCACTTCGATCTAAGAGCATCTGCACCACCTTTTCATGGCCTCCGAATGATGCGGCCTGGAGAGCATTGCCATAGTATCCACCCTGGGCGTTGGCGTCGACACCTCGATCTAAGAGCACCTGCACTACCTTTTCATGGCCTCTGAATGAAGCGGCCTGGAGTGCATTGCCATAGTATCCACCCTGGGCGTTGGCGTCGACACCTCGATCTAAGAGCACCTGCACCACCTTTTCATGACCTCTGAATGAAGCGGCCTGGAGTGCATTGCCATATTCTCCATAATGAGCGTTGACGTCGGCGCCTCGATCTAGGAGAATCTGCACCACCCTTTTATAACCTCCGAATGAAGCGGCCTGGAGTGCATTGCCGAATAAGCCCCCTTGAGCATTTACTGTATTCGATGAATTCGCGTCCCTAGTGTCGGTGGGTAAGATACTGTTCACGACGGTTTCCAACCCCAACAAGGCTGCATAGTACAGAGGCAATGCCATATCAGCAATAGGACGCTCATAGTCCACATATTTTTTCCACGGACAGTCCATGTCATGCAACCGTATCCACGTAACAAAAGCCTTTGTCTCGACCTTGAAAAGCTTCGACATTAGCTTTTCGATTGCTGTCTTCCCTTCCTCTAAGTTTGCATAATGATGAAACCAATGAATCGCGGCGAAACGAGCGAGTGGGAATTCTTCGAGCTTCGCCTCATCCAATAGCCCCCTAGAGAGAGCAGGCTCTAGGAGGTAGACTAGACATATCTGGGCTATTTCCGTATTCGTAGGAGCACTTCGCATGGCAAATATTCTTGAGTTTTGTTATAAGATGCGATTCGATTGGAGGTACTCCTGAACTGAGAAATGCGCTATACGAACAGTCAAGTTGGTCTGCCTATTGTCGTCCTCCGTGGCTGCGATCTCGATAAGACCGAGGCAAATGTCGACGAGGTCATCTTGCTCGTACGAACGACCCTCACGATCAAGCTACGGTGGCTCATTTAGGTCAACAGCGTAGGCATCTATCAACTCATTGACTGTGAGTGGTCGGATGGAGAAGCAAAGTAGAGTCAAAACCTGCCGCACGTCCTCAACATATTCATCTGCAATACTACACAGTATTCGCTCGTACGACTCATCTAGATCACGGGGCAACGTGCGTAGGCATTCGTCAAGCTGGTTTTGGGTTTTCGCCCGCCGAAGGGCATTGAACTGACATTCGACGTATCTGAACCTATATGTCATCTTGGTCAAAATAGTGGAAACGAGTTCTTGACGAGCACCTACACTCCTTATACACCTGTTGTCAATTTTTCCTAGACCTCGTTGTGGCGCGCTTTCCACTTCTAGAGTTTCGCGTCATTCTTGAGCTGATAAGAGACAAAGTTAGCTATGTCTCTGTCGATTTCCGAATTCCTAAGCGAAAGATCTTGGTCACGAGAAGAACCTAATGCTTCGCGGATATCTAGCTCATTGCGGCTCGTCACCAAAAGATGGACACCAGATATCGACTAACTGCGTATCACTTGTATCGCCCTTAAGACGCCTTCCCTTTTGCAGTCTCGAGGGCTCTCATCTAGCGCGTCGAGTAGAATATAAGTATCGCGGAATCGATTAAGGAAGCATCGTAGTGAGTCCAGCAGCACATCCACTGAAGGAGACCCGTATCTATACAATGCATGCAGTTGTCCTAGATCTCTCTCGCCGTCTTGTACTTGGACGGATAGCTGCAACAGCAATGCCCGTAACATGCCGTTGGCATCTTGCTTTGTCTCGTCACGAAAGGAAAAGTAGAACCACGCGATTCCGACTCCATGTTTATGACGTATCTCACGAAACGTATGCTGGATCGCGGTTGAGCAGAGGACCGACTTGCCACATCCTGCGAAACCATTCAGCCATAGAAGGGAATTCCGTTCCTCTATCCAAGTCTGAAATTGACGGCTATTGACGAACCATAGACCTGTGCTTGTGTGACGTTTCGCACACGCAGCGTTGTGGTCGGAAGATGCATCCGGTGCCATAAGCCAAGAACGAATCATGAGAGAGACTTGACTAGCATTTGTTCGCTCGACAAGTGATTTGACTTCTGATATGCCATCTTGGATCTGGCTCTGGCTCTTAAGCTGTAGGACATCGAGTGCAAACGAAAGGTTTTCACGTATGTCGCTGGCGTCTTCTTCGAGCTTCTGTATGGTACTTTTCCGAAATGGATAGGCCGCACGACGCCCAGCAATCTTGACGCGATCCCTCAAACCGACGGCCGAGTCTTTTTGGAACTTGTCACACTCGCTCTGCAGGTCGGTGATGATTTCCTCGCATTTCTGCACCGCCTTCTCGACTTCTCTGAGTAGAAGTTGCGGGTCCGCCTGCGATCGCCGTTCCTCTACTGCAACATCAAGGGCTCGAAAGATACTCTGAAGATTATCGAGGTTCTGCGCAACCTTTGCCAGATCGGTGTCTTGGTCCTTGTATGTAGCGTAAAAATTGACCAAGGACTGGGTGACTTGGATACCAAGCGAAAGCAGCCCTGCAATCCCTGATGCGATTGCAAGTGGATCAGCCATCGTGATCGATAGCAGTTCTTTAGACCGGGAATACAGGCGATTCAGCCGTCGATTAAATATATATAGCTGTTATTTCAGAGCCGGGCTTCAGCTTCAGAGCAGGGCCACAGCTGCTTCGATGCCCAAAGCGGGGCTGAGCATGGGCTATGATAAGCACCGATGTCGAGTAAGAGTTGTATCAGTATTTCCAGTAACTTCGGGGATTTGTTATCATGTGATTGTGCGTTACAGCGCATTACGAAATTTCTGAAAGGAGCTAAATCAAAGATGGGCTAGCGTGTTTCAAAATATGGTTCGGGAATGATGTGCGTGGTGAAACTGATTTCGAGCGGCCCTGTAACCACTTTCGACTACTGTACTCCATGAGAGTCAAGTGAACGGTACTGCCCAACGATTGGATTGAGAGCCGAGACTGGCGAACCGATTTCGAGCCCATCTGTATCATACTTCGATTTCAAAAAGTCCTAGACCCAGCGAAAATGTCGGGACGGGCCGAGACACGAACCCCTGAACCGCCCGACCGCAACGAACACGAAAATTCTCCACCGCGATTATTGAGACCGAGACAGCCGACTTAACACAGCTGCGCCATATATACACATACTGGCGAAATCATGCTCGCTCGGAGCGCCAGGCGGGACGAAAAGTACCGCACCTGGAAAAGATAGCGCAAAGTGTGGCGAAACAATACCACGATGTCATCCGCAAACAAAAGAAGAAGCACTGGAATGAGTTTCTCGCAGACAACGATAACATCTGGAAAGCCGCTAAATACCTGAAGTCGGGAGAGGACACAGCATTCGGGAAGCTACCGCCTTTGGCTCGTCGCGGCTCGGACACATTGAGCAGCGCTGACAAGTCGTTGGATCAATCAACCAACCATTATAATCGTGGTCAGTCTAGAAGCAACAGGGAAACGTGGTCTTTCGTAGGATATATGATTTCTAGCGATCATTATAATCGTGCGGTTAGTCTAGGAGCAACGGGGAAACCTGGTGCTTCTCGAAATTTAAAATTTCCAAGCCATCACAATTGCATAGAGGGCTTAGGAGTAGCGGGGAACTGTAGATTGTCTACGAACCCGCAGGAGTGGCAGCGCAGGGACGTACTCGAGAGGAGGCACGCACTAAATAGTAGGGACGCACTAAATAGTAGGGACGCACTAAATAGTAGGGACGCACTAAATAGTAGGGACGCACTGGAGAGTAGGGACGCACTGGAGAGTAGGGACGCACTGGAGAGTAGGGACGCACTGGAGAGTAGGGACGCACTGGAGAGTAGAGACGCACTGGAGAGTAGGGACGCACTGGACAGTAGGGTGGGGCAATGGACGCGACACAAGGTTTAGTGTCGCGCTCTTCCTTTTCATCCGTGTATTCGCATGCCCTCTTTAAGGAGACAATGAGAATTTCTTGGTAGAGCTATGTAGAGTATCCTGGAAGTGATAACGTGAAAGGACGTGGGCAACAGATTATTTTCAGCTAGCTCATTTCAAGAGTGATGGTCACTTGGTCCTGCCCGAAAGAAGGCTCCGTCTGGAAGAGGGCTGCTCCGTGGGAGTAGAAGTGAACCAAATCACACATTGTCTGTCTTTCCATAGACTTTCTAGATCCAATGAAAGCCACTGCAGAGATCCGCTCCTAGAGCAAGCTGATGAGCCAATGAAATCTATCCTCACTGGACAGGTTGACAGTCTGACTTTATCACCGTCCACGTGCCCGGTCGCCTATAGGCTCGTTTTTCAGGGCAAATGCGTGCGCAGCGCGCCCCCAGCCTGGGAGGTAGAGGGGTACTAGGGAATGCACGTGACGCATGTGGGCTCAGGAAGAGAAAGTAACCACAATCTATTTAGCCAATGGCAGTAATTGAACGCCCGTACTTTTTTGCCCAAGATTAATATCGTTTTTCTTTCACCAGCCGTCGTTTAATTCATTTTATCACCATCTTCACCATCAACACATCAACATAACGCTGATCGGCCTTCATCATTCACAATTTGACTGGTCAACAAATCAACCTCAAAGCAGTCGACACGGCTAACTTACACAAAATGGGAAGATTGTACAGTCTGAATCATGATCCCAACGTGTTGACTTCGAGTGATGCCATTTACGCCCTCGCTGGTTTGTCTGTGCGTTGAGGACATTTCTCGACTCGAAAAAAAATTGCGGGCCACCGTCCATGAGCGGCCTCAATATCTATTTTCAGAACTTCAAGCACAAATTCCGACGGTCTTCAAAGGCCCTGTGTGGTCAGGCATATGCTAGATGGGCTGTTTGACATCCACCTCAAAAATAATGATTTTGAGTGGGACTTTCAAGATGGATGTTGCAGCAACGGTTGACACCTTGATATGCATTAAACTGTTGCATTTTTGCCTTATGAGGTAGATGAGACGGACACCCAAAAGAAGGCGAATCTCTGTGAACTCTTGCTTTGGCCTGGATGGTGCTATTTTTGCGAGTCACTGGGGTTGATTTGATTGGCTCATATCCCCGCCCTCAAGGGTGTCAATGCCTAGAACATTCGAAATGGGATTCCTAGTTGGGAGTTCCGGTTTGAGCCTCCAAGAAATCAAACTTCCCTCCTGTTCTCATCTCTCGCTATGGATGATACTGTTTCGGGCCTGGCAGCCCAGAAGATTCGGGAGTTGTTTGCAATTTGTGGAGTTGAAAGCAGTGAGGAGCTTCTCAGGTCACTTACCGCCCATGCTGTCGAACATCGTGAGCGAGCCCCCGCCAAGTGCTAAGCGATATCGGGACATTGACAATTTTTCTAGTTCGCGAAGCCCAACTCAGGACCGAGAGAGGCAGCGGGTCCGAGCCTAACTCTCAGCTGAAGGAAAAGACGATCGAAACACCTCTCACTCCTCCACATGACAAACGTGGATCTGAGCGCCTTCTGAAACAGGCTGTAACAGAAGGCCGAACGACTTACAATGATATGGCTGGCATAGGGGAGCGAAAAAGGAAGAAGAGAAACAACGGTCATGGCTTGAAGTTGATGGACCAACATCCTGGAGCATCTGCAAGTTGTGAAAGTGGGATATCTAGCGGCAAGGCTCCCCCAAATAATCTGTCGCCTCAAACGTGCCAAACGGTAAGACACTACTGCTTCAAATCCATGATTGATGAAATAAGGGACTTATGATTCACTTTTTGCCTCAGGTCGATGACGCTAATCCTCAGAGTTTACCGACACCCCGCGATAGCTCCTTGCCATCATATATGAATTCAGCCTACGAAATGAAGGTCATAACAACGATAATCATGGAATGCGTCAAATCGAACTCCGCTATAGCGAAGTACGGGCAACACACCAGCACAGCTATGGTAACAACTAAGCTGGAGAAGACACAGGATTATGTCAACGAGTTGTCCAAATACAGTTATGATCAAGCAATCAAGACCATTCGAAGGGACACTGCTTTAAACGCTGGCAGAGCAATACAGACCAACTACAACGAAACCATCTTTTGGCCAATCATCCTTAAATGCGCCGCTCTGATCGATCCTGCAACACTGCCCCCCGCGAAAGGCCCGATCGATGGATTTTCAATGGCGGAAAAAGCTGCTACAAGGAGATTCATGGAGGACATCGGGCATAGCTTGGGCCCCGAGAATCAGCGACAATATCGTACATTCTGGAAGAATATATATGAAATGCGTGAGGCTGGCGCTCACAAAATTCTTCTTTACCGCTCGAAAGAATTCGACAGCTTTTGCAGAAGCTATTCCAAAACAGCGGAAATCTCACTTGTGAACAAAGTTTTAGAGTGGGAAAAGCAGTATCACCCTCACATCGAGCAATTAGAAACGCAGATCTTATCACTGAGCACAGGTGACTTGAAACGGGTAAGCTATCTCAACGATCCTCACGTGCGAGGATTATTGAAAGTGCCAGAAACCTCGTGGAATAGTGCTTCGAATGAGTAAGCTTCTCTCGCTGAAGAGGAAACTTTCAAACAGTGCGCCGCGGAGTCTGTTTGTGCCGATAATCTAGGCATTAGACACGGCGATGAATTGGTGTATGAAGGTGGGACCGATAAGTCCGCATTCGTCACCCTTTTGCCCAAAGACAACGGGTCTTTATTTGTCTCGTCTATTGTACCCATTTGCGAAGGAGACTTCTTAGGCATATTTGCTGGCACAATCCGTTTCTCGGAGGAGTTTAGTGAAACTCATGGTATCTCCGGTCCCACCAGGAGACTTTGGCTTGACTATTCTCAGGTCACAGGGGTACTGAACCAGATGCATGTATCTGAGCCCGGTGGCAATGCAAACGTGTGCCTTCTCTGGGAGGCATTCTGTGGCAACGTTGAGACACAGTCTTGCATTTCCTGGCAAGTCTCTGTCAAAGCCACCAAACAAATCATGCCGTTTGATCCTATCATTCGTGCAGCTGCTCAGCAAGAGCAATTCGATCTGCATATGTCACCTGACAATGCCCAAAAAGGCTTTCTCGGAAATTGTATCAACTCATAATTTCAGGTGCCGGCTTGCATTTGAGACGCGTTTCATTTAACGGCAGCCAAGGAAAATCTAGGTCTGCAAGGAATCTTAGGTGCGTTCCGTTCCAGACAAATGAATACAAGCAAAGAAGACCAGCCAGTGACAAATTCATGGAATTACTTCTTATCTTTGTCCCATATTTCTAATTTACAAGAATGCATGTATTTACTTTTATGGTACGATATATAGGCCTTTTTCCAGAACGGTTAGAACCGACTAATCGGTGCGCGCAGTTGATCAGGTCCTACGCTCAGCAGCGCAACCTAGGCCGGCGGTATTACGCATCTCAGTAAAGGGTAAAGAACGAAAATATCGCGCTCCCCGCCAGATATTCTCGCTATTTCTTTTGGACACCCTCCCCCTTCCATTTCCATCGTCGCTGGTACCATTGTCACCATCTACTCCAGCGGGGTTCAAACAGGTCTATTGTGGAGCCTGAAAATATAGAACCAATGGAAATGTTTATTTTACCATTCGCGCGGTCTCGAGATGTCGGAAAAAATAACAAAAGTGTATGTACTAGTGGATATGTCATAACTCTGTACATTTTAGGTCGTGAGACCCCTCACGTTCCTGGGATCATATTCGACCCCAGGATCCATGGCATGGCTCCCAGGCACGCGGAAGCTTTATTAGAGTCCCTCAAAAGCTTTCTGTCCGGGGATGGACGAGTTTACACCTAGGAGGGTTTGAAAGCTCCCAGGATCGCGGGTCAGCTTCCCAGGAGTGTTAAGTTCGTCTGTGGGAACATAGATCACCTCTCCTGGGAGCTATATTGCTCCTGAAACCCTACGTAAAGCTCCTAGAGCAACCACTGGCCATTCCAGGATCAAAGAAGTGTCTTTGGGATCAGTATTTCCCTCATTTTTCCAAACTGAGATGGTCCATGTCTCTTTTTGCTGTACACATACTAGCCCTGGGGACTCTAGTCGATCCTAGAGGCACTTTGCTCGAGCCTGATGACCCACAATTTACCCGTAGGAAGGGCTTGGAGCAGCGAAGCTCCCAGTGCTGACCTGTACGTCCCTGAAGTCGATAGGGCCTGTGTATGAAACTGCCCCTCAAATTTCTTGATTCATCCTTGAAGGAAGTCGATCCCAGAGACTGCCCCATTGGCTACAGGAACGTACAAGCCGGCCCTGTGAGCTTTGTTGTTCCTTGAACCTCAAGTGCGAACTCAGAGAGAGGAGACATAGGTCTCGCGAATGAAACCGCGAAACTGCCTAGAGTTTCTTCGTTACTATTATTTAGAATCTCCACAAAGAGGATACCGACCTCAGAGACTCTTCAGTCGATCCTCGAAGGACCTGCGGTTGTCTCTGGGAATGGCAAGTACTAGACTTGATTGGCCCATTTTTACTCCCAGCTCCACTTTGGAGCGCCGTAACTTGCTGGCCCAGATGGGATTACCTAAGCGGGTACAAAACCTAACTATGTTGTCATAAAGGAAAAAGTATATAAGTCCGCGAAGAGCTCCTATCAACAATAAAACCCCCCTTAACGCCATTGAAATCCCGGTGCAGTGAGTTCTAGCCATCCAGGTCCGTGATCCAGTCGCGTCTTTTATACGACAATATCGGCCTCCAAGAAGTGTTCAGGGAGGTACACTGGAGAGTCGCGATTCTTGTCGACATTTACCCCTTCCACCGCGTACCCCGTACCGGACAAACCTCCAGAATGGCTACCCTTTTGCCCCGCGGATATCGTTCCGCCACCGAACACTGTTTCGACGAAGAACAAGCCGAAGCTATTGTTCGAACCACCGCCTACCACCGCAGAGACTTTTGTCTATCCGTCATCTGGTTCTCGCCCCGTGAACACGTCGATATTCGCCCGTCAATAGCAACACCCTTTCAGCGGACATCAAATGTTGGAGTCGGCTCCCTCGACCGGCTACCCCTCGAGCTCTTATTTGACACATTGTACCGTCTGGACATGCATTCTCTGTTCAAATTTCGACAAATAAACCTCCGATCAAGACAAATGGTAGATTCTCTCCAGCAGTATCAGCGGGTAGTCTCTTATGGACTGAACCTCTTCTGTGCTTTGTTACGAACACGACTTGCCGTGCACATTTCTCGACTCGACTTTTACAACACATTATGTACTAAAGCATGCAATTTTTGCGGCGAATTTGGCGGGTTTATATCCCTCCTAATTTGGAAGAGGTGCTGTTTTAATTGCCTCCAGTGGTCTTCGGAAACCCAAGTGCGGACTCTCGCCTCAGTCCGAAAGCATTTTCACATGACCAAAGCCGAATTAGACCAACTGAGATCATTTAAGGCCTTGCCTGGAATATACTCGATGGATGAATCTGTACAAAATTCCCGCATTACGATCGTTTCTCTCTATCAGGCCACTTTGGCTTGCAGACGGCAACCGCCTAGACTTCCGCAAGCCCAACCAGCGGGCTTAAACCGAAATCAAAAAATCAACTTCATGGGGTCGTGTGCACTTCCTTATTACGATAAACAGACTTGCAGAGTGGAACGCGGGATTTCGTGTGCTGGGTGTCAACTTGGTATTGAGAAAGGTATTATCGGCACCAGGGGCACGAAATGGGGATACGAGGCTCGAGACAAAGTGTATGCGCAAGACAGCTTTTTGGAGCATTTTCGGTGGTGTGAACAGGCACAGCTCCTGTGGAGATCGAGTGGCGACGGTAAAAACCGGCCACCCGAGCTACCTGTGTCTGCTCGGACAGGAGGCTACTTTCGAAGAAGAGAATGACAATCATATGAAGTCCATTTGCTAATGTATTGCAGCCAGACTACCTAGAATTTTCAAAGAAGAGCCTAGAAAGCGGACATATTCCAGCTATCTCAAAGTACAATACTGTACTTTATTCCTCCATGATTTGTCCCATTTGATTCATGAATTTCACCTCTGCGTCTGGCTTGACCAGGTGCCTTGCACAATAATTGTTCGAGTTTTTGCCAAATACCTTTTTGACTGGATCGCATTTGACGTTTGTTCCCCGGCGGTCCAAATACTGCTCGAACTCCCACTCCTTCCTGCAGCCACATGTATATTGGATATACTTTGATTCGCACATTTTGACCTGGTAGGGTATCCGAAGTTAATTGGGGCTTAGATATATGGGGAAAGGTCTTCTCCTTACGATTTTCTGCTGTCAAACGACTTGTACGTTGGCCGATAATCGGTAGAAGCGACTAGTGCATAGAACAGAACAGAACTTGCGCTATCGAGAAACTTGTATGGTGGTGGTGGACCGTTCTAAAAGTTTGCTTCTTGCCGATGCAATAAAAGAAGAGCTTGAGTGGAATCTGATGCTGCTACTGTTTAAATGATGCCCCAGGCGAACATTTTATATCTGCGAGGTCGAATATTGCCTCGGTTCCTGTTGGCTCAGGAAGCACTTGGGAGCATTTGGGGCTGGCGGCTCTGGCACACTGAGATAAAGACGAGGATAGTACCACAGGTGTTGCATACGACGATCACGGTCGTCATTTATTGTCAATTTAACTCCATTTCCTCCAAATTTAGAGACAAAAAAAGCCCCTGGACCAATGAAAGATCCACCAAGAGTGGGTTTCATAGAGTTTGGTGTTTCAGGTAACCGCGGAGCTAAAATCACTACTACAGAAGACTCTATAAATATGATCACCTGCAGAGTTCTCGACTTCATTTACATGCACAAGTTGCGCCAACCGCTGATATGTATATGTGGCTGAATTAATTGAGCAAATTGCGTAGAGGCCTTGCCGCTGAGATGAGACGGTGGCCGGGTCTAGACTTTCTTAGCCTGCCTAACCCCGCTCGACATTCCTAACAATCCCATAATTCCAAGGATGTCGATCCTTTAGGACAACAGAGTACCTTACTATCTTCTTCCGAAGATAGAAAAATAGCAAGCACAGCGGCGGTTAAGGTAATTTCAAGCATATATTATAAAACCCAGCTTTCGATCATAGTTGGGGGGAGGGCATTGCCAAATATGTCTTCCTATCAAAATTCAGAGAACCCAATGCATCCGGCTGTCCTCTCCATGGAAGTGGATGATGAAGATTCCTTTGAAAGTGAATATCGACTGCGAATCGGAAATCAAGTCAAATATATCATCATATCTCCCAAAACCTTCGACAGAGATACGCTTTCATTCCCTGTTCAGTCCCTGCCAAGTCTTCCTTGATACGATGAATGGACTGTAGCCCACATTTCGCGAGACAAAACTAGCGGCGACTTGAGAACTTCCATCTCGGACCGACCACTAGCCGGCGTCAAGTGTCAATGGCATCACGCCCTATTTGATTGCCTAGAGTTACAGAGAACCAAGCTGCTCACGGCATCGGCATTCGAAGCAGTCTTGCATCCTATTCTCCCAACCATCTTCCAAACGCCAGCGACCGTTATCGCTAAAATAGCTCGTTTCGAATGGGAGATTCCTCGTATCGAACGAGAAACAAGAGCATATCAGCTGCTGGAGTATTCCGGGCTGACGCCGCGCTTCCTCGGCCATATTCATGAAAATGGACGCATCATGGGGTTTCTATTAGAGAAAATAGAAGGACGCCCTGCTTCCATTCAGGATCTGGATATCTGCGAAGCAGCTCTGGGGAAACTCCACGAATTGGGATTTTTACATGGGGATGCGAACCGATACAACTTTCTCGTAGCGGAAGGAGGGGTAAAACTTCTCGACTTTGAATGCCTTCAGGGAAATGCTAGTCGGGAGTCGATGCACAAGGAGTTAGAGAGTCTACGTCTCCAACTGACTGAGGATTCCGGGCGTGGCGGAGGATTCATAGTCCAGGGGGGTAGCAATTGAAAATGACTTAGCGTGAGGAAGCGATCCAATGGTTGTCTTTGCCTATCTCATAGGTCCTAAATCGTCCCAAATTTTTGATCCTCTGATTCACACAGATGTTAGCGAGGTGAACAATTTTACATTGTGTATGCAAGTAGTCTACCTTTTTCTCTCTATATGCCTGCGGAGTATATCTATATATCTCGGCCGTCTGAAACGAGCTGACTTTGAAAGTGCTTGGGACACAAGCTAGCGGTTACAGTACATAAAATGTGTGCACGAGATGGGGGAAATGAGGACTACGAGAATTGCTACTCATCATGCGTCCTCTCCAGAGACGCCAATGTATCATCATTTGCTACACAACAAAGTGGGAAAACCACAATACCACTTTCCATTTTGCATGCGTCTCCGTACAATGAACTTCCGGAACTGACGACTAACATGCCTCATTATTACTGCCTTATTATTCCGACTTGGCCCCTGTCATATGACGTTAGGCCGTAACAGCCCCGCCTATTCCTCCGTCGGACGTAATGCCGACAAGACCCCTCGCTTCCTAAAGCATTTCTCTCTATAGTCGGTAAGCATCAAACCAAGCCTAGTGAAACCATCAAGCTGACTTTCTTATAGTCAACTTTTAGGCTTTACGAAGAAATGGCGGGTG
>CAJVRC010000870.1:37970-57666 GCA_911456345.1 Penicillium egyptiacum | reverse complement strand
TTTAGAGCTTTGAGAGCGAATTGGTGGCATGGTGGGTGGTTGAAGAAGAAGGGTTTGAATCAATTAACGCGTTTTGGGTGGGGTGGCCGGCTCGGTGGTGTGGCCGGCTCGGTGGTGAAATACGTTAGTCGGTTTATCGCTTATATAATTCACCGTTATAGTAACAAGTCGATTTCTATATATATAATTAGGCCTATTAATAGATTAATAGGAAGTTCTTATAAAGATTAAAGAATTTTCCACGCTAAGCTTTAGTATATAGCTTCCTTTAATTATTATAGAGAACTGTTATTAGCCAATAGGTACGATAAGAGCGCTTAGGCCGGAGATATAGGAAATATAGCAGAAAAGTGGATATACCACGGGCCTATCTAGGAAGACATTAAACTTAGGGTGAGTAGGGTGAAATAAATTCTTATAGTAGACTTAGGGGGTGCCTAGGTATTAGGAAATACGCGTGATTTAGAGTGGAGACTATTATCTAGCTAATAATATTTAATAAACACCCCTACTTCTTTCACTTATTCTAATAAGAAAACGAATGAATAAATTCGTTTATTTATTATTTTCGACCATATTGTACTCGGATTCTAAGATAACTAATTCATTAGTTTAATCACCGGCTATAAGTTTGCTTACCCGTTGACCCTTATATTTGTCTATTATCCACTAGTCGATGACGTTTCGTTTATTCTACTAATATATGTCGAGGAAAGCGTCGTTAAGTCAACTCCTAAACAACTATTGCATTTTATCGTTTATCAATATCATTTCTCTCTTCGAATAGTGTCTTTTCACCTTTTTTTAGCCTAGTTAATCACTTCTTTCTATTGCCCGCACTTATTGCCCGCATTTCAATTTGTATTTCTAATATTGATTACCCATTCCAGATTCCACATTTTATCTCACGAGTGCGACACTCACGTTCCTGGGATCATATTCGACCCCAGGACCTATGGCATGGTTCCTAGGCATGCTTGTGAGGGTCTCACGTATACATAGAGGTGGATAGTGTTTCAAGATGAACAATCGATATTAAGAACAACTATGGTTGACTCTAGATACAAGACGTAGCGCGAGGAAGCAAAAGAAAGGTAGCTTTCTCGCGTTCAGGGGAACCCATATACACTAAGTGGGTCCCGCGCAGATCATATCTCCATCCATTCCGTATGCTTCATGTATATCCTTGACAACGCTTATGATTGCTCCCAGGAGTAAAAATCTTAGTTCCCAGAGAACCTACAGCTCCCGGGAGTGAACTGTATAGCTCCGGAACGAGAGGTCGTACCCTGGGAGCTTTGGTTGTACAAACATGAGTGTACTTACTAGAGAAACGTCTCAGGACATTTTACCATCCGAGAGGCATCTGTTGGTTCTGCATGTATAACGTACAGAGGATTTTGTGTGTTTCACTATAAGCAGGCTATCACGAGAGTACAACCATGCGTTGCTGGAATCACGATAGCTTGAAAAGAACGTATTAAGGGCCCTGTTTTCAGAGGGAAACCCTTTTGTGAGGATCCTCTTGAGAGTAATACGTTTATATGAGACATCACCGGAGAGCACAAGCCTTAGGAGAGGCTATACGTCATATGATACCACTCTTACAGATATATGACTTACCTCTTGGAACAAATAATTTAGTTACTCCAAGGTGGAGAAATGAGTAGCGGTGAACCAATCACACGGTATACTTGGAGTGATAGTGCGGGAGTGTCCTCAGTCCTGGCAATCAACATCTGCAAAATTCCGCACAAGACTAGAGAGTCCAGCAAGCCATAAATCATGTCGTCTAAAACAAGGCGCTTCACAACCATGTATCCAATGGGCGTGTCGGGGGGAAATATAACGTGTGATTGGTCCTCTCTCACTCCTTTCTCCACCTTGGAGTAGCAAAACATGACCGTGCAAAACACACTTACGAAAACCCACACTCGCCAACCAAGACGCTTGCAATATCTTCGATCGACGCAGCCTATAGTACAACTGTCATGGACACGTATGGAGAATTCTCAGAGGACCTACAGCTCCCAGAAGTTATTAGTGGCCGACTGGCTCTCCTCCACAATAAGCTTTCACCTCACAATGAGAACTTGTCGTATTGTACAGCCCCAAAACTAGTAACCACCAGGGTCTGGAGCTCGTTGGTAAAGATACACCGAAGCCACCACATAAGCCACAATGCAGACTATCAAGAGCACGGACTCGGTGCGAGGCAACTCCACAGAACAGCTGTAAGACTCCTGAAAGTGGATAAACTCACAAGTATGGGTACGCTATTCCTGTGAAATGTCAACCCTTTCGTAGGAACAGACACCTCGTTCCCAGGAACGTAATGTCTCATCATAGGAGCATTCGGTATCCTGCGTAAGGACTGAACATGCCTGGTAAGATGTATGTCTCCAGCAGTTAAGGGCTTCCGCTTGTTGAGGTCGTTGGCGGACGGCCGGGAGGACAGATTTCAACGCGCTCAATTAATTGAGGGCGCCGATCACGTACAGTAACGCTGGGTCCAATGTTGAACATTACACGTTGACAGAGTGAAAGCACCTGCAACCTCTGGCATGATTTTGCCACTACAGTCTTCAGCGAGACCAATCAACAGGTTTTGCCTGTCGAGTATTGGGCTCGAACCAGAAAGTGGCCAGAAAATTCACCCAAGTAGCGTAATGAAGCAAAGTATATCGCCATCGAGCGAGGGAGGGAGGAAGTTAGGAGAAAAGCCTATGGTTCGTGGTCATGATGAGTATCCGGCCCTCCTGAGATGAGACACCGTCAAGCACATTCAGTTCGAGAATGGATAGACTATATCTCTAAGCTTGACTATGCGCGAGCAGTCTCCCTGCTGAAAAAAGAGAATGCTTTCCTTGCAGGCCAGGAAATCCTCAAAAGATATCATGACACAGCCATCTGGACAATTATCTCGAAAGGGGCCGAGCTACTTGACCCGACAACGTTGCCTACTGCTTCTCCATTTTGCCATCCGCTCGTTTCGACGAGAAATAGATTTTGGACGGCACACGCCCCTTCCCGTCGTTGAATTTGAAGGTCGAGAGCGTCCCAAGCTGCAACCCGAGTCATCTTCGCCTGGGATATTCTTTGGTACCGAGGTCAACGATTTCCTGGGACTCCAGTCAGACTTAACACCTCACAGGCCTTGCATGAGGTTTGCAACGTGGCCCTGTTCTTCCTGCGAGCCTCGTTCTATGATTTTCGAGTCGCGGATGCAGCAGCCCGCACTAGGGGCAGACAACGGATCCTATTGGCACAACGTAGCTTACATTCCTTTAAAACCCCAATCAGAACGTGCCGCCTGGCGTCTCTATCTTTTGTCGTGGTGCCAGACGAGTATGCATCTCATACATATGACAGCCCGCCAGCACGCCGGCACGAACCTATCCGCCCAACTCGGTGTGGGGTAGGATATTGCATACATGGATATAGTATGTGCACGCAAGTGCGATGAGAATGCCAGATATCGCCTCACTTTGAGAATAAGCAAAAAGGAGAGCAAGGTAGCTGACATTACTTGGGCGAAGTCCTCGAGGCGAGGATCGCTAGAGCAATCACCTCCTCCTAGTATCATTAAAATGAGAAATACCAAGAGTTGCAATATTATGACAGTCCTCCCATTCAAGCTGCGTCGTATCGAGGCTACGAAGAGATCGTACAAATGCTCCTAGATCGAGGCGCAGACGCCAACGCCTCGGACTTGGATAAAGGCAGTGCACTCCAATCCGCGTCGTTCAGCGGGAATGCCAATATTGTACGGTCACTGCTCGACCACGGTGCTGATATTGATGCCCAGGAAGGGGAACTCTGGAATCCACTGCACACCGCTGCACAAAGAGGGCATGAGAAGGTTGTGCAGGTACTGCTAGATCGAGGCGCCAGTGTAATGCTCGGAAAGGGGAGTATGACAGTACTGCGCTTCATTTTGCATCATCCAATGGCCATGAAACCATTGTGCAGATGCTACTTGACCACGGTGCGGATCTCAGTATGCAAGCCGCAGATCGGAGTATCAGAGGCGATCCCGTCTATCCGACACTTACTCACGCGGTGAACAAAAGACAAAATGCAATCGTCCGGATGCTGTTGGACCGTGACGCCGATGTCAATGCCCCGGGAAAAAGCGGCCTTACCGCACTGATGTGTGCATCGTCTAAAGGGTTTGAAGACACGTTAAAGATGCTGCTAGATTGGGGGGCAGATATCAATGCCAATTGGGAGTCGAGTAGTGCACTCCAACTCGCGGCGTTTGGAGGTCATGAGAATATCGTGCAGGTTTTGCTAAATCGTGGCGCCGATGTCAATCTCAGTGAGAATTGTGTCACTTGCACTCCAAGCTGCAGTATTTCAAGGGCATGAGAAGATTATGCAGATTCTACTAGATTGGGGCGCCGATGTCAATCTCAATGATGAGGAGTGTGGCACTGCACTACATGTCGCAGCATCTGAAGGACATGAGAAGATTGTGCATCTTCTGCTAGACCGAGGCGCGGACATCAATTCTCACAGTGAAGGGCTCCACAGTGCACTTCAAGCTGCATCAGCCGAGGGGCATGAAAAGGTTGTGCAGATCCTACTAGCTCGAGGTGCCGATATCAACGTACGGGGTGGAGACCGCGGCAGTGCGTTTGAAGAGGCATCATCCAACGGACATGAGGCCATAATGCGGCTGCTGCTGGCCAGGGGCGCTGAACAGAGTGATACGTATAGTTGAGACCTGTACATGGTTCCCTCATCAATCGGGTTTCATTCCTATGCCATTAGGAATGTCTGACTCTCTCAATGTGCGTGGAGCTGCGGGAATTGCTGGGATCTGGCCTCAGGTGCATCTTTTTGCGAGGAGTTGGTCTTGAGTGATTGACTCTGTGGTAGGATTAGAGATTTGAAGAGATCCTAGACTGTCATTGCGACGTACCCGTCGCAGGACCAATTTACCCTCTGAGGCGCTTCCGAGATGAATAGAGGAGACGAGGACGTAAACGAAGGAGGTCACCGTAAACTGTTCTGGAGGGAGCGACTTTACCAGATGTTTTATGACCGGTCAATACGCATCCTAGCCGGGGTCCGGGAGAATTTGTCCGTTGATTCCAACCTGCTATCATATTGGCGCTAGTAACGCTCATATGTTCAAGCAATTGGAGCGACGATAAACGATTGAATTGACGATAAAGACGATGAAGATGCTTGAAGATAAGAGTCCCTCTGTTGAAGAGGCAGCGCCTAAATACATGAAGCCCAACGAGCAAACGAACGAGATCATGTGCCACGAGTCCACCAGATTCGACATGGCCATGCTTATTCCAGATCAGCCTCATCTAGCTGATATAACTCCCTTCCCAGCTCCCCATTCACTCGATACTTCTCACCAGTCTTTCCGTCCTCCCATAATTGCATAGGAAGCGACAACTGATCCCATTCAACGGCAACATCAGCAAATGTCTGCTCATCGAATTCTGTCCGGGTCTCTTGGACAATATTCCTCTTCCCATCATAATAGATTAACCGTAGCATATCTGTTTCAAAAGCTTCCTGATCCGCAATAGCAAGATAGCCCTCTGAAGCTATTCGCCGAAGGTATGCAAACTCTCTTTCAATATAATTATCACGATTCGCCGTCCATTCGTCGCTTTGTTTGAGGGTCGGTAGTCTCTCCTTAAAATCCTGTCTCTCCCGTGAGATACTTTCTGGGTCTGGCAGGCGGCTATAACCATTCAAAGGGCCGGCTAACTCTGGCAAGATATCGAAGACTCGCCACCACTGGTCACCAAAATTGAAGAGTTTGGGATTATCAAGAAGTGCCCACCAGGCTGTCCTCTCCTCGTGGAGCTCATCGGACCCTACTAATTCCGTGATCTTGTGGTTGTCATCGGCATTGTAGTGGGTGCGTAACAAAATCAACTGATCATTATGACACCCCCAAATCCTCCACGCTATCTTCCGTAGGTCATCAGAGCGCCAGGGGCGAAGGATAGTGTCAATCTCATAGGCCGTAGGTGACAGTGTTTCGTAAGTGTCCGAGGTATGACCAGTAGGGTCCAGTTCCTGCGGAATCTCATCTAGATCTAAGAACTGATGGATCAGTCGGAGGCGCTGGTCTCCAGTAGGCTCAGATGAGGAGTGATCCCATTGTTTCTTTATAGATATTAGCCACGCAGGGGAAACAACAACATTGGCGCAAGACACTCACGATCAAGTAATGCTCGACGGGTAACTGGCCCCATTGCGGAAGGTATGCCTTGTCCATTACTGTCATGGGCAACAAAACAGAGCTCTGGACGGTAGATGGAAAGGCCCTCTATTTTGCACTGTTTGCATGTAGTGATATCAGAACTGATTAGTCATCAAAGTCCGCCCGTGAAGCACATATAAATAAAAACCACCACCTTGTTAATTCCTACAATTGTTGACGGTACAATATCCTATACGATTCAGAGATTCCCCTGCTTAATACCATAGACTATACAACACTTTGAATCTTACGTTTAGTCTCGCGGTTCATAGCGGCAATCAAAACAAAGGATCAGAATACATTTCTATACTACTAGCACTATTTTGTCCTCCTATTCATGGTCGTCCTCATCCAGCATTCGCACACTTTCCACTTCCCACCCAGCAAAGGTGCCGATACTTCGCTTGTTACTACTACTGGGGTTCGCAAACTTCACCTCGCACCTAGCCATGTTGAAGCCGACATTCCAACCTGTGAGGGGGCTACCGTTGTTCCTTCGGCAAAGGCCATTATAGCCGTTTGGCAACTTATATACGTTATCCTGGCCAAAATGGTTAATCGCGCAAAAGATGGCATCCATCCCTGATGGGCCACTGTGGGTCGTCTTTTGGAACTTGTGACTCGTCGCTCCCCACCACGTACTACCATCGATAGTGCTTGGGTCTTGACGGATGAAGGATACTTCGTAGTCCCGTTTAAACACCCAGGATATTTTATCGTTGTTCTAATTAAAGTCAGAAATGTTGTTTACCTCTCTGGATATGAGTTGGTGACACTTACTCGCGTGGTGACTCCGTCAGGCAGGGGCTGCTTTTCGGGGTATTCCTTCAGTCTCTGCTCGTATTGCGAACCTTTAGATCCGTGCTGCCCAGGTTTTGTCCATGCTGCGGGTTGGCATTAGTATCTTTTTAAAAGAAGACTGAGTGAAAGATAGAGTCATACAATCCTCTCTCCAATCCTGCCAGAAGTCGCCGCGGTCGTCTCCGTCTTCCCTCTCAGGCTCAAGCTTGGCCCAGTTTGATTGCATGTATCCTATCATCCCTATAGGAACCAATCAGCAAAGTCCTACAAAGGTGACCAACAGACCATGACGTGACTTACGAAGACATTGCCCATGCCAGTTATTCTGGTAAGATGCCACGCAGGTACCTGTGCGAGCGTCACTAGCGAGATAGTCGCCGCCTTGCTCGGAAGATTTCCAGGGGAACTCGTCGCACTGCAGCTCCAGCTTCTTATTCCCCTGGTGGTCTCGCAAGTCAGTAGTTGCCTGCGTGCAGGTCCCTGATTTACATTGTGCGTTATATCGTGCCTCCTTCCTTAATTTGTCATTCGAGAAGGTGAATAGCTTCTGGCGTTTATTGTCAGGGATGTTCAGCACGGGCGTACAGAGACCGGTAATAGCATCCATTTTGCCATTTTTGCCTTCTTCAATAAAGTCGTTGAGGAAGTCACAGTTAACTGTCCTCAGTCAGCAACGATAATCGGAAAGAATGATGGACTTTTTGTTTAGGGAGGGTTGGTTGAGGCTGGGTTGGCTTACATCGAATTTCGGGCAGCCGAACGTCTCCACTGGTGCCCGGGGGGCACTTGAGGTTCTGCGTAAACTCTGGAGCATTGGGGCCATCTGGAATCATCAGTAACTCAAAGCGCTGGGACACTTTTGGAAGCCACTTAAGAGGGCGACTTTTCACGTACCGATATCCATTTCATCACCACGTTTGGACAAACCCGAGGCGGAATCAAGGTATGTAGAGATAGAGCCGTTGGTCAACGAGCCGACCTCGACAAGATTCCGGTGCAAAGGGCCATCGATGGCGGCCTCGCGCTTTGATTTAGCTGATGACGACATTGGGATTGAACCCTTCTTCTCGTACAGCTTGAACGTCTTACGCGGGTCGTATGCCAGTCGAGGCGCTAGTGCCCAATCGATGAAGTTGAGAATTTGGGCCGTGGCCTTGTACCCGAGATTGTAGAAGAGGTACGCTCCGAAGCTGTAGTTGAACTCGTTACCAGTCGTGTCATAATCACCGTGAGCCTGGAAGGATAAGTCGCCCATTACGTAGCCGGTTAACTGCGCGTCCATTAGGGTAGCACCGCCGACGAGTTTCCCGCCGCCGATTTTGATACCAACATGTGCCTCCGGTGTTACGATAATGTCGAGTTGCGCGTCCAGAGCCACACCTGCTTCAAAGACTGGCTCAACAGAACCAGGAGCGGGCGCCTGTACGTCACTTTGGAGCCCTAGCAGTGTCTCATACTTATCCTTTGCATCATCATTCTGCGGCCAGTAAACCTCCGCCTTCCCGAAGGACAGTTGTGCTCCGGCAGTCGCCTCGCCATGCAAAGTTACCTTGCCTCGGATCTGGATCGATGTCAGTTTATATGCATATCTACTGGGAGGTTTTAAAGTCTTACTTCGCCATAAATGTCTAGTGTTGGTCCGACTGCCGCAATTCCCTTCACGGCCAGTCCAGGATAGGAAAGGGTGTCAATGATCTTCTTGCGGTCGGTTGTTGTCTGCATCTGCGCATTTCCCTCGATGTGGAGTCCGAGATAAGCAGTTGGATTCATTCCGAAGTAAGCAAACGTTTCGGGCTTGCCGGGGGGGATGAAGGTGGCGGATAAATAGTAGGCATAAGTGGCATCCATCACGAGGTCAGCTTCCAAATCCATCCGGAGGTTAGCTGAGAATGTCTGGCCGGGACATCCCCATTGCGCCCGGAACAAGTTGATGGTCTTGGAGAATCCCAGTTCGATCACGCCCAAACTGGATTTGGTTACCGTAGTCTGGCATGGACGTTAGTATGTATTTGGAGCAAAGAGTACGCAGTCACCAGGGGAATACATGCCAGTTTCTGTAGCCAGGCTTTGAACGCACCCCACCACCGCTTGTCGAGGTGGGAGCCGGAGAACTCCATTGGTGTTTTCACATGAATAGCCTCACTACGCTTCTCGATATTACCGTGGCGTACAACGGCCCGTTGAACTCGGGAGCGCCACTCATCCTTGGTGAGGCCCTCTTCTCCAAGGCCACGTTTCGCGCGGCTAGCTGGCGAGTTGGTCATTTCATCCCAGTATCCCATCAGATTCGTATAGTCCACGCGAATGTTCACGGGCTCATCATCTCGCTTGAGCTTAATCAGATGGAAATTATAGTCTATCTTCACCTCATAGACGGGGTTCGTGTTGCGCTCGAGCGACCGATGTTCCAAATGATGATCCGGAAGTTGATACTCGTCGTGGGCTGTTTTCATGGAGACAATTCGGGCAAACGGGCCGTCGCCGACATGGTCTGGAAGCCGGATGATTGTGTCCTCGGCGCCATCGATGAAGACACGCTCGCATTCGTGGGATCCTGCGGGATAGTCGCAGTAAAAATGGAATGTCTCCTCCGCGTGGTCGAAGACGGTATCCATGAGAGTTTGGTTCGTTGTTAAAACGGAACGTTTGACTCGGGGGATTTCCCGGGAACGACGTACAACGGTATGCGACGTCGCGAAGTCGTTGTCGATGGATCCATCGGGTCCGTCGAGCATCACAAATCCATAGGCGTCGCTGCCATCCTCCTCCGTAGAGGGCTCGCTATCCATGTTGTTGTTCTGGTACTCATCGCTGTATTCCCAAACGACATCCGACTTCTTAGGGTCGTTATAGTATTTTTCCCATAGGTACTTGGGATCAACGGGCCAGTTCTTGTCGTATCGACTCGGTGGATCACAACAGAACGACCATTCAGGATTACTGCCAGGCGGGATAGTGACTCCAGCGCAGTTAATCTCCGACTTGGATCCTGCGCCCGTCGCCGGTGGCGGATCGAGCGCACCAGCTACCTTTACCTTTCCAGGTGAGCAGGGACGCGGTTTACAGACGAGATCCGTGAGATGTTCCGCCCAGTCGTCGTCTGTCATGTCAGCCTGGGAAAGGGTGTTGGTCCATGCGCAACCACTGACGCTAAAACTGTGATCTGATGGACAGCAGAGCTCGCTTTTGAAGCGGTCGTGCAGCGGGCTACCAACAGAGCCGTCGACAGACGATACGTAAGTATCGGAGCACCACGGCTTGCCATCTGGCTTATCCCAGCGGAATGTCAGGGCATCATTGTCTGCCGGGCATTCGCCTGGGGTGGAAGGCATCAGCGGCCCTTGGCAATTGGTCCACCTGCAATCGGAGAACATGGCTGCGGAATCGCAGCATAGGTAGCGTTCGCCAATAAAGCATTGCCCTTCACCTTTGGCGTCCAGCGCGGTGTCTTGATTCAGTTTGAACTGGTTGCTCCCGCATTTGCCGTCGCAGCCGAACTCGCTTCGCTCGGGCGCCCCGTTCCATTCGCAGTTCTTGGGCATGGCATCCTCGGGACAGCAGATGTGCCGATACCATCCCTCAGAGCAGTCGCCACGGAGCTCCTTATTGCCCGCCTGCAGGGGATTGTGTGCAGTGCTGACCGACATGTATCCTGATGGGCACACCTGGTCGGGGTTCTTCTCCCCACTGGAGCCGTCAGTGCAGCGCGGTGTGACGAAGCAGTTTTGGCCAGTATAGGCGGCAAAGGCGTCGGCCAGGACGTTGGCAGCATCCCCGGATAAGCCACCACCCTCCATCTGCATGACTGAGAGGTCCTCGCCAATAACTCCGGCAAGTGCGTCAAAATCGCCATCATCCTGGTCGATTGCCCAGATCATCCACCCGCTCAGGCATCGGCTGGAGATGAACTTCTTTTTGTCGAAAAAGGATTGCTCATCGTCATAGGAGATCCACTGGGTCCCCTCGTAAACATTATATTTGACCGTTGTCTCCGGATCATAGAACGTATGGACATCAAGGGAGTTGTTCCTTGACGTGACTTCGGCGTATGTCAGGATGCCCGAGGTGTCAGAGCATGATCCAGGTATTCCACCGTCCGAGAATTCGCATTTGCCATTGGGTTGATAGCAATTGGGGTCTGCCATGGTAAAGGAGCGACCATAGAATGCAAAGCCAAAGACAACCTTGGATGGGTCAATGCCGTTGCGCCAAAGAAGGTCAAGACCGAGGTCGATCTCAGTGATGTTTGTATGGCCTTTGAGGTAAGGACCAGTCCATGTGATGTCTTGGTCCCACATTCCGTGCAGGTCGTAGCTCATGAGATTGAAGTAGTCGACATATTTAGCCATGCCAGCAGGGTCAAATCCGCGTAAGTACCAGTAGCTCGTTGGGAGTGTCGCCGAGATCTCCCAGCCAGGATTCTCGCGATCGAAGGCCTCCCGCAGCTCACCCAAAAGGGTCACAAAATTCGCCGCGTCTTGAGGTTCTCCGCCCCGATCCGATGCGGACGGATACTCCCAGTCAATGTCAATACCGTCAAGGTGGTAATCCTTCAGGTATTTGACCACTGAGTTGATGAAGGTCTGACGATTCTCGTATGAGCGTGTCACTGCGTCCAGCGTCAGTGTGCGCATGGATTCAAATTGCCAATTGAGTCACTTACTCTGAGTCCAAAGGTGCTGCGTCGGAGCATCACTAAAGGTCCACCCCCCAACCGCGATGTTGACCCGCAGCCCTGGGTGGGTAAACTTCAAGAACGACACCCGGTCCACAACGTCGCCGTACTCGTCTTCCAACTTGAAATCGTCACCAAAGTTGACAAAGGCCAGGTTGATATGAGTAAACGGCTCAATGATCAGACTCTCTGGCTCAATCACATTGCATCCTTTATGGATGTTGAACAACTCATAATATCCAATACGTCGATCATAGGACATGGCATCAGTATTCTCGGAGCATTTCGGGCGACTGAATGGTTTTAGTACTTATATTCCACATGAGCGGCCGAAGCAGACATACTCTGGTTCGCCGCAACCCCCACCATTGGAGTTTTTTTGGCAACCGTTGCCGCAGAATTCAGAAGTGACACCGCAGTATCCGAATGAACTGCCAACCGTTAGTCGTTAGAACGAAAACCCCCTGGGTCGGACCGCTAACTTACCTGCAACAGACATTAATAGGACAGTCAGAATTACCTGGAGCAGCGAACTCTCCGCACTCTGCCGTCGCATTGCAGTTACTCCTGCAACCAGTCCCGCAATGAGCGTCGGTAAAACCACATGCATAGTCTTTGCTACAGCAGCCTTGGTAACATGGAATTGAATCTGTGCAAGTGCCTCCCGGCTCACCAGGTCCCTGGGCAATAGCCGAGGGAAGCTGAAGCAATATCAAACAGATAAACAGCAATGGCCAGGTAAGAGAGTTCATCTTCCAGAGCAAATGGAAGGGTCTCTCCATGATCCCATGTACGGGTGAAGCGAGTCGGGTATGGATAACTCAACACTGTCGGAAATATTTTATAAGTAGAGAGTGACAGGACAAAAGAAAGCAAGAAAAGGAGTGAACGAAGGAGGGGGATTTTTCCTAGAGTAAATTTGGAATATCAACGACTTGCCCATCCTCTTAGCTCTAAAATAATAGATTGGCTGCTTTAGCTGAATTCTCCGTTTCTAACTGAATGAGAAACCCCAACTTCAGTGCCGTATAGCCGTGGAAGAATTGAACTACTGCTAAATCACACCTCTTAGTGCGCTGCCAAGAAAGAAAACCTCGAGGGTTGGGATCCTGCTGCCCCTAAGAAGCTTCATTTAATCTCCGTTTGTGGGTTAAGTGGGTCCTAAGATGTCTTACTTGTGCAGTAGTGCAATTAAGCTAACCAAGCCCCAATCCGTTATCCGAGAGGGTTTGATGGGGGCCAAATTTCGTGCATCCTACTAATTTATGTAAGTACCTTACTCTAGCGCTGTCTTAGTGTTATAAGACCATCCATCGGTTATTATAGTTTTTTCGGAAGAGGAATAACTTCCGAGCTCCCGCGAGACACAGTTATGGAGGCTTTTCCCGAATTCTGACTTTAGAAACCATTAAAATTTTTTGACTTGTTGACATTGAACGCAATGCTTCTCACCAGTGTCGGTATTGCCTTCGTTTTGCCCTTTTTTGGGCAAAATGTTGCTGCGATCCAGGTCTGGGACAGTCTAGATGACATCCCTACCGCGGTCCCCTCTGATTGTCGAAATGCCCTAACTTACAATATGACTTGCGCGAACAGCCTTGTTACTGCACAGGATGCTGCGAATGGGGCCGCACTGGTTGGGGTGGCTGCCAAGACATATTGCACGAAAGAATGTCACGATTCCCTCCAGACCTTCCAGGAGAGCATCCTTTCGGCCTGCGGAAAGAAGGAGTACCAGTTATACAAGAATAGCACGACAACGCAATCGCCCGCGGTGGTAGCTGATGGGTTGGTGTGGGCGTATAGCCTGATGTGTATCCAAGACGCGTGTGTATCTCCTGCGGAAAGGCCGTATAGGCCCTGGAATAGACACTGACCAAGTCCAGGTCTGGGTACTGTTTGGCTGATCTCTATAATCGAACCAAGGCCCCGTGTTCTGATTGCACCCTGAAGTACGGCTCGATCATGATGAGCTCTGATTACGGACGTAACAAGTTCCCGCCAGCCGCCTTCTCGTCATTGCTTTCGTCTTGCAGCGTTCCAGCCTCGAGCTATCCGTATACCTACACGCCTTTGCCAACGGCGACCACGATGGTATCCACGCCAACAGGCGCAACATCGACCACCGCCACACCGACTTGTACTGGCCACACCTATATATCGATCGAAGGGGATACTTGCAAGTCAATTTCTAAAGCTAACTCTGTCAGTACCGATCAGCTTATCAAGGTGAATAAACTTGACTATTCATGCTCAATGCTCATTTCTGGGACGCCGCTTTGCATCCAAGACACCTGTACTGTGTTTACAGTGCAGCAGAATCAAACATGCAATGATATTATCAAAGCCCAGTCATTTGGATTGGTGCAACTGATAGGATGGAATCCGTACGTTAGCCTACCTTCGACTTGACTTTTTGACAGCGGACTCACCAAGCATTCAGAACAATACACCAAAACTGCGATAATCTTGATTCGATGGTGGGAAGAAGTATTTGCATATCGTAAGTCGTGTCCCAATGGCATGGAGCTATTCTAATTGAAATAGGCCCCCAGGAGGAGGAGAGTTCAGCCTCCCCGACAGCACAAATAAAACATCCGCCGGGCTTCCGTCTTCTTTAATTACCTCATGGGTACCAGGAACTCCGGTAACCACAATGGATAATATCACCACTTCATGGTATTCGCCTATCATTGATCCAAACTACACGCCTTCCATTCCCACATTCACGCCAAACGCCACACTCTCAAGCCTTCTCGCTGAACGAACCAAGTACTGCTGGATTACCGCCGAAGATGAGAATAACGGCTTTATCCCAGAGGATGATCTATCGGATAACTGCTATTCGCTTTACGAAAGTTATTGTGATTTGGGCCCTACAGACCCAGTTCCGTCCCCATCCCCGAGCGCCATTCCCACAAGCTGCACGCCTACCTCGAGCAGTGCCAGCACAACAGATAGCTCTCCAGCAACAACCACCACTTCTGGCATCGCCACTCCAACGCCCACGCAGCCAAACATGACAAAAGACTGCACCAAGTTCCATAAGGTGGTTGACGGTGACAACTGCGCAACGATCTCGAAGGAATACGGGATCTCACAAGCTGATTTCCTGACATGGAACCCAGACGTGGGAGCCGATTGTAAAAATCTGTGGCTTGACAATTATGTCTGCGTGGGCTCGACACCGACGTCTACTAGTGGTACCCCTCCACCCACATCCACCAGTCCAGGCGTGGTCACTCCAACCCCAACCCAGCCAAATATGACAAAAGGCTGCACCAAATTCCATATGGTGGTTGACGGTGACAACTGCGCAACGATCTCGAGGGAATATGGGATCTCACGAGCTGATTTCCTGACGTGGAACCCAGATGTGGGAACTAATTGTACAAATCTGTGGCTTGACAATTATGTCTGTGTGGAGGCTAGCCCAAGCTCTAACCCCAGCCCTACCACCACACTGAGCCCTTCACCGACCTCTGAGGCGACGCCAACGCCCACCTTGCCGAAGATGGTCGATGGCTGTATTCAGTTTCACAAGGTTGAGGATGGAGACATATGTGCAAGTATCGCAACGCAGTACGGGATCTCACAGGCCGACTTCCTCGCGTGGAATCCCTATGTGGGAGATGGCTGCAAGAATTTGTGGCTTGGCTACTATGTATGTGTGGGTAAGCAGTAGTGGTTTGTTGCGGTCAGGAAAGAACTGTGTTCAGTATGAGGAGCAAGTCTGTTCAATTGACAGTTGTATTGTACTATTTCTAGAGTTTTCTAGTAGGCTGTTTTACAACGTACATCTATGGTAGACCTCTCACTCTAGAAACTCTACTATCATGTTCCCCACGCATTGCGGAGGCTGAAGGATTCGTGATTGATATGATAACTTAGAATGTAGGCCTCAACTGCCTGTTATGGGAGCTATCCTCGGAAGTGGAATGTGTCTAGACAAAGAAGTTCTCCGAGAGCAGTGAGGGTCCCCCTGTTTGGCAGTCTGGAATCAGCCTCTGAAATCAGTCTTCGTAAGAGCAGTCTAGCGTTGGGTGGCACCACCCCAGGCCGCTCAGCATCATCCCCGAGGGAAGGTTAAAAGTTCTCCTTGGACGATGGCAACGGTATCTGGAAGAAGCGAAGTTCACCTAACTGGGTTGGTTGAAAGGAACCTCCTTCCCGATGATAAGACTGTGCCTGTGATTTCAAGACCGAACACTTGTGGCCAGCAGTCGTGAGCCTTGAATGTATGGGATGGGCCTTTCTAGTGGAATTTTGTGCAAAATCTTTGACTTGCTTCCGGCTGAGACTTGTGATGGTCAAGGCCCCTGCCCGCATGGTAGGTGCAAGCCTTAGAAGAGTGTTCATTCTTATTGCGAAGTAGACTGAGTGTGTGAAGAGAGGTGAAGGACTACTTTTCATCATTGCAAGGATAAGAGGTCGATATAAAATAGGCTTGATTTGCCGCTGAGGCTTGTTCAAGTCGTTCCTCACCATCTGGTCTAAGTTCAACTGGGGCCGGGCTTGCTGGTAAGCTGGGAAGGGGTTTAGTTGTATCGCTCACTGCCACAGAGTCCGCATCAAGATCGATCGGGTTCTTTAGCTGCTGATCAGTTCATTGTCTCCGGCAGGAGAAGTACCTCAACAAACCAATACTGTCGCCGGCGCGGGGCAAGTCATGAGGATAGACGCGAGTTTCGATATCTGGGTCACTGAGAGCATCAACGTCAATCGGGTTGTCTGGGAAATATCAGTCAACGTAATAAGATAACCGCAGAGCTGCCGCATACCTGTGCTTGACCTAGGAAGGGGACGAGGTAAAGTTGGCAATCCTCCGAAATCCTCGGAGACTTGACGGTGATCATGGAGCGAAGCTTGAACTTCTACAAGAACAGGATCGGTGAGACCAACAAGCTGGGGCTGGGGCGCGAGCTGAACTTCAATCTTCATGAGAACTTCCCATCAATCCATCAATAGGCCTAATCATACATATAGAAATCGACTTGTTGCTACGGCGGTGAATTACATAAGCGATAAACCGACCACATAACTTGGGCCATTTAGATTCCTATGATCCTCGGGCGTATTGAGAACCTATGCGTATAGAAGATCAATCCACTTAGGAACCATAGCTTATCGTGCTTTACGCTCACTACCTTAAACTATTAAGAAAGACCACTAATAGTTATTTCAAGTCGCTAACTAAGATAAAAGCAAATAAATTATTAATTATAAAGGTTTTAGTATGGTAGAAGTACCGCTTTTATATTACAACTTTATATATATTATTCCGGCGTATCTTTATTAATAAGATTTAGATCCTAGTCGGTTACTAGTTTTAGGGCTGGATAGTAGGAGTTCTTGATAGGTTAGTCGACTTTTCATTAGAGATATAGTTAGAAATATACTAATTACGAGCTAAGGAAAGCCTAAAATCCCGAAGTATCCGCTAATAAGAGAAAGACTTAGCCGGTTTCCCGAAGGCGTATACTAATATAGACGTTAGTATCGTATATCTTACTATATTCGGCCACCTTTTTTATAAGGCTTAATTTTCGACGGCCTTATTTTTAGCGCTTAGACTTTCTAACCGATTTAGATCGATTACACTAGGCGGAAGAAGCGGAAGCTATATAAAGAGACGCGTCACTATTAGAGAAGACTAAAGGAAACGGCAACCTAAATAGTCGTAGGTATAGACGAAGTGGCTCTTAGGGATTCTTAAGGCTATAAACACGTATAAAACGGTCCTCTTTATATTCGTAGGTTTTCGCGTTAAAAAGGAGTGGTATAATCTAGAAACCGTGGTCTTTAGAGTTTATAGCTAATAAATACCTAAAACGGTCCCCCCGTAGGTGATAGATTTATAGCGGGCCGAATTTACGTTAAAAACCACGGCTAGAGGCAATCGAGGAGTGCGCTCTAGAAACTACGGGTTTCCGAGTTTATAACTAGCAAAAATCCGAAACGGTCACTCTAGTAGGTGATGAACGTAAATGTAGAATGCATCACGTCGAGGTCCGTTAATAATAAGGAATTTCTGATTTTGAGGGCTAAAAGTAAACAATAAATGTCTGCTTTAGAAAATTCGGTCAACTATACAGCGTAGCTAGCCTAAGGTTCTCGCCTTAAGAGCCTTTTTTTATTTTATTTTCCCCAAAATAACTAGTCAGGTACTAACTAGAATAGGAACGGTACTTGAGGCCTAGAGAATATGGCGGAAAAATGGGCATGCCAAAGGATGATTAATAGTGGGGAGTTTCCCGTAGCCAATCTAACTTAATAAACACCCTATTTCTTTCACTACGTTTTTTTTAAAAAAAAATGAATTAATCGGTTTATTATTCTTTTCGACCATTTTATAGTTAGATTACCGAGGGACAATTAATTTAATTAGTTAATCACTAGCTATAAACCTACTCTTACCCGTTAACCTTTATCCTTTCACTAGTATTAATTAGCCTTTAACACTTATTTATAGCTCCTTATACACTATTATTCTACCCTTATTTATTCTACGGTATAGTTATCGTAGAAAGTATCTTTTTTTTTAGTTAACTAAATAGCTATTATTAAATACGTAGTATAAGATCGACCGACTATAGAGGCCTAAACGATTTCACGTAGTTAACTTAGAGCGCGACTTAAGGTTTAGGAGATATACGTGATAGTGTATAGGGCCTAGGAAGCGTAGGTATATTCGGCTAATAGTAGTAATTAGTAGTAATTAACCACTATACTCTTATCTAGGAGGCTATATCTCTTACCTACTATCCGTTTATTACTTTTTATTACTACTTTTAAATAACTAATATAACTAACCTTTACTATTTCCGGTTTAACTATTTAATAGTTAACTTAGAGTTAATCACAAAATTATCTAAGTTACTTATATTTATAGACGTTTACCTATATCCTAAATACCCGAAATATTTATCTTAACGTCTTAAGTCGAGCCTCGATTTCTATAAAAAATCGACTTCTTACTATATCCGACCGATATTATATATAATTTAGGATATTACTTAGCCTAGAATATCGTATAGCTATATATCGGCTTTATATTTATTCCTATAGTTAGTGTTTTAGCGTATCGAGAATAGTCCTATTTTTAGAATAAACTATACGGAGAGACGCCTAAGGATATAATTCGAAAATTTAGGCGTAGATACTAATATTCCTTAAAGCTCTATCCTATCCTTACGCGTAAGGTATATACTAGATAGGCGTTATACCTATCCTAATAGTAAAGGTTACGGAAAGAACTATTTATATAATAGTATAGTTTAATTTATTTACTCTTTAATATATAAATAGCCGATATAAATATAATAAAAAGAGGGGGTTAATCCCGGTTAAGTCTTACCTTAGCCTAGTTAATACTATTTTTATAAGCCTTATCTATATTTAATTTAATTAGCTTATTCTTCCCTCCCCCTAACTAGAGGGTAACCGTTACCCCGAACGTTCTAGAAGGATTTCTATCTTTATTAATAAAAGATATAGTCTTTATCTTTTACTATTATTATCGCCCGCTATAGATAAGGCTATTTTAGGTCTAATAGCCTAGAAGATACGAGAGCTATTTATAATTTATAGAATTAAGGATAGTAAGGAGTATCTTAATCTAGTTATCGCCTACGCTACTAATTATAGTAAGTTAGCCCCCGCTAACGTCTAAAAGAATAGATTATTAATAGTCGCTTTAGTTTATAAAGCTCGACTTATAATTACTAGGGGCGCGACCGAGCCTATTTCTTAGGCTAAAGAAGCGACTATAGAAACCCCTCCGACTCTACTATATAACACTTATAGGTCCTATCGACTTATAAAACGGATAGAGAAGGAGGGTCCTATAACCTATAGCGATATAGCTAGTACGGAAAAGAAGAAAAAGAAGAGAAAAAGAAGCTACTAGTCGGAGTTAATAGATTAACCGCCCGGTTCGTTAGTAGCTAATAGAAATAGGATAGCTAAAGATAAAGTAT
>CAJVRC010000870.1:12406-34690 GCA_911456345.1 Penicillium egyptiacum | reverse complement strand
CTAATATCTAGACACACCCCCCCCCCCCCCCTAAGTCTAGTATAAGAATTATTTTATCCTACTAATCTAGAAGAAATCCTCTATAGTATACTAACTTTTATACTAGATTCTATAGGTATTAAATCTAAGCTAGTAGTTCCCCCTATAGTACGGAAGGGGGCTAAGATTTAAGATAGAGTGCCGTTTAGCTAATAATATTTAATAATTAGGCCTTCTTTCTATTACCGCTCTTATTACCTACGTTCTAAAATTTATATTTCTAAAATTAGTTATAGCTATATATTCTAGACCCCTTTACTAGGACTCTTATTCCTAGGATCTATAGTATAGTTCCTAGGCACGCTCTTAGTCGCTCCTAGGGATTAGACTTAGAGTTCCTTAAGGATATAAGATATTTCTAGGATTACTTAATCTATATCTAGGAGCGCGTCTAGCGTTCCTAGGCTATAGTTAGTTCTAGGGAACTCGATCGGTATTCCTAGGAGCCCTATATCTTATTCCTAGGGTTTATAGGTCTAAGTCCTATCTAGTTATACGACTATAGCCTATAATCCTAGCGAGCCCTCTAGCTACTAACTAGCGTCCCCCCTAGTCCTAGGCCTAGAGATATACGTCTATAGTTAGGGAGCTATAACCGTAAGGCCTTAGTTCTAGGCCCTATAATCTAGAATAGTTAACTTAAGGCTAATTACCGATAGTTATAGACGTAGGTCTATATTAGATATACGTCTATAGCCCCTAGTCTAGATAGGCTTTAAAGCTAGTAACTAGCGGCCACCCTAGCTTAGTAGCTATAAGGGTCCTTAGTCTTCTAACTACGGTCTATATAGGTTATAGGTATTTTAACCTAGATCTTAAGTATATTATTTATCTTATTAGCCGATTATAATCACTATCGGCTTTAAGTATACGTATAATCGAATCCGCCGCCTTTTTACTTATAGCTAGATCGTCGCTAAATATTATAAATATTATATTAGTACTATCTATAATCGCCGTATTAAAGGCCACTATAGGGACCTACCCTTTAGCCGATAAGCTAATTACACTAGCCCTTACTAGGATAGTATAGGTATCTAGCTAAGAACCGTTATACGTATTCCCTAGTCGCCTCTAGACTATCCCGAGACTAGATTAAACCTAGAATAAGTAGACTAGGAGAGGAGTAGTACTAAGAGCTAGCTTATATAACGTCTTCCCTTCTATATCGCTAGGGCTCTTCTATAGGACATACTATAACTAATTTCCTCTTAAGAGGATTCTCCTACGAGTAGGTACCTCTTTTAAGAGATCTCTTATCCTTAGCCTTCTAAGTGACCCTTACTCTTAAAATAAGCTAGCTAAAAATAGTCTGTTATTAACTTCCTTTTATATTACCACCTCTAGGATACTCTATATAGCTCTATTATAGTGATAAAAGTAGTGTCTTATCCTAGTACCACTTCTATTAGATTTCTCTCGGGGTGCTATACGTCTTATCTGTAGTACGCTCTTATTTCAAGCTATATAGGTCTACGCATGTCCTAAGAGGGGTATCTTATAGGCGCCTAGAATCCCTTCCTAGTAAATTATAAAGAGCTAGTCCCCCTTTTGGTCCGCTTAGTCGGAGAATGACGGTATAGGACAGCCTCTAAGGCGAAGAAAGCATAAGAGCGAACCTTCTAGGGTACCACCTTTCGTTCCCCGGAGCTATAAGTTTCAATCCTAGGAGCTGTAGGTCCCCTGGAAATTATGATTCCTACTCTGGGAGCAATCAGTAATGTGCCTAGGGCATCAATACACTCCTGCGGGGGTCTTCACTCCTACGGGAACCTACACTCCTGCGGGAGGCTTAATCCTGCGGGACTCTTCGCTCCTGCGGGAACCTATACTCCTGCGGGACTCTTCACTCCTGCGGGAGGCTTAATCCTACGGGAGGCTTAATCCTGCGGGACTCTTCACTCCTACGGGAACCTACACTCCTGCGGGAGGCTTAATCCTGCGGGACTCTTCACTCCTACGGGAACCTACACTCCTGCGGGAGGCTTAATCCTGCGGGACTCTTCACTCCTACGGGAGGCTTAATCCTGCGGGAGGCTTAATCCTGCGGGAGGCTTAATCCTGCGGGAGGCTTAATCCTGCGGGACACTTCACTCCTGCGGGAGGCTTAATCCTGCGGGAGGCTTAATCCTGCGGGACTCTTCATTCCTGCAGGAACCTATACTCCTGCGGGAACCTACTTCTGCTAAGCACGCTGGGGAAAGCGCTCAAGTGGGTACTCGATACCAGACTTAGCTACCTAGTAGAGGCCCACGGACTCCTACCCGACACTCATGGCACTGGAACTTGATGCCACATTCTATTACAGTAGCACGAAAGGCCATATGAATTCTGTTTTTCTCCCAGGCCCATTCTTTTATAAAGAGATTAGAAAATAGAGAGAGAATGACAATGCGAATCATTGACGCCTACTGTAGGCAAAATCGTAGGAAAGAAATCTGCCCTGATGCGTGTCCCAAGACAAGTAAGTCCCCATTAACCGCAGAACAGGTGGGCCGAAAGTCAGGAGGAAGCCATAGTACAGTTTTGCCGTTTAGGTTTATCCACTGTCCTTGCTCAATAAAAATCGCCAGATTCCTATGGGTTGAACTAGAAGCATGATATTGGAGCCCGAACTGAACATCGAAGGTGCCTAAGTTGGTGATTAGATATGAACCATCTTAAGAAAATTCGAGTTCGGTGACCATTCCCGTGGCGTTTAAGGTCTGCTATAGACCACCCGTCGACGTATCCCAGAGCCGCACTGTGTTATCTAAAGAGCCGGACGCCAGTAGCCGGCCGTCGGGCGAGAAGGCCACCGACTGAACCCAGTTTAAATGGCCCTCGAGCGTCTACTATAGACCACCCGTCGCCGTATCCCAGAGCCGCACTATATTATCTAAAGAGCCGGACGCTAGCAGCCGGCCATCGGGCGAGAAGGCCACCGACTAAACCTAGTTTAAATGGCCCTCGAGCGTCTACTATAGACCACCCGTCGCCGTATCCCAGAGCCGCACTATATTATCTAAAGAGCCGGACGCCAATAGCCGGCCGTCGGGTGAGAAGGCCACCGACTGAACCGGGTTTAAATGGCCCTCGAGCGCCTACTATAGACCACCCGTCGCCGTATCCCAGAGCCGCACTATATTATCCAAGGAGCCGGACGCTAGCAGCTGGCCGTTAGGCGAGAAGACCACCGAATAAACCGGGCCCGAATGGCCCTCGAGCGTCTGCTATAGACCACCCGTCGCTATGTCCCAGAGCCGTATAGTCTTATCATAAGAGCCGGACGCTAGCAGCCGGCCGTCGGGCGAGAAGGCCACCGAATAAACCGGGTTTAAATGGCCCTCGAGCGTCTGCTATAGACCACCCGTCGCCGTGTCCCAGAGCCGCACAGTCTTATCATAAGAGTGGGACGCCAGCAGCCGGCCGTCGGGCGAGAAGGCCACCGAATGAACCGGGTTTGAATGGCCCTCAAGCGTCTGCTGTAGACCACCCGTCGCCGTGTCCCAGAGCCGCACAGTCTTATCATAAGAGCCGGACGCCAGCAGCCGGCCGTCGGGCGAGAAGGCCACCGACTGAACCCGGCCCGAATGGCCCTCGACCGCCTGCTGTAGACCACCCGTCGCCGTCTCCCAGAGCCGCACTATGTTATCCAAAGAGCCGGACGCCAGCAGCCGGCCGTCGGGCGAGAAGGCCACCGACTGAACCGAGTTTGAATTGCCCTCGAGCGTCTGCTATAGACCACCCGTCGCCGTATCCTAGAGCCGCATAGTCTTATCATAAGAGTCGGACGCTAGCAGCCGGCCGTCGGGCGAGAAGGCCACCGAATAAACCGGGTTTAAATAGCCCTCGAGCGTCTACTATAGACTACACGTCGCCGTGTCCCAGAGCCGCATAGTCTTATTATAAGAGCCGGACGCTAGTAGCCGACCGTCGGGCGAGAAGGCCACTAACTAAACCCGGCCCGAATGACCCTCGAGCGCCTACTATAGACCACCCGTCGCCGTATCCCAGAGCCGCACTATATTATCTAAAGAGCTAGACGCCAGCAGCTAGCTATCGGGCGAGAAGGCCACCGACTAAACCGAGTTTAAATTGCCCTAGAGCGTCTACTGTAGACCACCCGTCGCCGTATCCTAGAGCCGCACTATATTATCTAAAGAGCCGGACGCTAGCAGCCGGCCGTCGGGCGAGAAGGCCACCGACTAAACCGGGCCCGAATGGCCCTCGAGCGTCTGCTATAGACCACCCGTCGCCGTATCCTAGAGCCGCACTATATTATTATAAGAGCCGGACGCTAGTAGCCGGCCGTCGGGCGAGAAGGCCACCGACTAAACCGGACCCGAATAGCCCTCGAGCGTCTATAATTCTACACTCCATCTTTCCTTAACCTTTAGGAGCTGATATATCTAACTAGGAAATTCTCCCTTAAACTCTATACGAATTATTATTATTCGAGGTGTAAATACTAACCCTATATAATAGATCTAAAGTGGTGCTTTATCGACTATCTAGCGATTTTTTAGAATAAAACGCTTTACGTCGTAAAGAAAGTCACCTATTATAGAATCATTATCGCCCTATACCTATTAGTATAAATCATAAGCGGCTATATACTATATTACTTACTTATATAACCGTGCGGAGTATATCAAGTATACCCACAACCTCCGATATAAGACCTAATAGGCTTATCGCTTCCACCTAGTGCAAAAAATGCTTCTAAAGGAATAGCTACACTTCTTCTATCTTAGAAGATAAAACCTAACTTTATTCGAGGTGGTGTATCTAGTAGCGATAAGAGTACTATACCTCCGGTAGTAGAGACTAGCGAATATATTAAGGATCGATATCTGCCCTACGCGTTCTAGGGCTTACTAGATTATAGATATCTCTCTATAGACGGCCCTATATAGTCCTAAGATAGAACTAAGCAATTTCTTTCTACTTTTTTAGCTTATCTATATAAAACCTAGTTTTAGTCCGGACTAGAAAATCCCGAAATAATAAATATAGAATCCTAATAGGCTAATCTCGGTCACTAGGAATACTTAGAACTAATCGGAATAAATCTAATCTATTACTAATCTAGTCTACTTCTATCCTAAGAAATAGCGATAGCGTATTTATAGAAAGCGGAACACTAAGAATGATAATTACACCGACTATTTACTAGAACTCTTATAGGAGCTACTACTACTCCGACTTATCAACCTCTTAATCGTTTAGTAGTCGCGTTAGAATTAGCAAGTATATCTTATCCAATTTTGATATATATTTAGCTTAGTCACTTAGAAGCTCTATAAGGCGCGATTTAGGCTCCTATTTTAAGTTTTCGATATACCGGCATATAGTGGTAGCCGTAATAAAGAGTGGAACGGATATCGTAACTAATTTATAGATAACGTTATCGCTAGGCTAGTCTAGGGCAATATATCTATCGTATTTAATCTTCGTAAATCGGTCCTATAGGAATAAGCGTATATTATATTCTATCACTTCTTCGGGAATCTTATAAAGAGCTAGATCCTAATATTTATAATCCGCGATCTCTAAAAAGCCGAGACTAATTAGAAGTTTAGGCCTACTAGTTAAGAAGATCCGAAGGCGAACCGCTTTAGCCTACTATAGAAGAGGTAGTAATCGAATTATATTTCGGATATCTTTATCATATTTATATTCGTCTAAAGCGTCGATCACTATTATAGCGGTTTAAGGTTACGGCCTAAGTTAGTCAACATTAAGCAGCGGTTAAAGGAGTAGTTTTTTAAACTACTCCCTAAGCGATTTTAACGTAATATTAGGGTTATAGTCGAGTGCCTTTTACACGCCGGACCTTATCCTAGAGATCCTAAGTATTAGTTACCTTATTAATATCGGGAAAAACCTCTTCGCGTTCCCTCGGTCCCCTTCACCCCGCTTAAAGAAGAAGCTAGCACCTAGACGGTTAGCGTCCTTAAGTGACCTTGCTATAGTCCGAGATATTATAGATTTTCCTATCCTAGCTATTCCCTTTAACCAGAAAATGCTTTTTTAGGACGGTGATATAGACCATCCCATTATCTACTAGAGGAGCTCGGTCCTAGTACCTTAGAGATATTGGACTTCGTCTCGATCGGAGAATGACTCAAACACTACCTCCGTTACGCCTTCCAACTTCCCAAGTTCCATATATTAATTAATACGATCGGTATTATCGACCACGCCGACCATCAGAGAGCTATATAGTCCTCAAGTTAATAATATAGAGTCATATAAGCTTGCTCGATAAATATACCTCTAATCTACCTACAAAGACAAGAGGAATGAAGATTTATATCTCTCGAGATTGTGAATAACGCTCTCCACCTCTATGCGTTTCAGGGGCCACTTTAAGGCTCGTAATCCCACTTTCCTCATCAGCTTCTTTCCTTTTCCTAGATCAAGTCTCGCTTCTAAGGCTCGGATGTCGGAGAGGCAATCGGTAATATCGCTAACTAGCCGTAAGGAGGTAGGGCCTGCCTTTCCGTTATTACTTTAAAGTAATCTCTGCAGGTCTTGGAGTGTCCCTTGAAGGCCTACGATCGCCCGCTGTAGGGTTAAAATTTCGTCTCGTGCATCTTTCACCTCTTGAATGTAGCCCCCACAAAGCTTCACGAGAATTCCCGTTAGCTGAATGACGGCGATAACGCTCGCCGCCGAGGATAAACCATCCATTTGGAAGGACACGGCATAAAAGCCCACGTAGGTAGGTACGATGGTGACGCAAGTGTAAAAACTCGGGTTCGATTTTAGGTTGGGCTTTTCTGGCGAGATAAAGAGGGGTAAGTAAGACGCCGGGCGCGAGGCTGTGATCCAGAGTGCATTTCAGGCGCTAATGTGACTAATCATATGTTCCACTAGTAAGAAGCCAAGACTAATATAGTAGTGCACAAGTGAGGATTGACGACGGGTAGCACAAGAAAAAAAGAGATTACTATCTGTATCAGTTGGCAGATTTCCGCTCGTATCACCTGGTCTACGTAGATGAATCAGGCTGTGAAGAAACGGGCTGGCTTCAGGAGGACAGGTTGAGCTCGTGCGGGCACCCAGGCTTCCATGATGCTGGGGAGAGAGGCAAGCAGGTGGTGAAACATACGCTGGGAGGTCAGTCCCTTGGCGTTTACCATAGGTTTACTCAACTTTTCCTTTACAGCACCTTTCTTACTACCTACACCTATCGACCATTCAACTCCGTTAGGAGTTATACCACCAAGTATAGGGTCAGGACGTGAGCCGTGAGTGGAATACGCGTACTAAACAGCAAGAGCGTGGAGTTGAAATTGATTTCGAATTCTAGTATATATTTCTTTCTTTGCGCATCCAAAATTTCGATATTGTCGGGGCCTTGCGTTCGCTTCATTTTCTCACGGCCTAAGGAAGGCGCGTAAGCTTCCAGTTTGACCCCAAGGCTGAAACTCAGGTTCGAATAACTCGACGTCCTTATCTACGTGTGACCTGATCAAGTTCCTAATGCCATGCCGAGCTTGTGCCTGTGCACATACTGATTTTGAGATGAGATGGGGGTTCACAATGGAAGGGAATAAACATCTCTTACCTAGTACTATCATTTTCCCCATCTGCCTCTCTATTTCTATGCCAAGATGCTTTTCCCAGTTGGCGTGTCCGCTATGTACATCGATAAGCCCATTGTCACCGATGTGCTGAATCTGATCTTCCGAGTGAGCACGTAGTGGGTCATAAATTGAGACATGAAGCATCTGCTGAGCGTGAGTAGATGGCATCAGCAACACAAATTGGGTACTAACGTATCCATTATCTTGCCTGACGAGGACCTGGAGTAAGTCTCGGGCACTCTCGTAGTCGCCGATCCTATCTAGCTGCCAGACAAGTGAGATCCTCTGTGTGCGTACTTGAGCCTTTTCATGGCCATCTAGGAGCTCCTTAATATAGGGTAACTGAGCCGCAATGCCGATACCGGTAGCAATCATGAAAGTATGTCCATAGTCGCCGACATTGCAGCTTAATCTCCAACTAACAGACGACGGGCCAAAAGTGAATCTGACAAATGAATACAATCACTTCGAGAGGTACAGTATAAAGTTCCCGCGTAAAGCTATTGGATCAGAGGTACCAATGTATGATTGGGGTTTGGGTACTCTGGTATTCCTTTCTCCACCTTGGAGTAGCATGGATGACGTTCACTTCTCCTTGTGACTTCATCATAAGCTCGTGCTTGGTGCAGCGACCTCCCTGCTCGCATCATAAGGGACGAAATCAACCCATAGAAGCTTCTGGAGCATTGGCTGTCATAGTCGCAGCTATATAGGCCGTTTTCGATTATGTATAACTGGAAGCAATCCAATAAGGACTTTGGTGGTTTAGGTGGAGAAATGAGTAACGAAAAGCCAATTATATTTCCTGCTACAATATCATCATGTCATTGGCCAGCTGTTACTCCTTTCTCCACCTTGGGGTAACGGACTCTCCAGACGTCGAAAAAAGAGCGGGGCTGTAGGAAAAATATCCAGCTTAACACTTAATACATTTTCCCTTCTTCCCGTATTTGGTCAGGCCATGCTATGCAGATTTATACTCCCGGTCGAAAGGGCCAGTAAGTATCATTCACAAAACCGGACCAGCTATACCCACTGGTCCGTTTCAGTCAACAAGTTTGCGGCATTTGATTGGAGAGTCCTGGCTTCCTCTATACTTGCCGGACTCTCTATTCTTGCCGGACTCTCTAGTCTTGCCGGACTCTCTAGTCTTGCCGGACTCTCTAGTCTTGCTGGTCCCTCTAATCTTGCTGGTCTCTCTACTGTAGTCTTGCTGGTCTCTGTAGTCTTGCTGGTCTCTGTAGTCTTGCTGTAGGCTATAAATCATGTCCTGCCCCAGAAACAAGGCGCTTCATACTCCATGGATCTTATGGGCTACCGTGCAAATGATCTGGCCCGGGAACGGCTGCAATACGTTAGAGGACCTAGGCACGCTATTAGTTGTTGTCAGGGTTATACATGAAGTATACAGGATGGATGGAGACAAGATTTACGGGACCCATATAATGCATGAGTTCCCCTTAAACGTGAAGAAGGCTGTCTCTTTTGCTTCCTTACGCTACTGTACGTTTTTGTATCTAGACTCAAGTATAGTTGTTCTTAATGTAATATCGATTGTTCATCTGAGACACTATTTAAATACGTGAGACCCTCACAATTGTTCCCAGAAGTAGTAGCCCAAGCTCCCAGGATACCACCTCTCGTTCCCCGGAGCTATATAGTTCACCCCCGGGAGCTGTAGGCCCTCTGGGAACTATGATTCCTACTCCTGGGAGCAATCAATAGCGTGCCTGTGAACCATGCCATGGATCCTGGGGTTAAACATGATCCTAGGAACGTGAGGGTCTCACAACGTGAAATGTGGGAGCTGTAATCGGTACTCAATATTGAGAAGACAAATTGAAATGCTGACAATAGAAAGAAGAGGGGGTTAACCGGGCAAAGTTATGGTGTAAAGACACCGTTTGAAGAGGAATGATGTTGATGAACGATAAATTGTAAAGGTTATTTGAGAGTTGACTCAACGATGCTTTCCACGACACATTAGTGAATAAACGAAACATTATCGACTAGCCGATGAATGAAGAAAACGGGCAAGTAAACTTGCAGCCGGTGATTAAACTAACTAGTTGGCTGTCTTAGGTATCCAAGGGCAGCATGGTCGACAATAACAAATAAACGAATGCATTCATTTGTTTTCTTGTTAAACACTGTGAAAGAAGTAGGGTGTTTATTGAATATTACTGGCCAGACAACTGTCTCCACTCTAAATCACGCGCATTTCCTAATACCCAGACACACCCCAAGTCTAATGCAAGAATTTATTTCACCCTGCTACTGCAATAATTTATTTCACCCTGCTACCCAAGTAAGACTTTCTCATAGACAAGTCCGTCACATGTCCACTTTTATGCCATATTTCCCAGGCCCTAATCCAAGCCTTCTTCTCGTACTGTATTGGCCAATAACAGTTCTTATAATAATTAATAGAATCCATGTAACGTTACTGAAGCTCAAAGTGTAAAGTTTTTCTCTAAACTTCACGAGAGCTTCCCGTCAATGCATATACGGGCTTATTTATACATATAGAAATCGCCTTGTCTCTACGACAGTGAATTGTACACGCGCGATAAACCGACCACATAGGCTATCAAGATTCCCTTAATTCCTCGGGCCGATAAGTAGCCGTGACTGACTTCTTAACCTACTGCGTATAGAGAACTCGTACGTATGGAGGATTGATCCACTTCGGAACCACAGCTTATCGTGCTTTACGCTCAGTGACTTGAACTATTAAACAAGGAATAAATGGCCATTAACGGTTGCTTCAAGTTGCTGACCGAATAGGTCAAACAAATCATTAAATGTAAAGGTTCTAGTCTGGTGGAAGTACCGCCTTGGTCCTAGTTTCATGTATGTTGTTCCGGTGTATCTTTATCAACAAGCTCCAGATCCTGGTCGGTTACTAGTTTTGGGGCTGGATAGTAGGAGTTCTTGACAGGTCAGTCGACTTTTCATCAGAGACATAGTTGGAGACCTACTAGTTGCGAGCCAAGGAAAGCCCAAAATCCCGAAGTATCCGCTGATAAGATAAATACTTGGCCGGTTTCCCGAAGGCGTATGCCCACACACACATCAGCATCGCACATCTTGCTATATTCGGCCGCTTTTTTCATAAGGCTTGATTTTCGACGGCCTTGTTTTTGGCGCTTGGACTTTCTGACTAATTTGGATCGATTGGACTGGGTGGGAGATGCGGAAGCCATATGAAGAGAGGCGTTAATGTTGGAAAACACTGATAGAAACAGGGCCTAAATAGTCGTAGGTATAGACGAAGTGGCTCTCAGGGATTCTTAAGGCTACAAACAGGTACAAAACGGCCCTCTTCATGTTCATGGGGTTTCGCGTTGAAAAGGAGTGTTGCGCTCTAGAAACCGTGGTCTTTAGAGTTCATGGTCAACGAATACCTGAAACGGCCCCCGGTAGGTGATGAGTTCACAGTAGGTAACGAGTTTGCATTGAAAACCACGACCAGGGACGATCGAGGAATCCGCGCCCCAGAAACTGCGGGTTCCGAGTTTATGGCCAGCAAAACTCCGAAACGGTCACCCTAACAGGTGATGAACGTAAAATGTGCCAACAAATTTATTGCCACGCCCATTTTACCGCCTAGCACAAAAGGGAAGGAGCTTGGTTCTTTCAAAGCAATTAATGGTGTCCGAAGAACGCATCAAGTCTTGGTCTGATTTTGAGGGCAAACCGTCTGCTTTGGAAAATTCGGTCAACTGCACACAGCGTAGCTAGCCTGAGGGTTTGGCCTTTAGAGCCTTTTTTTTATTGTATTTTTATTTTCACAAAATAATACTGTAACTGTAAGCAAGGTACTAGGACAGGAAGGGGACTTGGATTGGAGGCCTTGGGAATATGGCAAGAAAGTGGGCATGCTGGCATGCCCACAGGACATCTTACCGTAGACTTGGGGGGTGTCTGAGTATTAGGAATTTCGCGTGATTTAGAGTGGAGACTGTTGTCTTACCAATAATATTCAATGAACACCCTACTTCTTTCACACTGTTTAACGAGGGAACGAGTGAATGATTCCGTTTATTTATTATTTTCGACTAGCTGTACTCAGATTTCTGAGACAACCAATTAGTTGGTTTAATCACCAGCTGCAACTTTGCTTACCCGCTGACCTCATGTTTTCTCTATTCACCGGCTAGTTGATGATGTTCCATTTTATTCTACTGATCGTTTAGTCAACTCACCAAGTAACCGTTTCATTCTTTCGTTCATCAACATCATTCCTCTTCAAAGGGTGTTTTTACACGATTTTTTTGCCCAGTTAACCACCTCTTCTTTCTGTTGCCCACACTTATTGCCCGCATTTCAATTTGTATTCCTAATATTGATTACCTATTCCGGAGCCCACGTTTTATGTCGCGAGACCCCCACGTTCCTAGGATCATATTCGACCCTAGGCCAAGGCATGGTTCCCAGGAACGCTATTGATTGCTCCCAGGAGTAGGAATCATAGTTCCCAGAGGGCCTACAGCTCCCGGGGGTGAACTGTATAGCTCCGGGGAACGAGAGGTGGTATCCTAGGAGCTTGGGTTACTACCTCTAGGAACAATCTATAGCGTGCCTGGGAGGATGGAACCTGGGACCAGATATTATCTAGCACGGATCCAGACCTCACTGAATTTTATATGTATCAAGAAGGCGAGAACGCCACCGCTGTATGAGGCGCAGGTATATATGTACTTCGTTTTGAGTCTTGTCTAGAAACATGAAGTCCGATTTATGATCTTTGTACGAACATGACCTGTGTAGTTAGAAGAGAAACGTCTCAGGATAGTTTAGCACCCGAGAGGCATCTCTTGATTCAGCATATGTAACGTAGAGAGAATTTTGTGTGTTCCACTATAAGAAGGCGATCCCGACAATACTATCCTAAGAATGATTATAACTTAAAAAGAAGGTTTTAAGAGCCTTGTTTTGAGAGCGAAATCCTGTTGTGACGATCCTCTTGAGAGCAATACGTTCACGTGAGATATCACCGATGAGCACAAGCCTTAGAAGAGGCTATACGTCATATGGTCCCGCTTTTACAAATATATATTTCTTGAAACAAACTCCCAAGTATGAAACATACGCCGTGACTGTAGTTCCATCAAGTATTCCAATCAGAGGAGCTTCACGCTACAATAATCCATATACCATATTAGGCCGTTGTAAAGCCTAGCCTGCGAAATTCGCCTTTTTCCCGCCACTGGTCATTACTTAACGTATTTCCCAAGCGAGCTGGCCACCCTAAAACACCATAATAAATGCGATGAATTACAACATAGTATCACAACAACGGTAGGTTATGGGGATTTTTCCTCAAAAACTAATGCTTTTTAGGTGGTATCAAGTCTCTAAGATGAGTTTGAAGGATTTCTATAACTTAGTAATTGAGATATTTATATTTCTGGCTCCTAGCAACGTAACAATGTAGGTTTCAGATTTCGTCAAAATTAATATATAGTGTTGAAAAGCCTTATCACAGCTATTGGCGATAATAAAATAAAATAAAAATGTGGTTGTTGAGATATCAGTGTAGAATATATCGTATTTACTATTGTGCTTTGGGGTGGCCAGCTCGCTTGGGAAATACGTTACAGACCGGCCGTACATGTATAATAGCCCAGATATACCGAGCCTTTATTATTCCGCCAAAATAATAGCTACTCCAAGGTGGAGAAAGGAGTAGCAGTGAACCAATCACACGCTATATTTTCACCATCACATCCCGCGCATGGCACGAAAGTGCAGGCAACCATATCGTGTTCAGCGTCTATTGGGAGGATCATCGGTTTGTGCGAGCAAGTCGTCAACAAGCCTACTGGTTTGGGATTCACACGACCGTAATCAACAGAGACATGTACATTCGAGAGTTACGGTCGCAGCACCAAGTATGATTCACTCTTGTGCTTTTGGATTGCATGATTCTATGATTTCGGTTGCCCCTTTTGCACATGGTTAGGTTTCGCTCTTAATTATGCTCTCTTTATATGCAGTAAATTCGAGTTGTGTTCTTAACCACCATTTAGATCTTTATCGACACTAACACGACCCCAAATTACTCGTCCAGCCACTGTATAACCTGCTTCAGCAATTTCATACCATCAGTTGGCTGGTCGAGTTTCTGCACCTCTACCTTCAATTGCTCGGCAGTGGAGTTCCCATTGTACTCCTTATCGTCTTCAATAAACATTTTTTGGGCCAGTTTATTCGAAATTTCGGGATGAGCTTGGAAGGAGAGAACTGTGTTTGCTTCGTTGACGAAGCACTCGTGGTTCGAGGCAAGGTGGACGAAGCCCGGTGCAGGCTTGGCGACTTCGCGGACATGGAATTCGGGTGCTCTCTACAACTGATTCAGTGAAATGGCCATGGTATCAGACGAATAAGGTAGACATACGTACGAACCGGTGCTGGCGGCGAATGTAAAGAATTTTTTGCCCGCATCCGTGAGAGCGATATCTTGGATAGCAGCCTGCACAATATCGGTTAGGGATATCCTAGAACAGTTAAAGTGTACTAGAGAAAAACCCACGATTGGCCCTGTCGGAACAGCTCCAACCTCCCCACCGAGAGCCCTTGCCACAGCTTGATGCCCCCAACAGACACCAAGAATCTTCGTCTTGGGGGTATTACGCACAGCAGTGCGGAAATCAAGCACTCCGAGCACCCAGGGGTCAGATGAAGATGCGTCCGCTTTGTCACCGCTTACCGCTTAGAGCAATCAAGTCATATTTTGACGAATCCGAGAAGACTCTCTCGAAGACTGGGTCGTAGAAGTCGACCTCGGCGGAGGGGGCAACATTGGCGAAGGATTCTTGCCAGGCCTGCCGGACGTCTGTCCAGAAGTCAAAGTTGTCTGATGGACTGGGATCCCATGACCTATTTTTCATTGTTGATAAGAAAGCTTTACATGGTTTTCATGCATTATGTATATATATACCCCAACCAACTAATCACCCTCCGCCTCCATCCAAACCACCCTTCTAAAAAGTTGTTCCAACCTTCCAACCAACTTTAACACCTCTCGCCAACCCAAAGAACAAACAAGCACAGCCATACACCAACCCGCAAAACACAATAAGCCCCGAATAGTCCTCCTTCTTCCTGGGATCGCTCTGCGCTTTCATTATCTCCCCGGCAATAGGTATAGCAAACAGCGCACCAACACTAACTAAAGAATACGTAGTTCCATACCGCTTCCCAAAATCCTCCGTCGTCGAGATCTGCGCCACACAAACAGGGCTAAGACTAATCGCCGAGCCACTCCAGAACCCGAATAGAACGGCATATGCCACGATAGCGGCTGTATTAAATCTAGCAGACAGCCACAATGCAAGGGTGAAGATGGTACACCCGAAGGTTGTGATGATCATGACGTTAAACCGTCCGTACCGGTCTGCGAAATAGCCAGGGACGATGCGGCCCAGGATCGAGGCTGCGTTGAGGATTGAGACAACTTGGTACGCGAGATCCTCTTGCATGTTGTGTGATTGAGCGTAGGATGTTAGGTAGGTTAGGGGTATCAGGAGGGCAAAGTCGATGAGGAAGATAGCGACTGTGAGTAGGGCGAATGGGGCTTCACGCAGGGCACGAATGTCAATTTTGGCTCTGCCAAGCCTTTTTGGAGGTAGTCTCGTTCTCAGGAACAGGACACACAGGATGCAGAAGAAGGTGCAAGTGAATCCCATTATTCTGATGGCCCAGGGAAATCCCACGGCTTCGGTGAGGTTCCAGATAAGAATGGGGAAAATGATGCCTCCGAATCCGCCTGCTGTGGCTGCGATTCCGGTCGCTAGGGCTAGGCGGCGATGGAACCAGTGTGCCAAGCAGGCTATGCTGGGGGTGAAGACCATTGATGAGGAGATTCCGCCGAGGACGCTGAATCCTAGTATGAACTGATAGTATTCTGAAAGGAATCAGTATTAGCATGAGCGTGGTGTGTAGGCCATGATGGCTTTCCTTATAACGAACCTTTAGCTACGCTAAAAGCCATCAGGGAGCCAATTAGCCCAATACAACCAGGGACAAGAAGTGGTCTGAGACCGTAAGCGTCAAAAACTGGCCCTATCTTGGATCAGCCATAACTATCTAGCCTATAGGCAGGGAATTGTGGCATGCATACCGATTTGGACACTTCCAAAATAAAGAAAGAATGAGTAGACCCCGAATATCCAACCGATAGATGCTTTAGAATAGTTCTTCAGCTGATCATTTGCCAACCAGGCTTCCAGGACACCCATTGTATTTAAAAGTCCAAATGAAGGCACCATTGCACACCATGAGCCCAGCACCACGCTCCATGCTCGCCATCCGCCTTCTGGAAAGTCTGAGGCTTGTTCCACTTGTCTTTGGTCCACAAATGCACTAGGCCTCTTCTCATCGATGCTATTCGAGGGTATTGGCAGGGGACCCGGTGGTGAATCGCTGTGATTCATCTTTTTTTGCCCCTTCTTTTTTCCCCTGCTACTTCCCTTCTCTGGTTTTGTTCACAAATGGATCAGAAGGAGACACAAACTTTTAAACCACTTTAAATACCTTTCCCCCACATCCCTTCACATGGTATCAAATAGAAAGCTTCATTACGCGCTAATCCCTTTCTGGACGCCGAAGCCACTGCTGGAGTCCGCGGAGCCCGAAGAGTCATGTGTTACCTAATCCGCATTAGGTTACTCTATAAACAACCCCTGCTTCGCCGTATCGTTGTACAGAATGTATTAGACTTTCGTGTCTAATGAGTCACTGCAAATTACCGAATACCCCCATGGAATGTTCTAGGGAGAACTGGCGATCTGGCTTGATACAAGCCCATTCCTTTTCCTCCACACCCTCCGTCTTCATCAACTTCTTTCATGACGAAGGCTGTGCTACTGCTGTAGAGGACTAACCCTGTTGGCTAACTTTGTTCTTTTTTATACTTCCTAGCGAACTGCACCCGCTCGCAGGGCTGCCTCGCCTCGTGGAACTCACAGGAATAGCCCGAAATGAGGCTGCTGTTCAGCTTCTAGTAGAGTTGGCTCAGCAATCACAGTGGCCACTACGTTTGATCTCCAAGTGAATGTCTTGGTTTACAGACTAGTGGCATTACAGATTTGTCCTAGTTGCTTCATTCGACTCTCAGTTCCACTGTCCGGTCAAGCCAACGCTAGACTTCTTGATCGTACCATACGGAGTTTGAATCACATTGTTCTGTGGAATGTTTTGCAACGCTGTAATAACTGGAAACTCGTTTCCGGTAGGCCGAGCTCACGTTCGCAGTCACGATTCCGTCCCAGTTATCGGTCCCAGTTACAGGATTTCCGTTTCAAAAATCCCCTTCCTCCCGAAAATCGAAAACTGGACCAGACAAGCTCCGGCTCTAGTGGCAATTGTCGCTCTAAGGTTGTCTCGTGTTAGTTACTTATATCTTGTCTCTTTGTGAGATGCTCCCCATTTACTCACACCTAATTCTGCAGGACATTCACCCTGGCGCCTTTGCCCATCGGCTGTACATCCCCAAACGCAATTGCATCCAAATGTATTGCAAAAGTTCCCCGCAGTGGCCTTCGATTCGGTGGTGGTCTGTACCCCTCCAGCAGCTGCTTTCTTTTCAGCAGTGTGCTAATTAATCTCCAAACTTTGAAGCAGTCACAGTGATGCGATCATGGTCAGAATGACACGTAATGGCTTGGACATTCTGCATCTGAGGGCCTTCTTCTGAAACATATATATTCCTGCCTAGCCATCCTTTAACCTCAGGCCTGCTTTGCTTCAGCGTAATACTACGTTACTGATCTTTCCTTACATTGCCTCCCTTGACAAGAATTACTCAACATCATGTCTGAGTGCCCCTTCTATCTGCATACTTCCAGTGGCCAAGCTATTGAATAGCACGAAGTGTAAAACAGGAAGTTGTCGTTCACATTCCGTTAAGATAACTAACCAAATTAACCTATCCGACTATGTTTTTCCCCTAGTGCCGATATCGCCCGACGCCACAAATTTGCCCGTTCGTCGAGACAATTTTGCATAATGTAGACCACATGCGTTACAAAGAGTTCGGGAGCCGTCCGGACCACGACGCCATTCTGGTGTTTCAGAGCGGTTGCAGCTATGACAACGAAGAGCACTATCCTTCAGTTGAGTTAATAAAATGCTATTTGTTAAGACCAAGAAAGGCTTCATCTGACTTACCTCGTGCCATTCTCTTTTTTTTTTAGAGACTTTATGGGTCTTGCTCTGTTTAGTGACTGATGGGCAAAGACCTCGGTCAGCCTCATCCGCCATACATGTGGCTACCCGAGTATTCTGCTGCGCTAAGGCTTGGTTTTGGTTGAAGCGCATAAGTTCATCCCTAATATGAATCAAGGCATCCTGCTTTTGCTGCTCCAGACTGAGGAGGCCATTTATCTCGGTGATGGATGGTCCAGGGAGGGATTTTTGATGGTTGTTTGACTGACTCATTGCAGAGTGATACCGCACTAACGCCAAGGCGCGTGCGCTGACTGTCTCGATCTGTTCACGATTAGCATCTATAAGCCTGAGCTATCAACCAGTTTTGGAGAGGGACCCGCTGGCTGTTGAAGGGGCCGACCAGGATAATAGTTCCTTACCAGCTTAAAAGACAGAGTGAAATCAAGAGAGCTTGGTGTTTGCTTTCCCGGCTGACATAACTGCTCTGGTTGAGGCGGTATCGCGTTTGGTATTTTCCTGATGGGAATTTCATGGAACATATTTGGAGGTTCGGCAAAGGAAGGCTGTGCTAAATCTATGGGATCGCATGACAATGAACCCGGTTGAGGTATAGATAGCTCCGTGTGCTTTGGAAGGCGACATCCTTCGTTACGCGAACGACCGTTCGGAGGGAAGGATGGATTTTCCGGGCGTATGACCACAGGATGCTGGAGCTCATTGATGGGTGAGATAATGCCCAAAGATCCCTCCACTGTTGGAATTTTGAATAATAGTCCTTGCTCATTTGACGGAGCCCCTTCGTTTGAATGGTCAATTTCATACACAGCCGGCAAAGGCGGTGGAGCGGCATGCCTGGTGTGATAAGGCAGTGCACATGATGGTCCTGGCGGAATCGCCAGAGAAGTCTCTCCAAATATTTCTTGGATAGATGGCAGCCATTGCCTCGGCATTTGTCCCTGACTCTCATGGTTGACATAATTCAAGTGCTTTTTGGGAAGAAACATAGCTTGGGGTTGGACTACAAGGTCCAGATTGAAAAGTTAACGTGTCTTTGACGTATATAATATCGCTATTCGGCAGTGTTGAAGACGAAAGCGGATTCGAGAGTGAAAATAGATTTACTGCATGAGTGACGTTAACAGCTGGGCTGTGATAAAAGAAGAAAAGACACCAATATTTGGTAGGAAGCTGCCGATTAGGTGGCGTGAGATCCAGTTTGCCAAGCAATTGGCGGACGGGTGATCCCACACCAAGCCAAAAAAAGATCTGCTATCGGAATTGGGCGCATCTTATTGGCCAGATCGCCAAGTCAATGTTTTTGAACACGGCAAGATCGTCGATGTAATTTCCGGCATTTCAAATACTCCCAATGGTAAAGGATCCGATTGGCAGGAGCCCCCCTTACCTCCCGACGAACTTGCACTACCTACCAGCTACCAGTACCGTGGGTAGGCGGGATGATAATTCATTTGTCCTGGCCCATCGCTGAGCTAGTGAAAAGCCCAAAGGAACTTCATCCAGCTAACGGAATAACATATAGGGGGCTCCTGTTACGCACTCCAAACTGGTCACAGTTAGGTTAGAAGGGTTCCGGGTATCTGATCGTGAATGGGTTCCTCCCACCTGAATACCTGGGGATGCCAGAGTATTAGATGCTGCACGTGATCTGCTGACAGATATATTGATTGGCTCTCGGTGGCCCATCTGTGTACCCTGATGGGCACCATCGATTGGTGACGGGTAGTTCCGTAACAGCTCCTAACAAAGAGAAGTCGGCCAAAATAATTCGCATACTAGAAACAACGCATGATGTGTATCGGAGGAAATGCATATGATACCCCGCTCTTAAATATACTTACAGGTATATAACCCCCGAAGCTAACTTCTTAGGTCTAGTTCAAACGTAGAACATAGAAAAAAGGCCATGAGATTTAAACTACTGAGTCTGGAAAGGCCGATCAGTCTGAGAGGACGGAGAAGATGACCTGTCTAAATGTTCTCGGCGCGGTTCCTGGTGCAACTACGGTATTACGGCCATGACTCCATGAGCCCATGTTGTTTGTGCCATGATATACATCCTCAGTTTACTTATCTGATACTCCTGACTATCTCAGCAAGTGTCTCTATGTAAAACAATCCGCCATCTAATATAAGTCACGTGTGCAGACGATACAAATGATAAGGTGGCCGCATGGCCATGGAAAGATAATGTGTGATGGGTTCACCACTACACCTTTCTCCCCCTTGGAGTAGCTCCATTATCTTGGTGGAATAAATAAAAAGCCTGTATGACTGGGCTGGTCTGTGTTTCCAACGGTATGTGAAAACGTGGAGGGAATGAACACCATGCCAAAGTAATATATTGGAGAAATGACAAAACGAAACATCGGTTGAGTGACATTCCAGACCAATCACATATCTGCAAGGATAAAAGACATTTGCCCAAGGCATAGGTAAAGGTCTCGTGAAGGACGAGAGAAAATTTCTCCGTACGGAGCTTCAACGGCACTTTATGACTTCCACTCATTATCATGGTGAACTTTAAGATCCACAGTAACAGCATGACGATACCGACTCCGCATAAACATAGTTGTATTACTAAGCTTGGAGGCAACCTGCGCTGTTGACAGTTTGCCATGATGCTTCTTCAGCCTCAGCTGAGCCAGGGGGACCACTGTTGGCGGAAAGATCACTCCACCACTGGTGCCGCTACATACTTATACTGCTGTGGCTGCTGGTCTTATGGGTTTCGTCCAGAACGATATCTGGGGACCGAGTAGAGACTAGCATGTTGAGAGCATATACTTCTAGAGAGGTACAAGAATAAATCGAACAGGGCACACTGGGAATAGCGAGGTGCTCTACCGATGTAACCGTGGCTTATAGACGGCGGTTCTCAGCCAGACAGTCACGCTGTTCAGTAAGGATTGATTTCATTGGACCATCAGCTTGCTGTAGCAGCAGGTCTCTGCAGTGGCTTTTATTGGATGTCAGTATAGCAGCGCTTTGGGGACGCTAGACAGTGAGCCAACAGTGAGCTAGCCTGGAGGGTCACCATAAAGGCCAGATTGGCTTATTGAATAGACTTAGGATAGAGAAGTAAGAATAAAAAGAAATCGAGAGGAAGTAAATAAACTTAGGTTATTAACGCGATAGGATTAAAATTAAAACCTATGAAAATAGCAAGTACGGTTAAAGATAGGATTAAAATAAATCCATACTCACCGCTGGGTCGCCACCTCCGTTGCCCCAACATTCCCTACTCCCCACTCACCCTTTTACTCCACTCCACATCTGCCTTCATAACAAACTATTGATACGAAATGGCTGCCTCCCACTCCGGACCCAAAGACGTGTCAAAAGACGGCTCGACACGACGGCTGTCAACCGCCTGCAAAGAATGTCAGCGTCGGCGGACAAATGTAAGAAATAATAAATAGGTCGCATCACTTAGCTGATTACTTTTTGTGTCTCCGACAATAGTGCAGTGTTAGGAATCCTTACTTGGAATTCACGAAACGTGGCTCGATTTGCATATTTGATGAGAGTTCCGAAAAGCGACGCAAGAGCTACGAAAGTAAGATGGCAGAAGAACTGAGTTACTATCAGGGGTTTTTATACGACTTTCTTAGGGCAATACGGGATTCTAATGACGATGACGTCGTTCAGATCATCAATTTTGTGCGGTCGGGATCATCAAGCAGTGAGATACAGTCCGAGGTGAATAACATCCTTAAGGGGAATAACCTTTCTTGAGCTAGACCATGAATATGGAAATAATGCTAGACAAGAAATGATTGATCTAATGATCCGTTTCTTCACTAGACCTCCACCGCCAGCAAAATACAACGATATAGAGGAATTTCTACTATATCGATATAAAGATGCTACTATACCGTAAGTTATTTTTCCTATTACATCATTTCCTATATTCGTTGCCTAACCCTATATAGCTACGTTCTAGGCTATACGAAATTCGCCCTTAACTCCTACGTCGACTTAGATAGCCCTTATCTCTCCCGGTACTTACGCTTACTAAAGGATCACGTATCCGTGGCTAATAATCTTAGCTTATAGGAGAAAGAGAAACGGGCCTACGATACCGGTAAGGTTCTCTACCTTATTAATATAGTGGATATTATAAAATATCTATTTTATCTTCTAACGGACTAGGTAGCTATAGTAATAATAGAGGCTCTTTAGCTATAGATTAAGGTTAATATTAACGCGGAGATTTAGCGGATAATAGACGGGGATATACTAACCGCGGAGGAATAGCGGTTTATTAATACTACTCTTTATATTATAAGTGGTAATATCTTTATATCGACTATTATATCTTACTATAGTAGGGAGATATCTAGATTAGCCTAACCTAGATACCTACTATAGTTCCTCTATTAGTTTCGGGGTTTAAATTACTAAATATATATTTTTACCTATTAAAAGCGTATAGCGTAATTTATTATAGTCCGCCGGTAATAAAGTGACG
>CAJVRC010000870.1:0-12341 GCA_911456345.1 Penicillium egyptiacum | reverse complement strand
ATAAAGAAATATTATATTAAATAATAGTAGAACTATTAATACTATACTATCTTTCTATAATCCTAACTATATTAGAAGCTACTTCTTAATTACTATCTAATTAATATCTATATAGCTATTATTTAAGCACTCTAGGAATAGAGAGTAGAACTAGAAGGATTAAAATTATAGGAGCGTTTCTAGGTACTTACTAATTACCGTTCCCTCGAGTACTTTTATCTAATAATCGGGTTTAAAGTTTAGGGTTATTATCTAGTATATATAGTCTTTCCTTCTAGAGTAGTAAGCTATCTATTAGAGTCTATTCCTTATTATCACTATTTCGTATACGATTATAGTACTTATCTAAAGAAGAGGGATCGCGATTTATCCGAAGGATCTAATCTACTATATAGAGTTCCGAATTAATAGAATTTTACTTAATAAGTAGAGTATAGGGCGTGATAATTAGTGGATACCGCTTTCTATACGATTAGCGTAGAGTGCGCGTAGTAGACACTCCTAGAATACTATACTAGAGGATTCTAAATAAATATAACTATATATAATAAGTATATAATTATAATTAAACTTTAAGAGTAAATCTTATATATTAGTAGTGGCTATAATACTAGGTTAGTTTTACTAAAGTAGATACCCGTATAGCGCTATAAGTCTATATACACTTAATTTTCCTATAAGGTTAATTCTCCTTCCGTTTAGTACTAATCCCTTACTACTTTTTACTTACTAAGTAGACCTAAGTACGCTATAAACGATCTAAGGTGATTACTAAGTAGAGAGTAAGTAGAGAAGTAAGTGCCCTAAGTAAGATAGCCTAAATAAATCGCACCCTAACTAGTAAGAATCTTATAACCGTCTCTCGACTTATAACCTATTTTTACTAGCTACTCCTACTATAGGAATAATAAAGAAATAGTAATTATTTTATAGCTCTATCTATAGGATAAAATAGGATTATCCCTTCGTTTTTCTAGTTAGGAAATATAATAAAACTCTAAATAGAGTAAGACGTATTCTATCTATATATATATATATAATTACTAGTTCTCCCGAATATACCGAGTTACTAAATCACTATAATATAGTTAGCTTCCGTTTATATCTTCTTTCGAGATAATAATTAATTAGAGTTACTTATATATCTATATAGGCTCGAACCTTAATAATCTTATTCTTATCGTTAAACTCGTAAATCTATATATATTTATTAGTAAACGGTAGTCTATTCTTATATACTATATCTATAGCTTTTAATTCTACTACCGCCTAACGGCTATTATAGATAACGTTCTAGATAGCTAGCCTTATCGGGCCGGCTTAGGTTTCGCTTAATACCTTAATCCCGGCGCTAAACTCGGCTTTAGAGTAGTAGTGACCGGATACTTTATAGAAGGTTCCTAGAAGGGAGTTAGCCTACCTAGGTACTAGGTAATTATAGACGTCGGAAAGAAAGATCACCTTTAAGGGTCTAATCGACGTTATCTATAATATACTAGAAGAATACGGGGCTTTCCGCTTATATAAGTAGCTCGAATATAGCCTTAACTTATTCGGTAGTAGGTATCTTAGATAGTAGTACTATTTACGTACGTATTCTTTACACGGGGTAGACTATAGATTATATATTTCTATTTAAAGGTATAGGGGGGTAGGGGATCGGCTTAATAACTATATCTTATCCGGGGAAGAGTAGTTAGGTTTAACCGAGTCGGTAGTTCTACTCCTATTATATCCGTCCCCTATACTATCACTACCCGGCCCTTATTATATAGTACCTAAAGTAGCCTTATCCGAATAGGGAACTTATATATAACCTAGTCTATATAGGTATATATATATAACTTAAAAACTTTAATTATAATATATATATATAGAACTTTTCTTAACGTATACTTAAGAACTTTTCCTATCCCTACCTAAGTATAAAAAGAAACTACCTTATAAATATCCCCTATCTAAAACCCTCCCGATATCCCCTACTACTCTAGGTAAACTAAATAGTAATAGCTAGCCTACCTAAATCCCGTATATTAAATAAAATCCCCTACTATACCCTACTCCTCGATACTAAATTATCCGTCGACTCCGCTTTCCCCGACCTAAACTCCTTTAAATTCTACTTCTCGACGCCGTCTACACCCTTAAGGTTATAGGGATACGCCCGGAACACTTCCTTACTAAGCCGCTAATACTCCGTATACTCCTTTAGCTAGCCGCCTAGCCGTTCTACCGTATACTTTAGTAGATATAAATACTACCGAATATATTTTCCCTCGTCTTTAAGAGCCGAACTTAGCGTAGAGGAAGTATCGTCCGATTCTATACCACTCTCCGTCCTATACTCGATTTCTACCGACGAGGGGTCTATAAACGCGCGTAGTCCGTTCTTATATAGTGTAGCCGCCTTCTTATAGTACCGTACCGCTATCTCCCGTCTATCGGGTTAGGACTAGTACCGCTACGCGACACTCGTATATAGCTATAATAGTAGGATAGTTATATCGAAGGTGTTAGGGTAGCGGGTGCTATACACGCGATAGTAGTTATAGACGATATCCTCGGCTAGACGTATAGCGGAGGTATAGTCGCCGACGAGGTAGCGGGTGATAATAAGTATATAGGCTAGGGTGATAATAAAGTAGGGTTAGTTCGTACCGGGGGCTTCGCGACGGTCCTACTCGTAATATCGAAGAATAATTATCTACGCGAACTCCTACCTAGGGAAAAAGGATAGAAGTATATAGTATCTAGAGACAGACTTATCGATAAAACACTAGCGAGCGCTTACGCTCTCTATCTAGAATCATATATAATCCCTTACTAGTCTATAAAGATTAGCACCCTCTATATATAGAAAGATAAGACAATTACACTTTTTATAAGAGATACTATTCCTACTAGATTGTTTTATACTAAATATCTATTTATAGTATTCACAAATATTTAGATATATTCTCGTACTCGGCTTCGCTTTAAGTAAATCAAGTTTAGTTATTCAGATCTATAGTAACTATTCTTTTACTCGATACTCGCTACTATATAACAACGCTAATTGGCGGTAAATCGGCTGCCGAAAATGGCTACCTTAGACCCCGGTCGGGTTATAGCTGAGCCCGCCTTAAAAAAAGCTAAGGATAGGTGAATCTTATAAATCATACGTATCTTCAAAAGTAATATAAGAAGCTATTTCACTGTCTTCTGATAGGCTAAGGGAACCCGTATAGATATATATACCCCCGAAGCTCAGCTGAGACTGCCGAACGGCGAACTGCAAACAGCGCAGATTGTATCTATGCTTAGTAATATAACTATGTTTATACGAAGTCGGGTAGGGCCGGACCGTCGTATGGTATGGGGAGAAGAAGATGTGCTTAGATTTAGTAAAGGAAGAGAATAGTAATGGCATGAAAACCGTCTCGTGCCGCACGATGATGTCTATAATGGGGAAGCATATCTGCTTACCACATCATCATGTTCGTCTATGTCTATTCTCGGCCTATGCCTGTTTCGTTCCTGTCTAAGCAGGCTCTTGCTAGCTTAGTCTCTACCGCGTCGTCATTACGGCAAGCAACCATCTCATTCGCGAAGGTCGCCCGGCTGGAGGCGTGGTATCGCCGCACTTATCCACTAGAAACAACATTGGATCTACATCTCAAAGAAAGCGACGCCTGCCTTGAGAAGCTTGAAGATCGTACTGAAACCATCCGCGATCTCCTTACCACTGCGTTAAAACTATGCGACGGACTAGGGAACTGCCCCGAGCTCCAGGAACAGGTCCAGGATATGACCCGTCTCTACGAGGGACCGCGGTACGAGACAGTTACTTTAGAAGAACTGCAATCAGTCAAGACGGTCATGGTTAGTGGGCGAGGAGGAATCGCGACTCACTCTGGGCACTAGTACAATTACGTCAACGGACATCCGGTGAGTAAATTTCCCTAGTCTCGATCTGTCCACTATCCCAAGTTACCTTAATGGGACAACTTAGCTAACAATATTTTCTAGTTTACTATTAGAGAGTGTGGTATGCCGATAGAGCAAGCTAGATACCTAGAGTGCGGAGCACCTATTAGAGGTTAAAACCACACGGCCGTTACGGGCGTATCTCGAGCGCGGGAAATGGAGTAGATAGAAACCATATTATGTTTCGATTATAGTAGGAAAATATATATGTTCTTTTCTTTTCCTAATACTATATACGAATCTAAACTCAAATGTTTTTAGACAGTTTATTAAGCGTCTATACCTTATCCTAGCTATTAGGGATATATATAAAGTATATAGGATATTTAGAGAAATGATCTATACCTATATAGTGTATATAGGTTCCCCTAAACGCGAGTAGGCCTATTCCTTTTACTTCCTCGCGATATATCTTATATCTAGAGTCGACTATAGCTTTCTTTAATATTAACTACTTATCTAAATACGCTATCCTTATCTATAGACACGTAAGACCCTTATAAATAGATACTACGTTCCTAGGAATAGATACTACGTTACTATATACTAATCGATCGATTAATTAATTTATAGTCTATCCTAGCTATTTAGAAATATTCCTAGCTACACTCGAATAATAGTAAGACTATCGTTTTATAGGTCTAGCTCTATAACCGTCTTATATAATAATTATATATATAGAACTAAATAAGAATAGGAATTATAGATAAGAATTTATAAAGCCTTAGGTAGTAAGACTACTAGAAGTCTAGGATAGTGGTTTTAAATAAGCTTATTCTAAACCGCGAACTTAGAAGTATCCTTAAACCCTAAATAGACCCTCGGCTATACGATAGTAGGGAACTTATAGTTCTCCGGAAGGCTAATTAGATATAGGTATTTAGCGGTTTAAAACTACGAACCCTTAAGCCTTCTAATTTAGATTTTCTACTATTAAGGCTTATTATTTATTATTATCTCGTATATATATACTAAATAAAGTAGGTGAATTATTAAATCTAGAAAGATAGCTTCTTAATAATATAAAAAGGGAAATATTAAATAGCCTATTAATATTATAAACCTAGATATACTTACTACTCTTTAGCGTCGGGCGCTATCGTTATCTCTAAAACCTATCGTATTATAGGTCTATTCTTTTATATCTATAAATACTACTATAGATAGGAAGGTTAATATTACTATAAAGGGTTTCTAATACGATAAGTATATATCGAAAGAACTTATCTCTAGTTAAAGAAGTTAGAAAATAAGCACTATTATAGAAAATATTATCCGGATCCGAGGTTAATTATTTCTAAGTATAGATAAAATAGAGTTCTTAAACTTAATAGAAAACTTATAAGCCTCCTAATTAATTGGTATTAATATCTAATCCCGTATCTTCTTTAGCGTAGTAATTCCGTTTAGTACTAAGGCGATAAACCTCTTCTATATACCTATAAAGATATATCTTATATAATAGATCTTCGTTATATATATAACACCTTCGATCCTATAAGTGCTTCTCTCGAAAGTGTTATAGAGTCGACTTATATTCGCTATATTTCTATATACGGTAATAAATAGGAAGTTCGGTGTCGCTATAATATTAAAAATATTAGTAGGGCTTTTTAGCCTTTTTAATATAATTTTTAGCTTTTATAAGAAGAATATCCTACTATAAAGGCTCTAGAGCGCTATAACTCTTCTTAGCTAGCTCTAGTAATACGCTAGTCTATTCTTTATCGAACCTATTACTTAGTATAGCCCGTTTATATCGCCTACGTAATAGCCTACCTTTAAGGAAACTATAGTATCGGGAGATTATAGCTATAGTAGCGTTCCTTCTTTACTACTCCGCCTCTAGGAATAAAGAGGTAGGCTATATAAATAATTTCTTAAGAAGATTAATCTACTATAGTAGTATCTAGTCTTCTACTTAAAGTACCTTCTTCGCCTCTTTATTATTAATAGTAGCCCCTAAGAGCTATCGCTTAATATCTATAATAGCCTATTTATAGTCGAACTTATAGCGTACCTTCCGTCTTAGTGCTCTTTCTAACCGGCCGAATATATTAGAGATTTCGCGTATTAATTTCTCTAATCGCGATTATATCGCTATACTAGGATTATATTTATACTCCTCGGCTTACTCCTTTATTCGCTAAGTAGCCTCGATATATTCTAGATATTCGCGAAGGGACGCTCGTTACTCCGAAGTAAGATACTAAAGGCGTCTCTTATTAATCTACCTACTTATCCGGGTAATTACGCGCGTTAGAGACTTATTAGATTCGCGGCTATTTATAACGTTCTATATATCGGTATCGATATAGCGTAGAAGATAATAATTTAAGAAAGTGCGAGTATTAGCGTATTTTATAATTAGATTTTACTATACTTCGCTAACCGCGCTATTTTCGTTTAATATCTTCCCCCTTCTATAGCGAAAACGATAGGCGAATATTAACTAAAGGAAGCTATAGATCTCTTCTAGATTTCTTAGACGTCTAGATATAGCGCCTTTAGTTATCGGCTAGTTCTATTATAGAACCGTACGTCTATTAACTACTTCTATCTTATAAAAGATATAATAGTTTTCGATTTTATATTTTAAGGGTAGTTCTATCTATTATCGACCGCCTTCGACGAATAGCTTTCGAAGGCGCTCTATAAAGGAAAGCGTAGGGACTTTAAAGGCTTAAAGCTAAAAAAGTATACCGAATATAAATATATAGGGACTAAAGATAAGCGACGGATCGTTAATAATTTTAGGGAAAGGAAAATTATTACTAAGAATTAGTGTTAATATTAGGATTATTATTACCCGGGTTTAGCGTACGATATATACACTTAGGAAGTTCTAAGGAATTACTTTATATACTCCGATTTAATCTCTACTAAAAGTATAGGAGGGCCTCCCTCCGGATTATCTTATATAGAGAAACGTAGATAATAGAATTATAGCGAAAGAAGAGTATATAGCTAGTTTACGGTATAAATACTAAGTATATTAAAGAGATAGAGCTAGATTCGTTTATATCTAAAATAAAATCGTCTTTCCTAAGTTCGGAGAATTATCTCGTTTAATTTAGTTAAGTCTTAGACGTATACCGGCTCCTTACCCCGTTTTTATATATCGAGGTCGAATTTATCGATAAGTTTCCGAATACCTTAGAACTTAGTTAGCTCTAAAGGTTAAACTAAAGGGAATAACTTACCGTATTAATCTCTTCGCTATCTTTAGTAGTTATCCTAGTCCGTATAATTCTCCGATAGTAACCCTAAAATCCTTTCTAATTAGCTTTTAGGGCGCTAGCTTTCGATATTCCCTTTAGATAACGGCCGCCTTTACTATACTTTAGCTTTATATAGTAGTTAAAAAATCGATATACGTTATTAGGGGTAACCTTACGTAGTACCTCTACTAGGTTATCCTATTTTAAAAGCGCACTAGCCTAAGTAGCCTTTACTCGGTAGTACTTACGCCTTATATTAGTAATCACCTCTCTATTATATAGGTCTAAATAAATACTTACTTATCCTAGCGCTTTTCTATTCGTCGACCCTAAACCTTAGTTTATTCTAAGCGCCTATAATTAAATGGTATATTTATAATATCCTCGTCCGTATCGTTATTAGGGTTATCGCTAAAATCGGGTAGAATACTAGTGTCCGCTAGATAACGTACGGGTCGTTTTAGACGGGTAGAAGGCCTATTATAATTATTAGGAAGATAGGTAGGTTCCGGAGTTATTAGCTCGGTTAAATTTAAGGCTTACCTAGAATCGGAGTTATCGGTCGTATCGATATTAGGCTAGAAAGACTCCCCGGAAGTATCACTATCGGTCGTAGAGGATAGATCTATAACGTCGCTTATACTACGTCTAGGAAAACTAAGATATACGCGAAGCCGCTCTAGGTAGGTAGATAAATTAACGAGGATAACGAACGACTATAAGGCACGCGCTAAGGGAGGGACTATTAAAGGATAGGTGAGAGGAGGGCTAGGTAGGAGAGTGAGGAGGGACTATTAGCAGCTTTATAGTTATAGACCCTATTGCCCTAGCGACTAATAAGCCTAGGATAGAGTGTGCTATATTTGGCGACCTCACAAAACGGAGGTGTTATAGTAGCGCTTAAGGAGTAGGCCCGGAGGTGGCTAGAAGTCGATAGAAAGTAGGAGCGGGGCTCGAGGGTAGGGGAAGGGGAGCCACGCGCCTAGGTACCAATATGACCCGAATAAGAACGTGACGGTGCACGTTATAAGGGGTAGGGGAGGAGCGCGTGGCTCTGGGACCGGAAGTGCGTGTGCGGAAGAACTGTGCCGAGGAGGCCACTTTCGGCCCCCTTTGACGCCAGAAATGGCCGCCTCTATATAAATGTTTTTTGTTTAGAGGTAGTTATTCTAATAGCGTAAAGTTACTAAATCGGTAATAATATATAGATTATATTTCCCTTTTCTCACTTATATTAGAAGGTTCTAGATAATAGGTTATATAGGGTATCGTTAATTAGTTCCTATAATCTATAGTATATAAGGTGTAAATAAACGTCGATAGATATAATAGAAATACTTCTACTATTTTAAAGTTAATCCACTTAGAATATAGGACTCTTTAAATTAATCATATTTCTCCTTACTCCTCGAAAAAATATATATAGACTTTCCTAACTAAGAAATAAAAGTTAATAATATAAATAAGAGATAATAATAAAATCGAAAATAGTATCTAGATCACCGCGACGTAGACATTTTATATAGTAAATAAGTCACGTACTTAAATATTAACGGCTTATCTAGATAGTAGACCGGGAATAAACCGAACGATAGATAATAGGATATAATATTTTATACGTACGAGCCTTTATAGTCCACTATTACTATAATTCTATACACTCGATATTAAGATATATAAGGAATTACTACCTATAACACCGCTTTAGAATACTCTACGAGGCTATATATTAAGATTAAGTATATACTATAGAGACTAGGCTACTAGAACTAGACTATTCTAATTCTCTTAAGAGGGCGTAAAGCGTATAGAGTATAACTATAGAGGTTAAGAAGCACTAGTCTACCGAATATAGTGGCTAATAGAGAGGGAGCGTAGAGCGGCTCGGCTAATACGTAAATAGACGGTACTAAGGCTAATAGGACCACTAAGGTAAATTAAAGAGATAATCGGGCGGAAAATGCCCCTATATCTATATCCTTAAGATAGCCGTCCGAGAGGCTTCTAACCGTAATTATTATAAAAGCTAATATATACCTAAGTTATAGTAATAGTTAGGCTAGGAAGAGAAAAGCGATCGTAGGAAGAGCTACCGTCTAGACTAGGAATAAACTACTAAACTATATAGAATCTTACTCTTTCGTTATTTTCTCCTTCTAGAATACACTAAAGTAATTCTAAAAGATAATATATAGATACTATATAGCGCTTCCTCTACTAAACGCTATCACTACTAGAGCGTATAGGATTAACTATTAAGATAAGGGGAAATAGAAGATTAAGAATATAAGTAGATAAATAATAAAGTATAAGAACCTAAGCGTGCCTATAATAACACCTATAGCGTAGTTACGTAGGTTTCGGTAATCGAGCGTGTCTATTATATAAAGTTAGGATAAGCACCGGCCCTCTTAAGGTAGTATCCCTTAGGCGAGTATTTAGCTTTATAGACGAGAGTAGAGCTTAGTCTTTACTCGTTAACTATAGGTTAGGTATTATAAAAATATAAGTATTAGAATAATAATAGGTATAGTGTTAATTACTAGAACGGTAAAGAACTATTATATCTATAATAACTACCTATCTTAACGGCCGGCGCTTTAGAAGTGACCACGTTTATATTAAGTTACTAGAAACTCCTTTTTTACCTTATCGATATTTAATCTAACTAACCGACCGATAGACCTCCCTAACTATATAATTAGTCTCTCTTATTATATAAATATAAGACCTAAGAGTTATAATTCTATCTCTCTTCTATAATAGCACTATAGAAGATATTATATAGATTATACGCTAGATCGGTTAATAATAAGTATATAATATATATTATCGCGATTACTATTCCCTCTTTAAGCTACTCTAAGAGCTTATAGAATATACGTTTACCGAACTATAAAGACTTTATAAATCCGGTACCGAGCGCTCGACTAATTCTATCTATAAACTTCTCCGAAATTTTTAGAATATAATCTATAATCTAGTTAAAAGAGTATACGAAGCCTAAGCGGAATACGAGGAGTTCTACTTAGTGAATAAATCACACTTAGCGCGCGTTATCTTCGAGCCTATTAGGAGAATATATACTAACCTATAAGCCTTATTATAGGGTATAAGATAATAGTAGAACTACTAGCCTAGTATCGTCGCCTAGGAAGATAGATAAGTATGACTAGTCACTCTACTATAGTGATATTTTTAAAGGCGGAATTTCTATAATTCTATATAGCCGCGTGAAAATTATAATATACTTTATATACTATAGTATTTCTCTCTAAAAGCTTATATACTATATAGGAGCCTACTAATATAAAGCTCTTATAAATTAGACGTAGCTATTAAGAAGTTCCGATTACTATAGAATATATACTATAGAGGCGAGTAATATTTAGCTCTACTATCTACTACCGTCCTTATATATTATTTCCTATACACTCCTAGCTAAATAACGATCTATAGGCTTAGTAATTAGATATAATAGTAGAAAAGATAGACTAACTATATAGTTAAACCACTAATAGAAAAGAACACTACTAACTATACTATAGTAAATATCTTAGCTCTAAGGGTAACTTTAACGCCGTAAGGGTATAGGGTATTCTTAACCTTAGAAGTAAAACCCCTATATATTACTATAACTATAATTATAGTAGTCGTAATTAGTATTAAGGAAAGCTTAATTTATTAGTATATCTCTTCGATATTTATCTAAGTATTATATACCGTATAAAATATAGTAAGTGGTCTACTACCTTTTAAAAAGAAAACTTTACGATAAGCTAAAACTCCGGATAATATAGTTACTATAAAGCTAGTAATATATAAATAGATTATACTCTAGGAAAACCGTCGGTAGCCGGAAACTAAGCTTAGGTTAATATCTAGAAATATATTACTAAGATTTATAGGTGTAGAATTAAGTATAGCGGATAGATTAAAAGTAAAAGAGGTGCTAGGGTCGGAATAAACTACCTCTAAGCTATCCTTAGCTTTATAGTAGCTCTAGAGGCTAACTATATAGTATTAAGGCAAATTCGACTTTAAGCTATATATCTAGGTTTTAATTATACTTCTAGTAGCCGACGTTACCTTATAGATTACTTTATTCGCGCCGGTATAGACGCTCGACGCTACGCCTTCGATAGTATTTCTTCCCCCACTTTCGATACGCGTATTATTAATATTAAATAAGTCTCGAGTTTCTAAACTATAAAGCTTTAGAAATTCCTTTAGGTCTACCTACCGATTTCTTAGCGTATTAATTAGAATAGAAATTTTTCGGACGTATCTTACTTTTAGAAAATATAGACCCTTCGGCGAGGAAGACGACGAATATCCGATAAAGATAAGAGATAAATAGACTAGAGCGGCGACGGTAAATAATAATACTATAGTTAAAACTAGCGAATCCGATCTACTCTTAGTAGAAAGCTTTATAACTTTAGAAGGGAGAAGATAATAGAGTGTCTCTTAACCGAATAATAGACTAATAGACTTTAAGATATATAGAATAATTAAGAACTATACTATATCGTAATTTAGGGAAGTATTTATATAAACTTTCTAGATATAGTTAACTTAACCTATATAGGTAGTGTTCTATAAATTTAACTAAGGCCGGCGTAATTTTCCGCCTTATTCTATAGGTAGTAGTAGATAAATATATTAGATAAACTACTAGAGTATAGGGATCTATTATATAGGTGCTATAAGGGTAGGTAGATAATTAATAGTATTAACCGCCGGAATATAAGGATATATAATTATAAGTGATTAGGCTAGCGAGTTAGATCTTTAGCCTATAATTATTCTTAGATAGATTTAATAATTAAGGTGGTATAAATACTACTATACGGAGTGACCCTCGATATCTAAGTTATCTTTCTCGTTATTCTATATACCTCCTTACCTATAAATTATAGGTGACTTATACTAGACCCCGTTATATTATTTTCTAGGTAGTTAGAAGTTAAATATTAGGAGCGGAAACTATATAACTATCGAGAAAGTTATTTTAAGCTATCTACTAGTGAGATACGTAGAGCTCTGTAAGGTCATATGAACGAGGTTTACGTGACCGTACGGAGCTAGGTGCACGTGACCAGATTAAGCTGGGTGCACGTGACCGCATAGACGTGTATATAGTAGTCTAGT